>CM033713.1:16708967-17171811 GCA_019671005.1 Hibiscus mutabilis | reverse complement strand
ACAATTAGTCACCAAAAAATTTAAACATAAAGATTACAAGCCATTTTTAGATAAAATTGAGGCAAGATTTCATACTTAGGCTGCTAGACTTGTAATCTTTGATATTCAATAGTTATTGGAGTAGACAATTAGTTCTTCCAAAAGTAGTCTCGAAAAGAATTAATCAATCCTGTACAAGATTTTTTTAGAAGAACAATGATACAACAATTAAGGGAGCAAGAGTCATTTGGAAAACAATTTGTTACCCAGAGTCAGAGGAAGGATTATGTCTAAAAGACATTAAGGTATGGAAAAATGCATGTTTGATTTACCTTGTCGAATATATTCTAAAAAAGAGAAGGTTCCTTGTGGGTAGTTTGGATGTATGAGTATGTGCTAAAGAGTTTCACTTTTTGACAATCTATTGGTAAAGGTAGAAGTAGGTGGACATAAAACAATATCATTGAAGTTGGACTTAAATAAAAAATAAGTACTTAAAGTATACTTCTTTTAAATTTTAAGTGCTTAAAGTTTCACCCGTTACAATTTTAAGTGTTCAACTTAAAAAAACTGTTATCAATCAAAACGTGATACATTGCAGAATTTTTTTTTAATTTTTTTGAAAAAAACTTTGAAATTTATTTTTTTAAATCCCAAAATTCTCAAAAATATTCAAATCAATCCCTAAAAATAACAGAACCCCAAATCCTCAAATCTTCACCGATGTTGCCGCCGCAGGTCGCCGTCGTCGACCCCACCCAACTCAGCCCGTCATTTCTACCAACGTGACGTCGCCAAAAATCGATGAACGGTGTGTCAATCGAACGACTATTTTACATTCGACGTTCAATGTTTGGCTGGCACACTGTTCGTAGATTTTTTACTACAGCTCATTGGGAAAAATGGTCGGCTGAATCCGATGATCGAAAGGGTAGGGTCAACGATGGCAGCCGGCAGTGGCAGCGGTGAAGATTTGAGGTTTAAGGATTTTGGTATTTTGGAACTATTTTAAAAAAATCTAGAATTTCAAGATTTTTTAGAAAAAATTTTAATTATTAAAAATAAAAAATTAGTTAAAAGAAATTATAAATTAAAACATGGCACATGTCTAATTTTTATTGCTTAATGGATTTCATTAACAGTAGTTACTTACCAAGCACCGAAAATTATAACGGTTAAAATTTTAGGCACCTATTTTTACAAAAAAAATACTTTAGGCACCTAAAGTTTAAAAGATGTATACTTTAAGCACTTATTTTTTATTTAAGCCTTGAAGTTGAGAGTTGTTATTGTCATTGACTTATTTTATTCGGATCTTACAATTGCTAAAATTTGAGAAAATATCAGAATGAATAAAAGAGATGACCTTATGGCACAAATTAGTTTGACAACTCTTTCAAATTCCAAGTACTCTTTGGTTTCTTGGATGGCAATTCTAAATAGAATGCCAACTAAGGACAAACAAAAATTTGTGTGCTTCAGCTTGGATTTGATTGTGTTTTGTGGCAGGGAGATGGAAAATAGGGATCATTTGTTTTTTTGTCATGTTTATTCATATGGAGTGGTTTTTTTAGAGCTTGCAATTTGTAGAGAGAAGCTATGTATCGGTACTTAGAGCCTGCTTGGGGAACAAAAATATGCTGCCTTTTTTTGGTGTTCCTTTTCTAGCCTCAACACTAAAAAAGTTAAATTCTATGCTCTAACCCTAAATTCTAAGTTCTAAATTCTAAACTTTAAATCCTACACCGTACATCCAATTCTTTAAACCCTAATCTTAAACCTTAATCCTAAACTTTAAACCTAATATTTTAGATTGGGGAATAAATAGGGGCGCAAAAAAAGGACATATAATTTCTATTCGTGCTTGGGTTGCAATTAGATTGAAAGGGAAACCTTACTTACTATCATTCTTAAAATTGGTTAGAAATCATTTATGTATCCCATTCGGAAGAAGAGGAACTCACAAGTCTTTTAAGGCAAACATATGGAAGAGCATATGGAAGAGCAAAGTTTGGTGTAGAAAATAAAGGAGAAAGTAAAACTTAAATTACATGGCAAACCGACCAGTATAGTAAATAGTCATCTTTGGAAAATAAAATATTGTATAAATATTTTTTCTTTTGTAAGTCTTAATATTATTTGCATTGTAACATATCGTTGCTTTATGAATAAATAAAATTTCACATTTATCTAAAAAAATAATTATGCTCAAGGAACCAACATTTGTAGCAAATTAACAATTTATATAAGAAAAGCATGAGGGATACAATATAAGAGAAGATTCCTATATTTGACCTAATTCAAAGTCCAATTAGATATAATTCCATTGATCTCTACTGGCTTATATTCCTTGCAATGTAAGTTTGGGTTCTGTCTACTTGTGGATTTAATCATTCAATCTCAAGATCCCTAATCGAAAACTTCAGAGTGAGTCTGGGACGTCGCAAGTTAGAGTGTGGCTAAAAAAGACAAGTTTCAAACTTTGTCTAAAAACCTAAAATGTTAGAACTTTTAATAACATTTTAAGTTGTTTTTTCGTGATTTTTTGATAAGTTTCGAAAATTACGAAATAAAACTTGAAACTTATTTTTTTAAATCACTGACCTAAACATTTTAGGTTCTTGGACAAATTTCAAAATTTGCTCTTTTTTAGCCGCACTCTATACCTACTTTTTTTAGACTCCCCAAAACTTCAATGATATAATGCACAAATCGACTGAACTTCCAGTTTGTCAACTTCATCCCTAAATAGTTTCATTACTCCAAATGATAATAAAAATAAAAGCTATGGGAATCAAAAGGAGTTTCATCAGTTCAGGTAAAGGAGCAGCAATGTTCATGATTGAAGATGATCAGAGCCCCATGTTCCAAGTCAGGAATTAATATAAAATAATAATAATAAACTTGGGGAAGTTCCATAATCTCTGTTTTCTTCGCCCATGGTGATAATTCTAGATGCCTGCAAACTGAAGAATCTCTACAGATGATCACTAGTCTCACACTATATATAACATAAATCACATGCACATATATGCAGAGCTGCATTAAAAATCATCGGCAAATGGGCAACGGTTTCCATTTTCTACCAATGGGTCACATCAAATCCATGCACGTCTATTCAACCAGCTCAATTTGATTTTAATGCCCTAAAGAAACCGATGAATTTATGTGTTTACGTATGAAAAGTTTGTAAATCTGTGTACAAAATACGTACATTCTATCACAGAAAGAAAGAGAGAGACTGTGAATGGAGGTACCTGCCGGTTAATGCATTAAAAAAATGGTTTAGGAAAAAGTGTTCTTTGTTTAGCCGAACACGAAACCAGGTTTTCTCGCCCCGTTTTGATCCGGCAAGAAAACAGATAACTGGGGAAAAGTTGGCTTCGAGTTCAACAATCAATCAGAAAGCAGATTCAATATCAATCAAAAGCAGAAATTGTAATAAAAAAAGAACATAATTCGCACCCGAGAGGGCACACATCCACATACTGGAAAACAAACACTGAAAATCTGAATTGAAATTCGAAAAAAACACATCCCCAAACCAGTATCATATGCAGCATCTGTCATTCAAATTATATGCTTTAACAATGGAGAAGAATAGCACTGAAAGCTAGAGATCAACTTGGAGATTGCTAGGCCTAGGCCTGTAAATTCATGACCTTGGAGGTGGGAAGAATGGCGTACCAGCGATGAAAGCGTTAAGTGGAGGTGGAAAAAGAGAAGGGTTCAGCATACTTGTTACCGGAAGGCTCGAAGAGGCGGCTGCTGTCGTTGTTGTTGTTATCGTTCCGGCAGTTTCTGCGGTGGTAGCCACGGTGGTAATGAGATTGAGTTGCTGAGAGTGAGAATGAGAGGTTTCGCCGCCACTAATGTAATGACTTTCGGGGCCTTGATCGTAGAGGATTCCTTTGAACACATGGCCTGCGATGTTCACCGCCGCTTGATAAGCAAACTCCTCACCTTCTTCGTCTACGGCACTTACTTTCACACAGCGGAACACTGTCGGTGAACTCACTTCTTGAGGCAATTGGCCCAGCTCCAACCCTAAATTCCAAGTTCCAAAAACATAATATTAAAAGAAATAAACAAATCAAGATCTAAACGAAAATAAAGGGTTTTCTTTGATTTTTTTTCCGAATATCATGGGACTTTTTCTTTGAACGCACGCAAATGATACGATGTTGTTGGGTACTATAACTGCTGGAAATAATGGGAAATCCTTAAAATCTTACCAAACTAAACCTTTGTCTTTGTTTACCTGCTGATAAACGAGTGCAGGCACGAGAGGGAGAGCCACGATTCTCTCTCATCCTTTTCGGATTCTCTCCTCGGAATTGTTCTTCGTTTTCTCGCTGCTGCGTTTGTTGCAAAGCCGAGAGCTGCTGTTGTCTCTCTCGCCTTTTAGCAGCGGGAACCCAGGTGCTCTTAACGTGCGTTTGGCACTGAAACCCTCTACTCTTACAACAAGTCCTACATCTCAAATGCGGACAATCTTTCTTAGCTTGGTTCCCACAATCTTGGCAATTCATCCCTCCATGTTTCATAACAGTAAACCCTACTGATCTTGAAGGCGACTCATCGGACAAGTTAAACCCAGTACCTCGTACTCGACTAGGACCCGCTCCAAAAGAGATGTTGGTCACGTTCGGTTGCTGCTGCTGCTGTTGGTGGTAATAATACTGCTGCGGCGGCCATATCTCGAAACCCTTGTTGTAGATCTCCTCGTTCTTGTACAAATACAGGCTCTCGTCTTTATCTTCTCCTTGTCTGTTTCTAGTGTCTGTTGCTTCTCGTCCACCTAGATAGAAAAAGCCAGCCATTTGTTGCACCCAAAAGCTGAAACAAACCTCAATTTGAACCAAAAATCCATAGCAGAGTTTGCCCTATTTAGTGCCACGCCCCCACAGCCCGAGATCAATAGTTTGATGAGCTGGTTGGCATGTTTTTTTTTTTATAACTTGGAGTCTTTATGGATTTCAACTGTAAAACCTTTTTCTGGTAGGTTTTTAAAGACCACTGTTAGCTTGTGAGTGTTTGTTGGGTTTTGTTTTTTTGGTTGTGTTCTTGACTCTGACCGATCCCCCCCCGAGAAACCCGAACCCTGAATTACTACAGTTCTTGAGTTTAAGAGGCTGTTGTCGTTCAATTCTCTGATCTTGGGGGTGTTTTTTTCTTCCGTATTGCAGCTTTTTAGAGTTAAAAATGTTTAAGATTGAGATTTGGTTTTAGGATAAAACAAAGATGGTTTCCACTAACTTGTCAGCTCCCATTTCTCTCTCTCTACACCATTCAATTCCAAGCAATAATGCACGGAATTAAAGCCCCTGCAACGCCGCCATGAGAACTGCAACACTCTCACCGACAGAACCAGCTCTCTCTTTATATCTCTACCTTAATTCTAACAAATCGAAGTAGCTATGGTTATGATTCCTTTAAAGAAATAAAGAAAGAGAAATTGGTTATGGTTATTTGCGAGCATAATTGGTTTAGAATCAGTAAAAATAGATTAGTTTTTTTTAAGATGTTAGATAGAAGATAGTTTGAGTTGTTGGAGTTTTAATGTATATTCGAATATATAATATAGTTTAAGTTTGAATATGCAACTAAGATTAATTTAAATAAAAAAAACTAACATTGTTCGGATAAATTGAATAATTAATTATAATTTAAATTTTCTTTTCTACGTTGTATAGTAATTAAATATTTTGACTCGATTCGATTAAATATCCCGTCCTAAATTAAATAATAATTTATTAAAATCGAATCGGTCCGATTAATAGCCCACCCTAAAATGAAAAACAATTTATTAAAATTGGCTCGATTTGATTAAATGTCACTCTATATTAATAAATATCTAAATTTTTATTAAATAGAGAGATATTATATTTTTCATACCAAAATTTGAATATATACAAGTTTCGACAATATAAACAACTTTAGCGCCCCTTTGACACATCTATTCTACCGAGTTTTTGACCGCCAAAAGGAAAATTTGTATCAAACAATTAATCTATACGCTTCAAACGAACGTTTAGACACCTGATTTGACTGTAACTGAACTTTTCAAAAAATTAAAATTTTCAATTTTTTCCAACAGCCATTCTTACCTAAATCGTTAAACGAAAAATTGTATCGAACAAAATCTTAATCAATAGAACAATTAGTAAATCTCAATATCTAATTTTTGTTTTTTAGATCAATATCTAGTTTTTGTTGAGTAATGTAAAGAAAGATTGATATATCTCTGGGCAGTTCTCTACAGTTCCAATCAATCTAATCAAAAAAAAAGCTTTTTAGATCTCCAGTTGCAAGTCCATCAACCATCGACGTTCCATATTCTTCCACGTGGCATCTCATCAGCTTTTCCTTATTCGTCCTTACACCGTAAAACCGGCTCTGGTACTTTTTCTGACCGTTCCTGTATTTTAAGATTGAATTCTCTCTCTCTCTCTCTCTTTTAATCTTACCTTTGTCCGCATCTTTAACGATCACAGACAAAAGAATCCGACTGTAATAGAATTGCCTCTCATATAATTTAAAATATTCTGAAATCTATTCCGTCACTATTTAATATTTAATATTCATCCCACCCGTTCTCGTGCGGATTTTTTATATTTCTGAAAGAAAAAATAAATAAATCTCCCGTCAATGCCTCGTATTCTTCTCAAAATTCTTCGCGCAATCATTTCATATTTGACTCGAAAGTCACATTTTTACATTTTTGTCTCGTTAAAAAAATAAAAATATAGATTAAAATATTTTATTAATTTGATTATTTATAATTTTTAAATTATTCTTTCTTCCCACTTATATTATCACATGTTAATTTTTAGGAAATTTAAAAAAAAATTATGTGGTATAAAATAATTTTAATGATAAATTTATTTTTAAAAAATTAATTTTTCTTTTTGTTAGGAAACTAAGGAAAAATAAAAAGTAAATTTATCTTATAAATATTGTTTAATTTTTTAAAATAACAATTTGAGTAAGATAATTTTAAAATATAAAAATAATAATTTTACTAGAAATATAACCCTTAGGACAAATTCATCCAATCTATTTTTCTTTTTTATAGACCCATTAGTCCATGTTTGAAAATTTTCTCCTCAATTTAGACCGATTGACGGGCAAAGTTGTTTGAAGATTTTTTTTTGAACAACTAATATATGTTGGTTATGTGAATTTACAAGTAATATATTGGCTACGTGAATAGGGTTAAAGTAGTGGAATTTTAAATGTCTAAGTTTTCAAATAATGGTCCAAATGTATCATAATTATATGATTATATTTTTTATCTTTTCCATTTTCAAAAATTTTATTTTGACTAATTCAGATTTACTCGTGTTGCACAGTTGGTTTTGGTGGGTGAGTCTCTCAGTATAGATTTTCTATATACATACGACATCGAACTCGAGACCTGCTTTTAAACGACACCAAATTGCTTACCATTTGGTCCACCTCCATTGACATTTTATATAATTATATTTAGGCTCCGTTTGGCTGAGCTAACAAAACCAGATTTGGGGTGAAAAAGCAGCGTTTGAGATTAAAATCAGGCACAAAAATACAGTGAAGAGACACAAACGCATGGTGTTCGGCAAAAATTTTTTTTCGTTTAACAGCCAATTCTCCTCCAAGCGCTCTTCCAAACGTGTTGCCGAACGAGCCCTTAATTAAATTAAAATCTAATTATAATATGACTTTTGAAATGCAACTTAACTAAACTGCAACAAAGAAAAAAAAAACAAAGAACAAAGTTCATTGAATCATAGTAATTGATGCTGATGGTAATTAGGGGCCCGATGCACTAAACCTTTTTCTTTTCTTTTTTCCCCCTTTACTATCGACTCTTTTATTGGTTCAAGTCATCTTGTCTGAATGGGCTAATATTGAGTTAGATTAAATTAAATAATTTAGACTGTCGATTTCGAGAAAATAGCAGACGTGGAGCTCCTAACTTTGATGAAATATATTAGGGCTGAAACCCATCCTCCTATTTATTTTAGGAACCCTAAATTCCTTTTTTTTCTGTACACCAATCAAAATAACTTATAATTCTAACAATATATATACATACATACAAGTAGTCGTCGAGGTTTGATGAAAGTCACGTTAACTTTGTTTTTATTTACCAATAATTATTGAGGAATCTAGCCTGCTAGCTAGCTTTGTTCGCTTCAAAATGTCACCGATTTTCTTATAATGTGCGTACCTTTGTTGTTATTAATCTTTAATTAATGGACTAGTTCAGAAATTAGGTTACGGTTGTCAACGACGAAGTTCAAGTGGTAAACAGTTTGATATCGCTTAAATAAGTCTTGAGGTTGTGGTCTTGTATAATCAAAAAAACTCCGTTGTTGGGAGACTCACTCACCAAAATTATGTATGTAAAACGAGTAAATCCGAATTAGTCAGGACAAACCTTAGAAACTAAGAGGGCAACCAAAAAAAAAAAAAGAAATTAGGTTATGGTTTGTTTGCATGGCCAATGGCAAATGATGTTCAATGGAATTTATATTTCAAGGAAATTGTTTGACTCATGCCTACTCATCCATGTCGTGAACTTATGTCAATATCTAACAATTACACGAAAAAACAAACTACCTAATATCTATAACTACGATCTCTATTTCATGTCTAACATATACCATTCCATTCTTCTTTGTTCTATCTAATGAACTAAACCTCAAGTCTTAACAAAATACTACAATCTTCCACACAAATTGTAAGTTTTTTTTTCTTTTTCTTTTCTGAGTTTGTAAATCAGTGGCCTTAACGTGCGAAGGTCAACGAATTGATTTGTTATTATTTTTATAATAACAATAAAGAATGTTTTTAAAAGTTTAAATCCTCAAAATTAGTGAAAGTTAAGCGGCTATTATTGTTAACATTATCAATTGTGATATAGAGAAGAGTGAACCATGGATTCTTATGTCGTGAAAAGTGAGGTTAGATGCCAGAATAGGTATGTATTTCCCTATTAACCTCGACGTGAAGATCGTGAAGGGGAAGAAGCAGCGGATCCAGAATGTTTTTTGAGGGTGGACACAAATTATAAAAATCTCAAAATTTCAAAGTGGGCATAAGTTATAAAGTTTAAAGACTAATTCATAAAAATTAAGAAAATTGAAACAAAATATATGAACTTTGAAAAGTTTAGGGTGGGTACGGGCTCACCCAAGCATATATGTGGCTCCGTCACTGGGAAGAAGCCCAATACGCGAAACATAGAAAAAAGATGAAATATGAAAATGGGGGGTTGAAACCAACAAAATTAGTCGAAATGATAAGCAATTTGGTATCGCTTAAACAAGTCTTGAGTTTAAAGTCTTGAGTATGCATAAAATTTTCGTTAAAAGACTCACATATTAAAATCAAGTGTGCTATACTAATTAATCCGAGTTAATCATAATAAAACTATGAGAAATTGCGAGGACAAAAAAAATCAAAATTTGGATTGAATAATGTGTGGTTGGGCTTGGAGTGTCTCAATAATTGTGTCCGTCTCTCGAGCCCGCGCTTGCTTTCCCCTCCTCTGGTTTATATAAGTTGACTCTCCCATGCCTAACAGCTCAACTATTTTCTCTCTAAAATCAACTCTTTCCGAACAGTTTTTGGTTAAAAAGTACTTTTTTTGGGTAGCATAGATCTTGAATAAATCAACTAATGTTAACCCTCAGACATACAGTTATCATGAAAATAAATAAATCGAATCTGACGTAACAAGAAAATTTTGAGATTCTAAATATTCAATTTATGTGATCTTACTTAAAATATCGATTGCTTCGTTAGCTTCTCGAAAAACATGTTGAATTGTTACTTACCATTTTGGTTCATGAGGTCTCCAATGTGCAACAAGGTGAAAACGGATGAATTTGTCGCCCCTCCCGTCTGAATTAATTGAACCGCCTCCAAATTATCAACCTCAAGGCTCAAGTATGACTCCTCTCGCCAACAATCCATGCAAGTGATAATATCTTATATACTCCCTAAAGTTCAAGTTCGAGTACCAAACGTTCATCAATAAATTTCGAGAACTCAATCGACCGATGACTCTTTCTGTTACAGACAATACCCCCACATGTCGTAGGACCATTAACGTTATTCTTCGTCCCATCCGAATTAAGTTTACACCAACCCTTGGAAGAGCTTGCCATCTAGTATTCATCTAATACTTTAAAATGTTATAATCGTATCAAAAATAGGTGTAGCTTAGCTTTTGAAACTTTGGTAAAAGTGTCATAAATTATTGCCAACCAGAAATTGTGCTATTACGAGTACCAAAAGTTTTAACGGATACCAAAATCTCAAGTACTAGAAACTTCTTAGCCGTATCTTTAAAATCTTTAGTAAAACTTTATAAATTAATACAAAAATATTTTCAAGATATATATTTTTTTATTTGGTTTTATGCAATAAATTAATCCCTAAAAGCCCAAATCATAAGCCCAATATATAGAATAAACATAATTCATCTCAATCTAATTCCAAAATACATTATCCCACCAATCATGGAAATCAATCTGATTGTGGATTGATTTCCTTTCATGTTAGTTTTCAACGTTGCATTGGTCCATTCATCTTTTTTTTTTTAACGGAGAGTCACAATTGATGATGGTGGGATGTAAACGAGCTTAGTTGAATTTGAGTAGTGATGAGCTCGAATGCTTAGGGGTGTAAATGAGCCGAGTTGAGCTCGAGCAGTGATGAGCTCGACTCGTCTCGTTAAGAATTCAAGTCGAGTTAGAGTTTGAGTTGAGTCCAGTCGAGTTATGTATTGATCGATCTTTGACCAAAACGAACTCGAATAGCTCGCTATCTGTCTCGGCTCATTTACAACTATAATAATAATAATAATAATAATAATAATAATAATAATAATAATAATAATAATAATAATAATTGTTGAGTGAATTAATTCAACAACAACAACAATGTACAACAACATATATTTTTGTTCATTTTAATTTTAAAAAATTAAAAATTTTAGTATATTATATTTTAAGTAGCTCGTGAGCATTTTTGAGTCAGGTATCGAGTAGTTCAACTTGAACTCGACTTACTCAGCTTGACTCATTAAGAACTCAAGTCGAGTTCGAGTCAAATCCAATCGAATAAAGTTTTGACCCATTTTTAACAGCGTTAAACTTAAATAACTTGCTATATGTTCCGTCTCATTTATAGTTGTATGATGCCATGAGACCCGAGCATAATGGTTGTTTGAGAGCAAAAATGGAGTGCCTCGAGGAAGCAAAGGAGATAGGCTGGGGGAAAGGGTTTTTTCTCCTTTTGTTGTGATGGAAACGTTGAAAGTTACGCTCTTGCCCCTAAAATTATAGGGTAGCTATCGATGGTAATTGAAGAGTTCATATGAAACCCACGAATATTATTTTATTATTAGAAATATAACAAGGAAAAATATTTCATGCACCAATTATTATTATTATTTTATATTTTATTATTAAAATTATACTCCAACAAGGATTGCACTTGTTGGCGAAGGAAAAAAGGGTGAAGATAGATAGGAAAATTGCTAACCAAGTTGTTTCTAATTATGAATTTAATCCTATGGTTTCTATTTTTTCTCATTAGGTTTTATATGGAAAAACAAACTTATTTTTCCTTGGTTGGAGTAACATCTATTGTCATTATTTTATAACAATTATGTTCTTTTATAATTAGGGACGGATGCTGTAACGACCCAAAATTTGGATACTCAAGTTGGACCTTGGATTCGGGTTAGCATAATTAAGTCTAAGGATTTAATTTAAATGGATGAGGGAATTAAGAATCAAGATGATGTTTTGGGGTCTAATCCTTAAAGAAAATAAAGTTATGGGCTTGGGGGAAAGCAAGGGATAAGAGGTGGGTTCATTAAAGAATTTACCTAATATTATTTTGGGAGGAAAAAAAGAGGGGTTGGGTGCCAAAAAGGGGGAAATATCTCAAACATTTCTCCCCATTTTCCTTCTTTCCCTTATTTTCCCCATTTTCCCCTTGGATTTTGCCCCGATCTACGACCACTGGAGCCGTCGAGTGCTACATCATCACCACCATCGTTTTCCCCTCGTCATCGAAAGTCGACCGATACCAGCGGCATCGCCAACGAAGCGGCCACGGGAGGAGGTGGAGAGAGAAAATATTCGAGATTTTGTAAAAATAGTAGTTTTGTAACACCCCTAACGTATACTCGTGGTCCAAATATACACTAAAGATGTTACTAAGTTGTTAAGAAAACTTGACTTGAAGATTTTTTTAAACTTATTCTTGTAGTTTAACCCTTTCTCGGTTTAGCATTAAAAACTACATTTATCTATAGCAGCTAGTTTCAACCCTGAATCGTTTCATAAAATTTATAAATGTATTATTGAATTTAAAATATAATTCGGGGAGAAACTATGTACCCTGCCTAGACTCTTTCTTGATTTTAAAATTTTACGTGATTATGGTTAAACTATATTAACTACATTATAAATCATAATTATCTATAGCAAACCATTTACTAAATTTATACATTCATAACAGAGTATAAACATGTTATAAACTTAAGTTTACAAAACAGTTAATCTCTTAAAATCCGCTACATATATGTACATGCCCACAAGTTATCAAACTTATAATTTAAGATGTACATATCGTAGTTATTAACGTAACTTGATTTCCCGAATTAAATAGCTCCTTCTTGTCATTCTACTCGGAAGAACCTACGTGTTAAATAAACACACGCTAAGTACGAACTTAGTGAGACAATAATTTTATATAACAACATAAAATATAATATTACTAATCATATGGTATCATATCAATTTCTCTGTCTAAAATAGGATAATTCTATCTTAGTTTCTATAGTCACTAGATATAAAGTGCATGTCATAAGTTTCGAACTTTGTCATGATTTCCATTTTCTATCTTTATCAAGTAAGTCATTTACAAAGTATGTATCATATGCCTAACATAATTCATATACATAACATGATTTATATTCATAGCAGAATCTATTTATATTACATGATTTTCATACATGGTATACTTTATTTATATAACATAATTCTCATACATAGTATAATTCATTTACATGTTATGATCTAGATTTATGACATATCATGTACACATGGCATAATTCATATGCATAGCATATTTCCTATTCATATATGTAACATACTTTGTATATATGACATAATTCATATTCTTGGCATAATTCTTATATTTGGCATAAGTCGTATACATATCATAGATCATATACGTAGCATAACTCATATGCATAACATGATTCATTTACATATTATAAATCATGTACCTGACATGTTCATATTCATGACATATTCTGCATTCCTGGCATGGTACATATACTTGACATATTTCATATGTATGTCATGGTTCATATTTGTGACTTGATTCGTATTCATGACATAATTCATATCATTGACATGATTCACTTGCATAACATGATTCTTTTGTCATAGCCCAAAGTATGTTATATAAGATCAAGGTACACGAGTCATCTTGTATCGACACTGTAGTGTCTAACGTGAACATAAAGATGAGTACATACTCGGGACGCTCTTTGCTCCCATAAACATAAGCACCTCGACAGTGCACTCGGGCATAGTGGGCGTGGATCCCTAGGGTGCACACCAAGGGCGTAAGTCCCCAAGGTGTATGTGATACAATCATTTTGTCACAATATCTGTATAACATGAACATGAGGGTGCAACTGCTAAAGACTCTATGGCATGCCAACTATACCATGGACTTCCATACTAAATACTTGGGCATTCTTTTCATAAATTTCAATATCATAGTCAATCAAACATATAAACATTTTATAATTCATGGCATGTTTCATTCATATGACATGAATCTCATGCATAACATGATCCGTATAAGTATCATACTGTTTATACACGGCATTCTTCATTTGTATATCATGATATTCATACTTGACATATTCGTAAATATAATATTATTTATTTTCATAACATAATATATTTATCATCATTCCATCATCATGTTCAATCATGTAAATAATCATTCATATCATATTCTTCGTCATATATATTTATTCATGGTATCATAGATCAACATGCAATTATATTAAGTAACACTATTTAATTAATATTGACTAATCGCTAGTCTTCCTATTTATAAATTAAACATGTAAATGCACTCACCTAGGCCATGAATGGTATGCCTCATTAAATTCTACTCGATCATTTCCTTTATAGTATCTTGAATCCTCTTTGATCCGTATTCAACTTGAATCAAGCTTAAAACCTTCTAAATTTGGCTTGAAAATGTAAAAATCACTTTCTTCCCTCTTTCACCATGTCTCACGGCAAATGAAGAACAAAATGAACAAATTTTTGTTCATTTATTAAACTAGTATACATGTATAAATTATATAATTCCACATGTAAAATTAAAATGAATTTTAAATTCATTTTAATACATTTTACAAAATTGTCGCTCAACCAAATTCCTATTTACAAACCTTCTTTAAATATGCCATTCCATTAAAATTGAACCACATCTAGTTCCAAACCAACCGACCATCTCCCAAAAATATCTTAGAATTTTTATTCGATCCAAAAATTTGAATTTCTGTCAATACGATTTCTAAATTCTTTTCCTTTGAATTTTTATAACCTTTCGTTCATATTCTAACTATATTTAGTTAGAATATAACCAAATGTAATAAAATATCCATAAAATAATACCTTATCACTTTTCCATAATTTCTTGGAACTGTCTTTAAAATTTCAATATGATCCAATATACCGATAATTATCGGAAAAATTTTATCGGATACATTTCCTTTATCGAACAATCACCTCTATTTTGGAAAATTCTTATTTCCAAAATTTCATAAATAATTTCATAACTTACTACAAAATCCTCCATTTAATAAAGTCAACTTAAAAATTTTGACTCGATCCAAAAATATCGATAATTATCCGAAATCTCTATCGGGTAACATCTTTCTTGAAAATTATTCATCAAACATTTAAACGAATCTTTCCCAATTCTTCTGATTCCTTTTTACTGATCAAAATACTGATATGTGACACTTCCCAGAAGGTCACCCATCCTTGTATTACTCTGGCTGAGCACGATTAACAATTTCATTCTATCCAAATTTGGTACCTTCTTCTGCATCTTAATTCTTAAAACCATATCAAGGTACCTATTTCGATCCAATTCACTCTTATACAGAATAAATCACTTATTCCTTGAACTTTTCAAAGTTTACACTTTGACCCCTAAATTTTTCAATAATTACATTTTAGTCACTTAAGCAAAAGTTGAGATATTACAAGTTTCGACGGTAAAAACTGGAATCTTGTAACACCCCGATCCCGTCCTGGATCTGGAGCATCATATTCGGGTCACCCAAAACTAACCCATTAAAATTTTTCAATTTAAAACCGCAAGTTGACCATTCTCCAAAATAATCCATTTCCATAAAATCCACGTATATAATGATATTAAAAGTGTTTACAAATTATAAGTTCTAAATAGAATACATCGTTTGACCAAACAGTAGTAAATCAAAATAAGATACAGACTCGACTGTGGTAAGGTCCTATGAATACAATCAGCCCAAACTAAACATCAAGTACTGTACTTTGAAATTGGCTCGATGCTGGGAAATCCTCCTCGATGTGCTCCTCCAAAAGAAACCTGTTAACCTACGCACGGAAAAACCACATTTTCGCACGCTGAGCTAACAAAGTTCAGTGGTACATTTCTACTCTACTGCAATTCATGAATATCATAAAACAAGCATGGATGATAATAAAATTAAGAGTGCACAGAAAGACTTCTCAACATCTAAGGATCATCTTCTAGTCTGTCCTAGCTAGAGCATACAGCTGTCTCAAGATACCACTATTATGTAACAATACTACCAAGCCATCCTAGGCTTACCATACTCGAGGCCACACCGTCCATCGGGTTACGTCTCATACTCTAATCACATAACCCAAGGGTAAGATAGCCCATACTCGATATCACATAGCCCATCGAGTTACTCGAGCTCACACAGCCCGTCGAGTAACAAACCCTACC
This sequence comes from Hibiscus mutabilis, assembly GCA_019671005.1. Lineage (NCBI taxonomy): Eukaryota > Viridiplantae > Streptophyta > Magnoliopsida > Malvales > Malvaceae > Hibiscus > Hibiscus mutabilis. Next base: position 17,155,761 of record CM033713.1, on the reverse strand, counting down.
TGATCACATAGCCCAAGGGTAAAATAGCCAACATTTATTATCCATACAACAACGTAAATAACATACATTCCCTACAATGGCCAATGAAGCCCTACTATTTTCCCGTGATCACACAGTCGTTGGGTTACCCGTGATCACATAGCCGTCGAGTAAGGATCATTTTCGGATCACCATAGCCACAGATATATCCTAGACATACTTGGATCACAATAACCACAATCAGTCTTTTCCCGAGGTCACATAACCAATCGATTACTCGAAATCACATAACCCTTCGAGTTACTCGAGCTCACACAACCCCCGAGTTGTATTTCCATATCCTAATCGCATAGCCCAATGATAGGTTTTTGACCGCATCCAGATCACATAGCCGATGGATACGTCGGATGTACTTGATCACATAGCCCAGAGTATCCATCCCCTTATTAAAGTGCCTTTGCACTGACTCTAGGACATCCGGATTCCTAACCAAGACACATACGTTAACACATGCTTCCCCAAGCATCAATATATCTCACCGAGAGATAAAAGGCATCTAGCCAACCATTACCAATGCCCAAGGCATAACTCATTTGTTACAATAATTAATAAATGTCTTTAGGATTCATTTACACTTTTCTCGTTAGATTATCTTATTATTCGCGGCAACCAGCCTATATAGGCGTCCCTTCAGCACACAGCAATGACCCCGATCTTCCACGTAGCATTAACTGATCCACCACGGATCCCTATGGGTGATTAATATGAGCTAACCACTCAATAATAACCAAGCCATTAGCCATTTATCCACGTATGGGTTACCAACCTTGATTTCATAGTTTTAGGATTTGCTTTATATCTTTAGGGACCCACTGGACCCTTCACCACGAATTATAAAACCCTTGAACACAACCTCGAAATTTTTGGGCAGATTGCTCTACGAGTACCAATACTCCTACATGGGTATCGGTACGCCTCACCAGGTACCAGTACTTCTCCTCGAGTACCGTTACTCAACTCAGGTTCGAATCTAGCCGTACCAATATGTTCTTCCCCTGTATCGGTACTCAGATTACCCCGTACCGATCTCAACCCATACTGGTACCCCTACCTTAGTGTACCAATGCGTAAAAACCTCCTCAAGTAATAGAACAGTGGGTACCGATAAGCCCCTAGCGTATCGGTACGCAGAAGCACTACTAGAATCCTAATTAAGTGAGGGGTATCGATACACAAAAAGGCGTACCGGTACGCCCCTCAAAACTCGTCCCTCAATATTACAAAGAGTACCGATACGCAGCCACCCCGTACTAGTACTCGAGCCTAGATTTTGAAACCTGGAGCTCAGGATTTCACCAATCCCACCCTTAACACAAGTTATTTAGAGTATTATAGGTGGTTTTCTACTAATTTTACTCATTATCAACACCCAAATCGTGATTTACCATTAGAGGGGTTTAAAACTCATAGAACCCTAACTATGCAACCCATAAACATAAAACCAAGCAAGGCATTCATCTTATGATGATCATGAAATATAGAAGTTAGAGATGTACTGACCTTAAGCAAGCAAATCCCGGAATGAAGCTCCCACCATGCTTTTCCTCTTTTCTTCCTTGAACCAAGCTTCCATCTCAACCTCTACCAACTTTAGGGATATTCACCTTGATGGATAGATACTTGCTTGCTGATTACACCTCCATTGATGACCAAACCGAGATTCACACTTCACAGCAATAAGTTTTCTCATTTAACCTTGAGTTGGGTTGGTGTTTTTGAAGAGAGAAAGATGAGAGTAGTTGGGGAACAATGGGTGACTTCACCCTTTTTCTCCACTGCAGAAATTAAACAAGGCAATCAACCTTTGTCTCCCTTGAGGGGGATATTACCCATTTACCCTTCACTAAACCTCTCCCATCCAAATACAAGCCCAACAACACATATAAGCCCACTTAACTCTCATGAAGCCCAATACTTCGGCCCAACAAGGTTCAAACATCCGACTCGACGTGTCGATTCAAGACCTGGGTCAACACCCATTGTTGACTCGAAAATCAGAGTCGTTATAAATCTAAAGTCACCAGTGTGCTCAACGATGCCAAGACAGTCGTCTGAAGCTCACCGTCATCGTTCGACCGCCGAAAGTAGGGACACCCAGCTACAGTGCGCCGCGCCATACTAAATCTTATTGCCCAGGTGTACGAGGTCCTTGTTGCACTGGATTATTGCATGCGGGTACACATCAGTTATCATGCATCTGCCACACCAGATCATCTGGATGGATGATCAGTCTTTGACCGAATTGACCGGTCGTTGATCGACGTTGACCGACCGTTAACTTTTTCCAGAGAACTTTACTTAGGGGTTTCTCGATGTTCCAAATCTATTGGCACAATCCATTTTGCCAAATTCGAACCCGATAAGCTATTTTTGCGTATTTGACCATTTGAATTCATTAAAATATGTGATTGAGTGATACTTACGGTATTAATTGATATACGAGGATTTTTTGAGATAGGATATCAGATCAAGTAGAAAATTTGAGAAGTTCAGATGAAGATTTTAGCAATATCGACTTAAGGTTAGTACACCTCAAACTTTGAAATGCTTCATGAGCATCATTAGTGTAATTGCCTTGCTTGTTAGTGGTTGCAAAATAGGTTTATGATAAATAAGCATGTGTTGAGACCGGTTGTAACACCCCGTTTCCCGTATCCAACACTGAATACGAGTTAGAGGTATCACAAAACATTCGTAAAACCCTCCACATTTGTACTTAGGTAAAATTTTGTTTCTTTAAAAATATTACAATGTATTTAGTTTTTATTTACGAATCTAGTTATTCGCGTAAAGTTTTAAAATGATATTTTTATCTTCAAATCGAGTTTATTTTTAGGCAGCAACTTATCAATTTAATTTGTCTTGATATAATTAATAAAACTACATGATTTAAAATTCATCCAGATACCAAATAAAATACAAATTCTATCATAGCAGGCATACTCTTTTAATATACATGCCAACTAGTAAATATCAAACAGTATCAAAAGATATCTTACTGATATTGATGTACCTGTTATCGATTGATGATGTCTGTATATGCTCCTTACTCCAACCATTTCTTCTTTCCTACGTGTAAAATAGTTACACGCTAAGTATTTACTTAGTGAGGCAATAATTTAAATTCAAGTGCAATTGTCATAATATCAATATTAATGATTAACAATGCATATGATCACATTACCATTATATGCTCGTTAACATAAATAAATATGTGATAAGATTAGATCTTACCAATACCGTTGCCATTTCCATCCGTAAGCTTTCAATGCTTACTAATACCTTTTTCCCATTTCTATCTGCAAGCTTTCAAGCTTATCTTCATGTTTCTTTTTTTCTTTTCAATTTATTTAGCCCAAGGTATCAAATTAAGAGATTCTATGTACACGAGTCATCCCCTATACCCAACCTTTCTTGAGTATGTATATTATTTGCACCGTAGTGCTTAGCACCCTAAATGCTTCCGTATACCCAAACCTTGCATGAGTATACCCTCATTGAGTATTAATAAAATTGCACTGTAGTGCTTAACACCCTAAGTGTTTCCGTATACCCAAACCTTGTATGAGTATACCCTCAATGAGTATTTATGAATATTGCACCGAAGTGCTTAGAATATTTATATAGCTATTTATGACCCTATGGATATCCAACTATACCATCAAACCTCTATATCATACATTGGGCTTTATTTCATCATTTAAGTTATCAATGGCAACATTTTATCAATATATATATATATATATCAACATTTAACAGTTCATAACCGAAATAACATTCATATTATACCATCATCAATAACTAGTTATCAATGCATTTATTTTTTCAACCTTTGACATATTTAAAATATGTCAAATAAATGATCAATGACATAAATATCATGACAATATATAAACCAGGTAGACTCATCGCAAGTCCTACCGATGATGTATAAAACATTCATGTATCATGTTATGTATGCATTGCACTCACCTAGGCCATGTATTAGTATGCCTCACTAAGTCCTCTTTTATCCTTTCCTTCATTATACCTCGAACCTCCCTTGATTCGAAATTAACTTCATAATTCAAATAAGTAAAATATTTGTTAGATCTCAATCTAACAATATCTTAGACATATTGTCCAATATAATCATTTGAATACAAAACCTCCAAACATTTCCTTTTCTTCCTTGTATTGTTCAAAAACTCATTATGGTCTTTAGTGACCAATTTGAACTTCCATTAACCCTTTCAAGCTTACTATTCAACCTTAGATACAAAGTGTATCAATTCTCATTTTCTAGTAGTTTGCAGTACCTCCAAAGAAATATTTCTATAAAATAATAAACAACTCAGAATTCAATTCCGTTTGTTATGAAAGAAACTAGATTCAATAATATTTTCAACCATATAAATTAATAGCTCAAATTCAACTTGTACGATTTATGGCGAATTTTCAAAGTCAATTACAGTGCTGAAATTCGGAACAGACTGATGTTCTGTATTCTGACCTTTCGTCACTTAAAAATTCATATCTTTTGACTCGGAGTTCAAAATCAGTTTCCGTTTGTTGGAAACAAAACTAGACGAATAAATCTTTACATCGGTATAAAATTCACCATCTAACCATTTTTGTAGAATTTACGGTGAATTTTCAAAGTTACTGCCCTAAACCAGTTTTTCTACACAACTTCCATAAACAACTTCAACTTTTATACTAACTTCTCCTTACTTTTCTAATTTTCAATTTAGTCCAATTACTTGCTGTAAATCATCATCTTATGACCTTCTTCATCAAATAATGATTCATAATAATTCTCCTTAATTTTCCTTCTTTGCCGAAATAGTCACTAAAATGCAAAGATAAGGATTCTAGCTTCTTAACTTTGCAATTTAGTCCTCAATTCAACATTACTACCTTAATTCCATTATTACAAATAAAAATCAGATTTAACCCTCATACAAAACTTCAATTTCGATTTGGTCACTTAGCTTTGACAAATTGTCAAAATGGTTACTAATTCAATTCAACATCAATTTGGCATTCTAACTTAATTTTCTTATCTCTAACATCATTAATAACACAAATACACTCAAAATTCTAAAAATTCAGATTTGGTCCTTCAACTTTTCAAGTTGCTGAAATGGTCCCTATGCAATTTAACTTAGGGTTTTGCTTCCAAACAACAATTCAAGCTTACTAGATCATTATTTCAACATCACAAACCATAAATTAAACTTGAATCCATAAACCCTAATCATCTTCATAATAATCAAAACATGTAAACCTTAAATCCCAACTCAATATCATGATTTTAAAAGCCCCAATTTGATCCATAAACCCTAATTTCTTTCTCATGTAAATTCTCATCAATCAAGCATTGATTCCATGAATTATTGATATCAAAAGATAGAGCTTGAAGAGTAGAACAACTTTGTAGTTGAAGAGATTACCTGAAAACCGAGTTTCGGGCTTGAATCGAGCTTGGAATTTTTTTTCTTTCTTTCCCTAGCCCTCACGTTTTTGGCTGGAAAATATGATCAAAATGTTAATCTTTTCACCATTATTTTACATATATATCTATTAAATGAATATTAAATTTATTTAATAGTGAAATTACAATTTTGCCCTTGTTATCCAACGGTTGAGATTGATTTTATCATCAATCAAGGGCCAAGATTTAATCTTCAATTCCATTCTTCCAAAATTTCCCTTATAACTTTTAATATTTTAAAATTGCCATTGGGGCCAAATGACCAATTTGCCCTCCAATTAGTCTTTATTTACTAGTTTGTTTCCAAATTGCCATTCCATTATTATCTAACTAAATCTAGTTAGAATTCAACCAACCATAATAAAATATTCTTACAATAATATTTTATGACTTTTCCATAGCTTTTGGACCAGTCTTCAAAATTTCCATTTGATCTAATATACCGATAAATAATCCTTTACTTAGAAATAAACTATAGGATTCATCTTGAATCAAACTAAAAATATTTCCAACACTTGGAAATGACTTTTATAAACTTTCTCTATCATATGGCAAAATTTCAAAATTTTCCAATTCGATCCGGGTATCCAAATTCCACTTAAACTTTAACTGCGATTTTTCCAATAATCGAAGTATCAGCTCGAACCAATAATTCCGCATTCAATTCACACCCTTAGGTGATCTGTTTATTTATGAAATAAAAACCCTTAACTTTTGGGAAATTACAACTTTAGTCCCCAAACTTTTCCAAAGTTTATACTTTAGCCATAAAATTTTCAAAATTTACATTTTGGTCACAACCTTTTTAAACTTCAATTCTCATTCCAATTTTCCTTGGAATTCAACCAAACTTTAAGAATACCTTATTCAATTCACTATCTATCACATAAGACCTTTAAACCTTAGAAATTTCCTTTCCAAAACCCATAATTAAAGAAATCCCAACTTTCACATTTTTGTCATTTTAGTTGCTAAGTTAGCATTTAAGCTATTATATTAGTACTAAATTACCCTTAATCAACTTAGTAAATTTTGGGGTATTACACCGGTATTATGAGATTCGATAAATATGAGATGCATGATGATGTTACGGATATCATGGAGACTTTAGAGACCGTGTAGGGTCGTTGAGATGCTCGTATGATTATTTGATGATTGATTGGTTGATGGAAATAATTGTGATGTCTTGTATGGTTGTTATAATAAGTTGATGAGATTTGATGAGAATTATGCTTAAGGGTTAAATACTCGAATAAATGATTATGAAGCCAGTAATTAATAATAATTGATTAAATGCGTTAATAAACAAACCCTAATGACTTTTATAAGCTTTAGGGATCGAATAAAGTGCTATAAAATTGTAATTCAAGGAAATGATACGAACCCATGAATAGGGTATTGGTACGTGCTTTAGCCGTACCGGTACTTGTAGAAATTAAGAATGTCCGGTAAGCTATATTAGTATCGGTACGCATGTGAGTACCGATACCCAGAGGTACCGTATTAATACTCGTATTCGAGTACCGGTACCCACTGAACAAAATAATTTATAATGCTAATAAAATATAGAAATTAACGTGGACTAGTAATGAGATAATGTGGAATAATGGATATGATTAATGAGGATGTTTAATATACATTTCCATAATGTATTAACAAGTTGGTAAACTTAATTGAGTGACTTGATGGTAATAGCAATAGTAGGGATCATTGGTTTATCGTGTGATGTTGTGTGTTGTATGGTAGAAGTGTCGTATGGTAGAAGTGTCATTGCTATGTGTTGATATGGACACCTAGATAGTTGAGTCATCTTTGATTGATGAGATTCAGATACCCAGTGAGAGTTTGAGTGTGTTGCAATACCATGGTTGAAGACTTTCGAATATAGGATCTTGATGTTGTGTGGACACGAGCCTCATTCAAAGATGCTTGATGAGAGATCATGAGCATGGATGTAGGATCTCGATGTTGTATGGACGCGAGCCTCATTCCTACGAGTATAAGATCATGATGTTGTGTGGACGCGGGCGTCACTCCATGTTTGTGGCATGACTTGTGTGCTGTCGCTCGGATGATCTAGCAAGATCCCGAGTATGGTTGGGCCTTGTGGGCCATGTATGATATTTTGCTATGTTGAGAGCATGTGTTTAGGTGACTAGTGGTGACGTCATGTGCTTATTTATCTTTCCTTATTGCTTGTACTAGCTGGCATGCTTATGTTTATGATTAGCATGAAGTGTAGTAGAGTAGATGTGTACCACTGAGCTTTATAAGCTCAGCACTCAGAATCATTTTTTCCGTGCGTAGGTTGACCGTGGGATTGTGAGATCGAGGAGCACTATCAGTACGGGATTCTAGCATGTGGTGGTGATCTTCAGAGTACGATACTTGTGTTTAGTGAGCTATGTATTCATAGGACCTTACGTGGTCGAGCCTGTAATTCTTGTTTTTGAAATTATATTAATCAAGTCAAATATTTAAATGTTTTAAATTAAAGTGGAGCTCCTTTGTAACTATTTAAATTTTTTATATATGTTTTCAACTTTTGGAACTAAAAATTTGTGAAATACCTTGTTTAGGTTAAACCCAATTTGAGAAATTTTATAGTTTTTTGTTTGGGCTTGAGGCCCATATTGTGACATTCAGGTCGGGGGTATTACGGACGCAGAATTTTATGTTAGGAAGAGCGACCCTATAAAATTCTAAAGAGGGTGAGCTTAAAATATTTTAGGGGGGACGAAAATAGATTTTCAATAGAAAATACATAGAATTTTTTTAAAAAATTCTAAATCATATATGAATTTCAAATTTTTAGGAGGGGCGACTACCCCTCCAGCCTCCCTCTCGATCCATCCCTGCTTATAACCTATCCTTTAACAAAACTGAACTAGAAGTTATTTTTCTTAATGTGGGTGTTGAACGATATTCTTATTTTTAATGTTAATCTAAATTCTCAAAAACAATTTATCAATGTTTTAGGAATAAAGATGTAACCCTCGCTACTGTTTGAAAATTTCTAAATAGTAAAATTCTAGCTAAGTGAATAAATATAAAATAATTATGTGAGAATTTAGCAGATAAAAATCTGAACTAAAATATTTAAAACTAGAGTATGTTATAAAGTATAAAAGTAAAAGAACAAAGAGATGAATATAATATGTGAGACGATAATTTCTTGTTATTTTTGTATAGACGAGTTTTCAATGTCACCATTTATAAGAAAATAATCGTACATAAAGGATGTACAAAGAGATGAAAGACCAAGGGACGTAGAGAGATGGAAGATTAAAGGGCATCCACGTTTATTCATAACAGAGTCGCTATAATTATATTTGTAGTGTAACTTTTGTATTTTGAAAAGGCTTGATAAACAAAATGACCTTTTAACTCATACTCGAATTCTTGTTTTGACTCTTAAAGTTTTTTTTAGGCCAAAACGATCCTTAAAATTGTTTGGTTCACCATTTTTAGCCCTTTTGTTGACCACGTTAAAAAATGATGTAACTCTTCAAACCAACGGATTAGTGGTATGTGACATAATTTAACTGAGGATCAATTTGGGAACAAACTATAATTTAAGGGCCAATTTGTATATAAACCTTAAAAAACACACATCATTTTGGGCAGTGAAATGCTCCGGTCACCGTGTTCCATCACTGTTCGACTTCTTTCTCACCATATTCCGACACCAAAATTGTCGACGTCATTTCCTCAACCCTCGTCATTAAATTTCTGGGGGAAAAAACTTCTTAAAAATCATGAAATCAAGAGACCCAAGTATGAGTATCTGATTTCGTGATTTTTAAGAAAATTTTAAATATAATCTAATGACATATTTAGATTGAAGAAATAATGACGTTAAAAGTGACAACCGAGCCAAGAAGAACCTGCTGTACGGAAAAATATGGTGTACGAAGCATTTTGAAACCTGTCAGAATATGAGTTTTTGTTTTTAGGCTTCATATGTTTTTTTAGGTTTAAGAATTTAGGGTAACGATTTATATTTTATTTTTAAAGAGTAAATATGTAAATTTGTATAATTTTTTACACAATATACATATAAAAATACTTAAAAACATCGCATATAAATTATGTTTTACAATAATTAAAAGAAAAAGTAAGTTATCATCGGGATGTTGTATGATAATAGTTTTAGTGGAATGAATTACGTTTTTAAAAAAATAAAATGATTTTTTATAATACTGAAATGATTGTTAAATGGCATGTGGTACCTAATTGCACCATTAAAAAAAGTTGAGTATTACATGACATATAATAAAAAATGATATAGTTAATTAGATAAAAAATAACATTATACTACATATAACTATTAAAAGGGTTTAAATTTGATACACAGGTTGTGTAAAATAAAACACAAGCCTACCTATTTCTATTATAAATCAAAATTAAACCTAAACGCAAAAAAACCAAACCCTAAACTCTAAACCCTAAATTCTAAATACTAATCTTAAATTCTAAACCCTACAACCCAAACCCCTAAACTCTAAACCCTAAACTAAACCCTTAAAACTAAAAGGTCTGTGTTATAAAGACTGTGTATTGAAGTTTTCTCCTATTAAAATTAGATATATTAAAAAAACTATTAAAATTAGATACCAAAAATTACATTTACTCAAAAAATTAAAGGTGAGTGCTTCAGAAGGCAAATTAAACTGAGGCCCAAAAACATGGCAGCAAATACAAACCCGTTGGCATTTTGGGTTTTTCAGGTACTATAACTTAACTATCTACTAGCCCACTGCAAATGCTCAATCATAAATAATGTTTCTTTATTAGTAGTGCTCGTGTCTATGGACTGTGGCACAATGATAAATGATTTATATCGAAATAAAACTTTGATTAACATTAAATTCTTGATATTCTTGATATTGAAGGCTTATTTTGACAGCTTTGCTTAAGAAGTTGATGAGCTGGATATGGAGGAAACTGTTAAAGATAAGGAATGGCTATTTGTAGCTTTTCAGTATTGTTTCTTTGACTACTTTCCATGCTTAGTTAGAGGTACATGGTAGTCGGGACAAGGTCTGTTGGAATCATCTTGTTTGGTACCCTTTGCATATTTCTCGACATGCTATCATGGCATAGATGGCCATCTTTGGGAGATTGCCTACGAGGGGCAGGCTTATTTCTTGGGGCATAAGAGTTAATGTTGGTTGTGCTTTATGTAATGGGGCTGATGAAAGTAGGAATCATCTTTTCTTTAGTTGTGTTTACTCTAAACAGGTGTGGAAAGAGGTCTTGTATTGTTGTTGCATCACTAAAGAAGTTTTTTCCTGGGATGTTGAATTTGATTGGGTGGTGAGGTATTTCAAGGGCAAGTCTTTGATTGCTTTAGTTTTGAGGCTTGCGTGGAATGTTTTTATATACTTTGTATGGAAGGAGCGAAATGACTGGATATTTGGTTCGACTCCTTCTAATTATTTTGTTATTTTTTAGTATACGTGAGGTAGTTTATACGAGGTTATGTGGGAAGGTTTTGCAATTGAGAGATCGCATTGACTTACAAATAAATCGAAATTCGGGTTTAATTGTATAAGGTGAGTTTTTGTTTGATTTGTAGGTTGTACAGTTTTGTTGTTTTCGTAGTAACTTTGCTGCTCTTGGGTAATAAAATCAATTATTCAAAAAAATATATTTTTTAACATATACTACATGTAATCACACCAGTATACATAAAAAAATACATTGGCGTATCTTTATACTATGTTAGAGAGGATTCTATTTATAATTTAAGTGATAATAATGAAATGAATACATTAAAAATTAATAGTTAAGATTCAATACCATATATAGTTGAAAAAGCCTGAGAACATGAATTTATAAAATCCAATTTTATACATGAATTTTAAAATAACTATTAAATAGAACCCAACAAGTGGTTACAGTGAAAAAATGAATGATATTCATCATAGGAGACCTAACTACTATCGTTTTGTCTGCAAGATGTGTGCATTGTCAAATGATTAAGAATATGCATGAACATATAATATATTATAATCACTTTTAGGCCATTTAAAAAAAACTATTAAATATACATTTAATAAAGTTATGAGTTTAAAAAATAATACTAACGAGTATTGCATTTTTATAATGAATGTTACATTTGCATTTTATTACGCAATTTGCTGTCTTTAAAATCCAAATTCACAAACATTATCTTGATGGATTTTTATAAAATGCAACCATATAATAAATTAATAGAGGTATTTGGATAGTTTGAAATTTGAATGCAAATGTCGATATTCGAATCCACACAAAGTGAAAAACGAATGAGACTCGATCCATCATAATTTTTGACCATTGGGTATTTGGATCAAGGGCGACCAGTAGTTTTATGCCTTAAACTCAAAGCAGTCCCTAAGCTATCATTAAGATCCATCTTAAATAGAGTTCGTGTAGGTTATTTTATTACAAGTCTATCTCTAGGTGGCCAGGCTTTTATCGTGGAACACCCTAATTGCAGGGGATAAGGTAAATGTGGTGTAATCATACATTTAGACATTCTCAAGTATTAATAATTCAATTCATTCCCTTTCAGCCCTTTATTAATAGAAAATTTCCTGTTTTGGCCCCTCCTAAATTTAATAATTTAATTTAAGAAATTCTCAATTGAGCCCGTGGCGGTTTAAATATATTTGGATCTATGTGAGAATTGATATTTTTGAAGATTTGAAGGCCAATGTGATGTAATTTGTGTCAAGGTTAAGTTGTTGATATCGACCAAATTGTAATATAATTTACCATTATACTCAACACTTATCAGGGATAAAATAATAAGTTTTATAGATACAGAGGAGGTTTCAAAGTTTGGAATTATGAAAGGTGCAATTGCCAACACTATACGAAATATGTATTTTGTAAGATATGAGGAGTTACGTGCAGGGGCATGACCAGAAAATTTAGTTTTAGATGTCAAAATTTAAAATTTTATGTTTTAAAGTATGTAGCAACAAACAATGGGGTCGATTTCCTTTCAAGGGTGTCAATTTTATTTTAAGGGAGGTCAATATTCATTTAAAATTGTGTTAATTTTATTTTTTAATATTGTTTTATATTAAATTTATAGGAAAAATTTCTTCTCTCCAAAATTTTTGGGTGTTATACGACACCCCTTTAGACAAGGTGGTTCCACCCATTGTTACCAACAGAGTTGGTTAAGTGGTAAGCAGCTTGATATCGCTTAAGCAGATCTCGAGTTCGAGGAGTTATGTAGGCAGAAAATTCTTGTTGGAAGACTCACCCACCAAATTGAGGTGTGCGACATGGATCAGTCTAGATTAGTCAGACAAAACCTTAGAAACCGGAAGGACAACAAAAAAAATTGTTTCAAAGCTTGAGTTAAATATTTATCTACAAAGTGATATGGCCTCTGTGTAATCTCTATACTTATGAGATGACAAACTACATTTATTTCAGAGTTAAAGGGTAAGAGGAGTAGTTAAAAGATTACCAAAAACTACTTCAAAGTGACTACAAAGCATCGGGTTTTAGATTTTTTTTTTGTTATAATAAAGAAAAGGTTGAGGGACCATCGTGTAAATTTCTCAAACTTGTAATTATGGTAACCGGAAAAGGGTTTTGAATTAAATATTTGGATTTTCCAGCAAAAGGATTAAAGAAAAGCATCGGATTATACGTGGGATTGGAGCATGGGAACATGAACTTGGAAATGACATTACCTCCAACAACGTTAATTTCTTCAAAATAATTACTGCTCCTCCCATCTCTAAACCTGCTACCACATACAGGAGAAATTATTAGATGAACCCGGCTCACCACGTCATTTGTAGTCTCAGTCAATAAGGTTCATCCATCTTATTGACATGTAGGAAAAATATGAAGATTTATCTTAAAAAAATAACATGAAAAAATGTTATTGGATGAGACCACGAATGACGTGGTGAGCCAGGCCCATCTAATATTTTTTTTCACAAACAGTAAGAATCATTCACATGTCGCATCAATTATGGATCCCATGTTTTTAAAGTTATTTTTTAATTCAATAAAATAATTAAATATAGTGATTTAAAAGCACTATATTAATGATGAAACACAAAATTAATTTTCATCATTATAAGTGTTAAAAGGAATCAAAATTTTGGTATAATTATTCTATGCACAAACGGTGTAAATGAATTTTTTTTAAAGTGCCTTAGTTTTAAAGCTTATAGATTTAGTTTAGGGCTAAAAGGTTTAGGGGTTTAGAAGCTAAGGGTTGTGGTTAGAAATTAAGGTTTATGGTTAAAATTTATGGTTTATGGTAATATGGTTAGAGATTTAGGTTTTAACATATAAATCTTAAATTATAACCAAACCTCTAAATTCTAAAACCTAGCCTTTTAATCATAAACTAAATCCATAAACTCAAAATAAAAAACTAAGGCGCTTATGGAAATTTTTTGTTTCCACTGCTAATACACGGTATAATTACCCATTTACTTTACATCTTAGTCGAATAAGACCTTTGTCCCTCTCAAATTTTCTAGATATACTAATTGGCTGAATGATCAAGAATGCTCATATTACTACATTGTGTAAGTTCGAATCTTGACATTTGTCTTGAGAATGTAATAGCTCTGTACTTAATAAAAATGCTTGATAAATTATTGTCTCTCAATATTTAATCGCAACTTTATTCCCGAAGAAATTAGGTCTCGTAATTATAAGTGTCATGAATTGAATCTCATATATATTGAATATTAATATTTCAACGCAGGGACAAAGGTAATTAGCCTTGGCCCCTTTTAAGTGGAAAAATTATCTCATAATGCCTTGATAAATTATGTAAATATAAATTAATTCATTTAATAATTTATACTTAATAAAAATGCTTGATAAATTATTGTCTCTCAATATTTAATCGCAACTTTATTCCCGAAGAAATTAGGTCTCGTAATTATAAGTGTCATGAATTGAATCTCATATATATTGAATATTAATATTTCAACGCAGGGACAAAGGTAATTAGCCTTGGCCCCTTTTAAGTGGAAAAATTATCTCATAATGCCTTGATAAATTATGTAAATATAAATTAATTCATTTAATAATTTATACTTTGACCTCCCAAACATTTATAAATTCATCTTGGACCCTTAATAAAAATCATGGCTTCGGGTTTTTTTTTTTGAACAGAAAAAAGAGGTAGAGGGACTCATCCTATACATTTCCCAAACTTGTGATTATGGTAACTGGGGAAAAAGAAAAAGAAAACTTGGATTAGACGTGAGATGGGAGCATTGAAATGACCTTACCTTTAAACAACGTTAATTTCATCAAAAATTACTGCTCTCCCCATCTCTAAACCTGCCACACAAGCAGTAAGAATCATTCACCCGTCACATCAAATGTTTTTTAAAACATTTTTTTTTCTAATAATATCTTTTTAGGTTAGAATTGCAATTGTACTCGAAACTAACAATTGTCTCAATAGAAAATTAGATGATGATCATCTTAGGAGACACGAGTTTAAATTGTTATGTTTACAAGGTGTATGAACATTGTCAAATGGTTAAGAATATGTATGAACAGATACTATCTTATAATTACTTTTATACTATTAAAAAAGAATTGCAATTGTAGTCGATAGTCCCATTATTTTAATAATTGGGTGACCTAAATGTAACATTACTCACAATTGAGTGACCTCTGTTGTAGTTTACCCAAAAATACGATTAAAGTCAAACAAGGTAATAATATAATTGAAATATATTTAAATTTGATTTTTTTGTACAAATAAGAGTGATAGTTTTATCGAATAAAAAAGAAATATAATAAAATTATAAGGATAGTCTATAAAAACTAGAGTAGACTAATCACATTAACAAATAATTTCTCCTAAACCATCGGAATGCACAAATTAGCCATTAAAGAGTAAGATAAAACCATACAAAGAAAGAGTTAGAAATCCAACCAATAAACTCAATAAAAGATAGATACAAACAAACACTACCATCGACGGTGAATGATGAACATCATCCACGTTAACATAATAATGCATATAACAATGACAACACATTGACAAATCGGTTTTATCTCAACTCAAGCATAACTTATCTTTGGTGATTGTGAGTGTTTATTAATATGAGAGAATCAATTCGAGAGTTCAAAGCAAAGATAGATCGATAAAATGATCAAATAAATACTAAATAAGAAGTGTCGTCAAATCCATCATTGAAGAAAACAAGCTACAAGAGCTGTATTAAAACAAAATAACGCAATAAATCAAATATGAAAAAGAAAAAAAAACCCTAAATAGATAGAAAGGTAAAAATAAAAGATGAAGAAAAAACGATGAAAATTATGACATGAATTAACCTATTGATCAAAAGTCAGCGACGCAATTCTACAAGACAACCAAGGAAAAAGAACAAGGAAGAAGAGCGAATATATATATATATATATATATATCGTTTTCTAAGGTGCAAGTTCAAATAGGGGTTAGTAAGACTCAACTCGACTTGTAATTTTGTAAATTTGATTCAAATTAAAAAAATTTAAATAAAATTTGAGTTATAAAATGAAATTTTAAATAACTTGAAATTTTAATAATTAGTGGATTAATTTTCAAGTTCAAGTTCGAGTCGAATCCCTCAACTCTGCCTGATATATGTATATCGCATATGAAAAAAAAATGAAGAAATATATGTGAATATCGTATATGGTTATAGAAAGTTGTTTGAATTTGAACAAATTAGTACAGTAACATTATAAATATTTAGAATTAGATTTGAACAGAAACTTGAATAACTCGCTTTGACTCGAATTTCATAAACTCGACTTGAAAAATTTTCAAATGAAAATTGAGTCATAAAATATGACTTGTCAAATGAACTAAATTTTTTTTACTCAACGCTAACAAATATTCACCCAACACTCGATCAAATGAAGTCTAAATTTTCACCACACGTCTTAAAGCTACTGAATGCCCTATCTTATAATGTAACCTTCATGTGTGTGTATATATATAATTTAGGGTAAATTACACTTTTCATCACTCAACTACTTTCTCACTCCTATTTTATTCACCCAACTTTCAAAATTTTCAATTTACTAATTGAACATTGGATTGCTCCTGTTTTAGCTACTCTGAATTATTTTATTATTATTTTTTTCTATGAATTGGCATTTATTATTATTATTAAATATAAAAATAATTTAAAATAAAAATAAAATCATATATTATTATTAATAACATATAATTTAAAATAAAAAATTTAAAATTATACCCAAACCTTAAACCCAATTCCCAATCCATAAACCCCAAAACTGCCCTTCTTCTTCAACCACACCCTCACCGGATGAACTTCCATCTTGCTAAAAAACCGCACATCAACGTTCAAACCTTTAAAAGCTTCAACTTTTATTAAACAAAGGTCTCACCATTTTTTAATTTTGTTTTCCAATGTTGGGTTTTGAAGTAAATCGGTTTTAGTGAACTGAGTTTTGTCTTTGTGGTTATATATATACATTTGTTAAGTTGGGATATTACTGTGTTTTGCAAGGAAAAGTTTGGAGTTTCAGTTGTAAGATGGAAACCATAGTCCGACGCACACCCTAAACTCGGGCCGGTGAAGGTGTGGTTGCAGAAGAAGGGTAGGATTTTGAGGTTTATGAATTGAGATTGTAATTTGGATAAATTTAGCTTTTTTATTTTAGATTAATTTTATTTTAATAATAATAAAATATAATTTTATTTTTATTTTAAATTATTTTAATATTTAATAATAATAATAATAATAATAAATGCCATGTCATATGAACATAATAATAAAATAATTTAGAGGGATTCAAATATGTGCAATTTGAAAGTTCAGTTAGTAAATTGAAAATTTTGAAAGTTAAGTGACCAAAAAAGGAGAGAGAAGATAGTTGAGTGATGATATATGTATTTTACCCTATAATTTAAAATTGTATTGCATCCATTGACGGCCGCCGTCTGATAACGTGGTCGGAGAGAGCGAGAGATGAATTGACGGAGAAGGACGGAAAGTCATGGTCCCCGAAGGGTAAAACTCTGGTTTACGTTTTGCCCCATTTAACAAACCCTTGAAAGCCTTTCTGTGATTAGGCTATGCCTTGCCATTTTTAGCTATGGATATTCCATTTCCATAGTCTCTTTCATTTCTACTTAAATGTTTTCTCCAGTTCATTACTCACCCATCATCATTATACAAAACAAAACAAAAACTGTAGAAGGGAAATAAAAGCAATCACTCATGGCTCGAGGAAAGATCCAGATCAAGCTCATCGAGAACACGACCAACAGGCAAGTCACCTACTCCAAGAGGAGAAACGGTCTCTTCAAGAAAGCCAACGAACTCACCGTTCTCTGCGATGCCAGGGTTTCAATCATCATGCTTTCGACTACTGGGAAACTTCACGAGTTCATCAGCCCTTCCACTTCGTATCACTCTAAAAACCTTGATTTCTTCCTTTCTTTTTTTTTTAAAAACTGGAATCGAAACCCTAGATTTCTTCTAACTTTTGTAGAACGAAGCAATTAATTGATGAGTACCAGAAAACCATGGGCGTCGATCTCTGGCAAGGGCACTATGAGGTCTCTCTCTCTCTCTCTGCCTTTTGTCTTCTTCTTTAACTTTCATCTTCGGTTGCGATATTGACAGATTCTTTGTTTTTTCTGTGTTTGTTTTCTATAGAAAATGCAGGAGAAGTTGAAGCAGGTGAAAGAGGTTAACAGGAATCTGCGCAAGAAAATCAAGTAAACGGGAAGAATCTATTTATTTTTAGTAATTCGTTTTTTCCAGATATGATTTTTGAATATGTGATGGAATTAATGGCAGGCAAAGGATGGGTGAAGGTTTGAACGATGCAAGCATAGAGGATCTTCGAGGACTGGAGCAAGAAATGGACAACGCTGTCAATCTTATTCGTGATCGGAAGGTCCGCCATTTTTAACCTCTTTTCCTCTCTAGGGTTTCTCTTCTTATCCATTAATAACAATTGCTTTGGAAATGATAAAAGCTAAACATTTTATTAAACATTGTTTCCTTAAAACCAAGATTTTGCTGATAAATTAATGATCAAATGTTTAAATTAAGGTTAGCCAATCCGAGACCAAGCTGTTAAAAGATTTGTTCTATTTTAAGGTTTAAAGCATATATTAAAATAATTAGACCACTTACCAACAATTAGTTGGTCTAGCGGGATGAGGTATTAGGTCTCTTAAGCAAGGTTAAATGTTTAAATTTGACAATGCCTCTGAATAAAATAATACTATTTTTTGAACAATACCTACCTATGGGGAGGAGGAAGAGAAAATTTACTCCTAATGGATCTAGAACTCACGACTACAGTAGGATATTTGTCAACTGTGAGATTTTAACCATTTGGTCTAGAGTTTGTTGACATAATAATACTAATTAAAAGCACATATTAAAATAATTAGATTGACCAATAAGACCCTTCAAATCCGTCTCTTTTGCTAATTCCCCAATCTTATAGAAATGATTACAACATCCAAGGACATTAAGTTTCGACACAGACAACTTTTCAGTATTGATAACACTTTCACCATTCCATGCCTCAAGTTATGCATAAACTTCTTAGTCATCTCTTCTTCCGCTAAAAGGAACTCCGACTATTAAACTTCACCAACGAAGTCTATACTTCAATATCATACCCATAAGAAAAAATCCATTTAATCACTCAGTGGCTCTTCTTGCATCTCTCATAGTAGCCAACCTTACAAACCCAAATCTCTAACCCTTCTATGATCTCTTTTGGGGTATGAACACATCTTTAACACATCATGATTGCTAAAAACCTTCCAAAACCCACTCCAATGTAATCTGTGTGGTAGGTTAGTCACAAATAAGGTAACACAACTCCGATGGTAAGAGACGTCCTTTCAGAATGTCATGCTTGGGGGGTTACACTTGCATACACGGGAAATGTCTCGATAATTGATCACTGAATTAGATATATGTATTTAAGAAAAGTTAATAAATTTGTGCCGTTTAAATCTTAATTCAGTTGATATCGTTGTTGTATAGGTTTGAGCATTTGCTTATGCTCAATTAGATTATATATTGAGTCTTAGGGTGCGTTTAGCATTGCTTTTCAAACCAGCTTTTGGTTTCAAAAGCTGGTTTGAGACCAAAAGCAATGCTAAACAGATAACTTTTGGAGAAAAAACTGCGTTTTGGGAGTCAAATTACAATTTGAACCTTCATTTGCTATTATTTTATTTATAATTTATAAGCTTATATTTTTTTACAAATACATAATTATATGATTCATTTTTTAATATTTTATATTTTATCATAATTTATTAATATTTTTCGAAAGCACTTTTCAAAAGCACTTTTAGAGAAAAAATTGCTTTTGAAAAGTGCTTTTCAACCCAAACGTATTTATTAATAAAAATATTTTTATGATAATTTAAGCTGATATATTTCATATATTATAACATTAAAAAATTTGAATATCATATATATATATATATATATACACATATATATAACTTACAATATCATGTCTAAAATGGTCATTTATCTTTTTAAAAGCACTTTTTGACAGCAATGTCAAACACTAAAATCTTACAGCCAACTTTTTAAAATTCCTTTTCAAAACCTCTTTCTGACAACACTTTTAAAAATTACTTTTCAAAAGCAATGCTAAACTAGCCCTTAATGAATTAGATGCATGTAGATTTGAGTGTGTGTTTATGCAGTCGGTTTTCTTCTAGTTTAGACATGGTATAAAAAGAAGAGGAAAATAACTTGTATATAATTCAAAGAGTGGAACACACATATATAAAGGATTAATATGCATTTCTTTCTCTAGAAGAAAGCTGGGTTTCCTGCTAATAAGTATGCCCATTTTTTTAATTTTTTGTTCATTTAGAGAATTATAGCTCATATTTTCATATATGCCATGATACAAATATCAAATTTAAATGTTTAAAAAGATGAGAAGTTAGGATAACATGGAATTCACTAATTCTTTTGTTAAAATTTCCAACTTCATAATAATATAATTAACTATTTCTTACTCTTATGACATTACATTCAGCTTACAATGATATATATATATATATATACATACATATATTGTACTTCATACATTTTTAATCTATTCTTAAACCCTTTAAATCCTTTACTACTTAGACTCATTTGACTAGAACATTATAAATTTAAATCTCGCTAAAACGTGCAACTTTCAAGAGTCTTGAACATTTCTTTTAATTGAACTAATATTGAGTCGACAAATCATACTGATATCTTAAAATTTTATTTTAATATTTTTCACAACTTAATGTTTGATTGTATATATTTATCAACAACAAAAAATAAATCATCCAAACCATAGCTTGTAATTTTCTTATTAACACTTTAGCCTGAGAGTTAACTTATGCCACGTTTGATGTACAAATGTCTTTGCTCCCTTGTGTATTGTCATTGTATTGATTCAAGTATGCTTGTTGTGTTTCGGTGGTGTATGGTTTGTTTACAGTATGGATTTTGCTGAGAGTAAGCTGTAAGTTTTATGTAATCTCATGATGTTGGTAGTTTCTGACATAACCTATTAATAAAATAAAAATATTGACTGAACAAAAAATAATATAAGAAAAAAATAAGGGTTATATTTTGTACACTGCTTGTGTAATTTTTTTTTATACAATCTTTTTTAAAATTTAAAACCTAAAACCTTAACCTTAACACCTTAAATTCTAAACCTAAATTTTAAATTCTAAACCCTACAACATAAACCCCTAAGCTATAAACCTTAAACTAAACTTCTAACCCCTAAATTTGACAAGCACGTGTATCAATTTTTTTCTCAAAAGATAATTAGTTTGAAAATAGTTTGTCAAGATATAAAGAAGAATTAAAACAAATCTAAACTTGAAGCGAGAAAGATGAGTAAAAAATCAAGTAAAAAATAATACCTATTCAAAATAAGTAATATTTATTCCTTCACTTATTCAAATTAAGACATGTGAGTGACTAAAAATTACAAAGTAGAGTTAGTCCATTGCTAACTCATGTACTAAAATAGACTCAAACACAAGTAATAAATAACACTCCAACCAAATGTAGCATTATGGCTATATACACTCTTAGGGAAGCTGACCATACTGTTTTACGCATGGTTGTAATATGCCGTTTTTGCTTTGTTACGTTGATGTTTGTATTTGTTGTCTTTTAGGAGTTGATTTAGCTTATTGTTGTTTCTCTGCATGCTTTATTGAACAAAATAAATGTATATAAATTTTGGACGAAATTCCTTTTAACATGGAAGCTGACCAGATTTACGTTAATATTCGTTGCATTGACAGTATCGTGTGATAACCAATCAAATCGATACTTCCAAAAAGAAGGTATTACTATGCAAACCTATATGAAAAATTATTGAATATACACTTGATATGTTTTGAATTTGGTGATCGATCTTAATGCAATATGATTCATCTCATTCTTCAATATCATCTTGAATTGCAGTTGAGGAATGAGGAAGAGATCCACAAAAACCTGTTACATGAACTGGTAAGCATCATCAACTTAATAAGTTTTGGTATAAAAAGAAGTCCCCGTTTGGGAATCGAAAAAGAAATTACGGATACAGATTTCAGGCTTCGAATTACTAACCTAAAGGATATCATTTCTTAAGAGTGATTTTATTTATGTGTCAACTTTTTGATTAGGATGTACTCAAAGAAGATCCATACGGTTTAGTTGATAATGGAGGGGATTATGAGACCATTATCGGATACCAAAACGGAGGTCCTCGTGTATTTGCTTTACGCTTGCAGCCTAGCCATCCCAGTCTTCACAGTGGAGGACGATCGGAGATCACAACCTTTCCTTTGCTCGGCTAGCATATCTATATCTATATCTATATATTTCTTCAGAAGAAGAAAAAACCTATATTTATATTTCATGTATCCTATATGCTTTGCACTGCAATAGAATCTCCTCTTGTTGAATGATATATTGCCATGGAAACTAATGTATGTATGTATGTATGTATGTATGGTGTGTACTATTACTAAAAGTATCTTCACTTTTTTTTGGTTGCTCTCTACGTAATTCGGACCGATCCGCGTCGCACACCTAGTTTTGGTGGATGAGTCTCCTAACGGAAATTTTATGCATACATAAAGCATTGAACTCGAGACCTAAAGCGATACCAAAATGCTTACCACTTGGACAAACTACAATGGAAAAAGTCTCTTCAATTTAATATGTGATTACAAGATTTAAATTGATACTTTCCTATTCATTTCCCTTACCTAGTAGATATTGTATATTTGCATGACCATTGATTTATGGAAAGTCATTATGTACTTGATAAAATTTGAGATTTTGTTTTTGTACTTGAAGAAGTTAAAAATTAAAATTTTTATTCAAAAATTAAAATCCAATTGTTAACACGTATTTTGTTAAAATTTGCTAACTTTCATATATGTTTATCTAGTTCTTAATGTTTTGCTTTTAAAATTGGTATGATTGTATGGTATATTGATAATAAACTTAGACGAAAAATACTAACGAATGGACTGAGGTTTTAAATTGAAAAAAAAAGAAGAAAAACTTTAATTTTGAAGTTTTTTTAGTATAAGGACTAAATGTCAAACGTTATTCCAGTATAGGGATTGATTGCATATTTTTTAACATACAATTTGATATAATGTTTGTACTATTCAAACTTCTTTCTACCCATAAAATAAAAGATATTGTGCGCTTAAATGTATTCGGTCTAATGTTTTCTTATATATTGTATAGTAACATGACAATCAAACTAAACTCAATAGACGATTGACTGCATATTTAACCTTTATGGTATACTTTGTTATAAACAAACTTATAGTATTGGGCTATTAATTTAGCATAACATCTTTATATTGTATAACCGCACTAACTTTCACTCATCCTTTAAGAATTAAAATCTCAATTTAATAAAATTCATAACTTAATCAACAATAAGTTGTTTTAGTGGATGTGGTGCTAGATTTCTTAAGTAAAGTCTAAAGTTTGAATCTTAACATTACAAATGGAGAAAATTGGGTTGAGAATGTCGCCATCATATTAGGCCTCTAAAAAAATCCGATCTGAATTAGTCGAACCAGTGATTAACCAAAAAAATAAAATTCATAACTTATAATAACATACTACATTAATGTAATTACAAATAATTATATCAAAATTTAATTACCGACTTTCCTAACGCACAAGACTTGATTTTGAATTTATTTCGAAAAGATTTTTGTGCCTTTTGTCTCTTATTTCCTATTAGCTAATCATTTCATTTCTTACATTTAATTTAAGCAAATTAAATTTTGTAAATTATGCAAATATTAGTAACAATAAAAATGTTGATGGACCTTGAGGTCCTTGTAAACCACTCTGAGTGGTATTTTAATTATTAATAAAACGATCACATTGCCTTGCGATAAAAAATGTTTATAACAACAATTTAAACATACATTGAATAGTGTTGTTGTTTTACTTATTTCAAAAGATTTTTTTATATTATCTATTAAATATTTTATATTTATTTCAAATTTTTTTCTAATTATCATTAAATTTGTAATAAAATTAACTTATTAAATAAATAGTTTGATTTAAAAAAATATTTGACTAAAGACCTAGTCAAATATCTGAATAAGGGGAAGTTTCAATACGGAACAAGAAAGATGCAAGTCTATTATTTGGTACAAACGGACCTTTTCAATTAGGTCCAAGACATGGTTATCAACGAACTTGATGTAGCTCCAATTTATTTCTTCTTTTGTATATTCGTCTTGCTCCATTTTGAACACATGCTGCAAACATATATACAATAGACAATAATCAGCCTTACTGTTCAAAGCCGTTTGGAGATCACTACAAAAGTATCATTTCAGTTGACAAAGTTGAGGTATTACCTGTTACACTTGAAACTTTCAAAACCATAAATACCAAGAACTTTTTTCGGGCATAGAGCAATACTTCAGAGCTGTGGGCATTGAGGATGATGCTATAAAGGTAACCACAACTTTAATTTATTTAACTAAAGTCACTCTACGTTGGTGGCGATGTATGTGCTCGGATAAGAAATGAGGGAGCACAAATGTTAAAACTTAGGAACATTTTCAAGCCAAATTTAGGTAGCAGTTCTACCTAGAGCATGATGAAAGAGACGTTGAATCAAGATGAGGCACATCAAGCAAGAGGGTACAGTCTAGGAGTATGTCCGAGAGTTCACGGAACTCATGCATGAGATTCTGGACCTAAGTGAGAAGGATTCACTTCTCAACTTCATGGATGGGCTGCAGCAATGAGCCAAAACTGAGTTAGAGGGGAGAGGAGTGACATAACTTTCTAAAGCCTCGACCATTGCTGAGTCCCTGATCGAAGTATGCTGGATAAGGTCCGATTTATCCAAGCTAAATCTGAATTACAAGAGTAAGGATGATGACAAAAATGAGGGATAATCTAGTAGTGACGAGGAGATTTCAAATGGCAGAGAGAAGCCATTGGGTGGAAATAGAAAGCCTCGATACAATCGTCAAATGATGGACAAGAGAAAGCCATTGAAGTGCTACTTTTGCGACGGTCCGCACTTAATGAGTGGTTGTCCACAGAAGGAAAAACTGTATGCCATCGTTCAAGTGGAGGACGAGCCATAGAAAGAGACACTGAGACTTGGTGCGATTACCAGTGTTAGAGCAGTCAAGCCGGAGGTGGAAGATGCGCAATTAAAGTGCTACCAGTGCAAGGGGACACATAGGTTGCGAGATTGCCCGAATCTGGTCAAGCCGTCCAAAGAGGTGGACAAGCCCGAGAACAACGAGGTTGCAAAACTTGGTTTAATGATACTAAGTTCTGGTAAGGCGAGGAAAAGCCAGACGCAGAAAGGGTTGATGTTTGTCGACATCAACGTTGCGAGATGATCGAATAGTACTTTAGTGGATACCAGGGCAACTGATCTATTCATGTCCAAGAAGGCTGCTAAAAAATTTAGTCTCAAAGTTGAAGGGTCAATCAGTAAGATCAAGATTGTAAATATCGAGAAAGTTCTAATTGTTAGAAAAGTATGGAAAGTTGAGCTGCAAATTGGTGAATAGAAGGGCAAGAAAAGTTTCAAGGTAATTCATCTAGATGACTTTGAATTTATTTTGAGACTGAGATTCCTTGATCGTGTAGATGCTCTCATCGTTCCCTGTACAGATGTTGTTTGCATTTTGGGTTAAAAACAACAATGCGTTGTGCCTATGTACCGAGATAAGGGAAAATAAACTAAGACACTGACGGCCATTTAGCTTGCCGAGGATGCTTCAAGCCAAGGATACATTGCTTTGGAGGTAACTGTTGGGGACACTACCTTGGAGGGGCAAGAGTTGCCCAAGCCACTTGACATGAAGCTTGTTGGAGAGCCACCTTTAGGCGAGATGGATAGAGCGTTAGACTTTATGAAAGGGCCAATACGTGGGGCATCAAACATCATGAAGACAAATGAGTTGATGCATTTTAGAGTGAATGCCGCTGGAAGTATTTTGAGAAAGGTACATCTCAAACACGTTGATAGAGTTTTTGAGTTTGATTTGCCGCCTTTGTTGGATGTAGGGTGCAAAAAAAACCCAACCTATCAGGAAGTTCAAAGACTTAGCAAGGACACAAGAGGCTTTTTAGAGTTCTACGAGATCATCGAGTGTTTAATGTTATGGCGTCCAAGCCTTTGTTCGAGGATTGAGAGGGTTCAAGCCAAGGCAAATCAAAACTAGTAAAAGGGAGCTCTTACGATCGAGATGTGCACAATGATGGTGAATGAGATAATGTTACAAGACGGCATAGGCCTAGGCAAGCAACCCTTGAAAGAGGACCTCACTGCCCGATTCTGAGTTGGGAGCAAGCTGAGGCACCGAGGGAGATCCAACCAAGCCAAGCTCATTCTGAGTCATCGATGAGGGCATCACTAGATTGGGTGGGGGGAAATGTCATATTTTGTGAGTTAGAAATCGAGACACATGCACAACGCAGTGCCCAAAAAAGTCTTTTTTACAAAATCTTGGGCCTACCTAGAAGACCACCTGACTTGGCAGAAAGCTCGAAAACATTGAGCTTGGTGAATTAATAGATGACATCTTACTAGGGAATATTCTAGAGGATCAAAATATCCATCAATGTGAAAACGAACCTAAGAAAAGAATTCCAAGATGATGTAGTTTCCTTAGATAGCTTAGATTTGATAGGTGGCTTTCGATCTGAGCTGTTGTTGTAAAATGATCTAGTCCGTTCATTATAAGGGGATTCAACTATAAATAGAGGCATCCCCACCTCATTTATAATCATCTATTCATTGATTAATACAAGGCATTTACTCCAAGAAAGTTCTATCTTGTTCTTCGCGTTCTTTACATTCTTTTTTTTTTTCTTGGTTGTTCTCTCGTTTGTTCGCTTCCGCTTAGAACGATTCTTTGTCCAAGTGTCTTGGAAGAGTTCTATCTTCCGGATAGAGATTTCAGGCTAACTTAGTTGTTTATCGTAGGAGTGTAGACACTAAATTTTTTTGAGTCTAAATTAAAATGCTCGAAATAAGATCAATCCACATCACCCTTTTTAATACCCAAAATCTTATACCCTAAGCTCAAAATTACATGGCCCATTATATATAATTTCATATAGTAAAAAATTACAAAAATAAAAATCTCAACTCCTTCCTCATTAAGGCTTTACTCCCATTGGTTAAAAAATACTTGGGGCTCAAGACCTTAATTTCTATTAGTTTTAAAAGGGATAACCCAAAATTACCCTTTATCACATATTATATTAAAACTTATATCCCATTTTTATTCTCATAAAATACCCTTCTACACCATATATATATATATATATATATATATATATATATATATATATATATATATATATATATATATACACAGTCATTTTTTCCCAGCCGCACTCTCCTATTACTACACATTTTTCATTCCACTGTTCGCCCATTCTTTTCCTACCAACCCACACACTGTAACCTCTTTAATTCAATCTCTCTACTTTTCATCCACATTGCCTCCATCCTTTTTTTTCTTTCTTTATTATTACCCCCAAATCCTCCACTTCGAAACCCACTGCCATTTTTTCTTAAACCGTTCCAAAACCGCATCACATTATTCGAATCACTAACCCTTAAATCAAGTTTTTCAATCCCATTAACAACGATACGTGAATTGATTGATTGAGCATATATTCGAGTTTTGGGTATTTTCTTCCCTTTTATTTCTTTATGTAATCCATTTTTATGGTTTAATGAAATATTGATGAAATTTGATGATATCTACTTTATTTATTTTAGTTTTTCTTTATGTGTTTTATTTTGTCTAATATTTTATTTGTGATATGTAGGTTATTTTATTTGTTGGAGGTAGTTTAATTTATTATTTGCTTGAATATATGTTTACATGTCGTATTATATATTATAAGCATTATGTTTATATTATATATTATTATTACAATATATTATAGTATTATCTAGTATAGTATATATATTATTACAACTAACATTTATTTTCTGCTCCTAACATTTAATTTTCGCAACTAACATTTATTTTCGCGCTTTTTAATTTTTATATTTTTTTTTCGATCAGGTCCTTTTTTCCATATTGCTTTGTTCAATTCGGTTCTTTTTTTTCCGGATTGCTTTGTTCGATCCGGTCCTTTTTTCCGGATTGCTTTTTTCGATCTGGTCCCTCTCCAGATTCTTTTTTAATTCCAGCTTTTATTTTTCTTGCAATTTAATTTTCTCGCAATTTAATTTTTCGCTCTTTATTTTATCTTTTGTTCGATCCGGTCCTTTTCCGGATTTTTAATTTTCACAATTATTATTATGCTTTGGCATCTATATATATTTGCTTTTTTTCTCACATTCGACTTATTTAATTGTTAATGCGGTGCCTTGTTATTTGGAAGTAAATGCGGCTAGTATCAACGTAGTGATGGTGGCCTCGCGGTTTACTTTCGAATAATGAGACCCTTAAAATAGACTCGCATGTATAACCGAATTTTAAATTAATCGTCACTATAGTTTACAAAGTTCGATATTAACAAAGCGGTAATTATTTTTTTTACGGTACCAATTTTTGGGCGGTATGGGGGTGCCAAAACCTTCTCCATCCATAACTGACTCTCGAACCCCTTTTTGATCGAATCTCTGGTTTTAGGGTGTCTGACCTACCTTAGTGGCAAGTGGCGACTCCAAGTTTTATCGTTTTTCAAAAACACGAATTTTTAAAGTATTTCCCCGTCTTTTCAAACATTTTCCAAAAAAACATAAAGAAAATCGAATTACGTACTTTTAGCGATCCCATTCGAATCAAATTTGAAATTTCAAAAATTTTTTAAGTCACTACAAGGAGCTCCGACTAAGCTTGCACGATTTTTTAGGTCGAAACTCTAACACTGTGACATTTGCATTCATGGTCCAATTCACCATAATTTCCTACGGTTAGAATAGAAGAGAAATAAGAAAGAAATAAACAAAAAATGAAGAACAAAGAAAAAGTAAGAAACAAAAAATCAAAAGATTTAATTAGTTTGCTCAATTCAAACATGGTATCTGTCGCATTTGAGCATTCGCCCTTCTCCATTAATCTTTTCCCTCTCTTTTTGGCATGGGCTTTAGCGGGCACATGCAAGCCAAGAATTGACGAGGGATCTCTTGAATCATCGCCCTTTTTCGCATCCGTAGTATCAAGAGTCAGACTTTTCCACTCCATGGGTGCTTTAGTGGTGTGTCCGCTAGCTCCTGCAGACGCAACAAATAATTGAAGTTAAAGTTTAAAAAGAAGAAGAACAAAGAAAAAGTAAGAAGCCCTAAATACCAGCAACTTTCATATAGATCCAATAGCCAACACAGCTGACAGGCCGTGAGCCTTTGACCGTGAGTGTAAAGGGATCACCGAACTTTATGCCCACATACAAATTTGGGCTCGAGGGGGACAAACAACAGATATTCTTCAGCGTTCTCATTTGGCTCATTGTGAACTTTAGAAAATAAGGTTTATCGAAATCTTTACCAGTGGAAAGTACCGCCTAAATAAGGTTGCAAATGAAATCAAGAGAAGAGGGAGAAAAGAAGACTAGTCAAAAGAGTCAAAAAAAAAGATACAAAAAGAAAAAAATTATACTATGTAAAACTTCAGAATCATTTTGTCCTTCGGATGAACCAAGAGAGAAACTCCAAGTAGGACTCGCTCTGCCCATAGTTCCATTTCCATCGCCATATTCAGATTAATTGATGAATGTATCTATCCAGTAATCCACGTGTTTATATAGAATATAACTATTTAACTGATTTTTTCAACTAGCCCGCCAAAACTAAAACTATTAATTTTGATGTTTGTTTTAAACGTTAAGTTTTTGAAGAAAACTACTAAGAAACTATAAAAAAGGTAAACTAATAAAATTTAAAAATATTATTTAGAATTCAAAAAAAATCTAAAATTACAATAATCTTCCAAAAATTAAAAATATAACACTATGTTCATGAATTGAAAATAAGAATTATAAAAGTTGAAATATATAATATTCAAGAAAACTATAAAAATGTTTCGAAAGAATTCAAAACTATGTTCAGGCAAAAAATCGAACATGAAATTAACATGAATATAAAAAATATAATAAAGATAACTAAAATAAGTGAAATCGAGATGAAAACAACTTATAATCACTAAGGTAGTTTTTATTTTTTAAAAAAGTATTATATTTTTATAGTCTTTACTTTTAAAAAAAATCTTGGGTGTTGTTTTGTAATTTTTCATTCTTAAAAAGATTATTTTTAATTTTATGCAAATTTCTATATATTTTTTATATTTTTCAAACTATATTTTTAAATGATCATTTTGTTAGAATTTGCTTACTTTCATATATGTTTATCGAGTTCTTAATGTTTTGCTTTTAAAATTGGTATGATTGTATGGGTATATTGATGATAAACTTAGACGAAAAATACTAACGAATGGACTGAGGTTATAATTTGAAAAAAAAAAGAAACTTTAATTTTGAAGTTTTTTTAGTATAAGGACTAAATGTCAAACTTCATTCCAGTATAGGGATTGATTGCATATTTTTAACATACAGTTTGATATAATGTTTATACTACTCAAACTCTTTCTCACCCATAAAATGAAAGATATTGAACGCTTAAACGTGTTCGGTCTAATGTCCTCTTATATATTATATAGTAATATGTCAATCAAAGTAAACTCAATCGACGATTGACTGCATATTTAACCTTTATGATATACTTTGTTATAAACAAACTTATAGTATTGGGCTATTTTTTTTTGACAAATCTTAAATCTAATCCTAATTCTAACTAGAGGAGAGGGGAAGGGGGACTCTAGGAGAAGGAAATGGAATGTTACTAGTGGGTTTAGAACCCATGACCTAAGGAAGTATAAAGAAACAAAGATAAGTAACTTGACTAACCGACCAAATATGCTTGTTCTATAGTATTGAGCTATTAATTTAGCATAACATCTTCGTTCTGAATAAGATTATGGGTTACTATTAAAAAAAGGATTATGGGTTACTTTAGCATTAATTTTTTAAAATAATTTTTAAAACTGTCGTGAGGTTTAGTTTAAAATGTTTAGTATTAATGAAATTACGTGTATAACTGCACTTTCACTCATCCTTTAAGAATTAAAAACTCAATTCAATAAAATTCTTAACCAACAATCTGTTAGTCTAGTGAATGAGGCGTTAAATTCCTTGCGTAAAGTCTAAGATTTGAATCCTAACGTTTCGAATAGAAAAAATTAGGTTAAAAATGTTGCCTCATAATGCGCCTCTGCAAAATCCGATCTGGATTAGTCGAACCAGTGATTAAACCATTTATTTCCAAAAGGTTTTTGTGCCTTTTGTCTCTTATTCCTGTTAGCTAATCATTTTATTTCTTACCTTTAATTTAATCAAATAAAATTTTGTGATTTATACAAATAACAATAAAAAGTGGATGGACCTTGAGGTCCTTGTAAACCACTCTGAGTGGTATCTTTTTTGATGAAAGAGGATTATTACCATAAGCCTTGTTAAAAATCTCTTTAAACTTAGACGGAGAAAAAGAGTATTCATGGTAATAATTACATTAGAGCAAGCTATACAAGAACAGTTACATCAAAAACACCCGGTCCCATACAAAAACCCTCATGATAAAGTCTGATCAGTGCTAAGCAAATATAACACCTCCGGTGGTAGTTGAACATGGAAATATTCTCCCACAGAGCGTCCTCTAGCCATCTCGGCCAAACCATCCACAACCATATTCATATCACGACACACATGAGAAATCCAGACATCCGAATCCTTAACCAAGAGCTCTTTCATCGGCACTACAAGGGCACTGTCAGCCAAAGTCATGGATACACCACTCAGAATTTGAACCACAGTTGTGTTATCCACTTCAAACTCTAAACGCCGAAAACCCAACCATCATGCATGAACAAGAGCATCATGAGCTACCCATAATTATGCAACAATTATCGAACGCGAGCCTAAACTCCGGGCAAAACCAAATAACCAAACTCCCCACTATCACGAAAAGCACCCCTTGTAGCAGCCATATCGCATCCTCTACCAATAGCCCCATCGACATTCACTTTTACCCAGCCCTGTGCCGATCTCTGCCATCTCGCTCATAGTGCCACAATACCAACCACAATGTCCCTAGAGCGACGATCATCAGCCAACTCATCATACATGAGACTGTTGTACTCTGCAACATCCTCATACCGATCACAATCATTATTAAACACAAATGAACACATGCTTTTCCATATCGCCCAACATGTAACCGCAAAAAGAATGTTCCAATCATTCTCCAAAGTTTGGGCGTGACCAATTCCTCTCAAGTTTTCATTAAACCAAACATCAAAAGGACGTGAGAAGAAAATGTGCAACATGTCATGCATGATTAGCTTGGACCAGACCTATTTAGTACGAAAACAATGACGGAACACGGGATCCAAATCTTCCTTACCTTGCATACACACCGGACAAGAACCGAATATAGAAAGGTGATGACGATAATGCTCAACATTCGTTAACAGCTGATCATGCTTTGCCAACCAAAAAAAGTCTGCACCCTCTGCGGAACATTCAGACGCCAAATGACTCACCACAACCCAGTCTTACTGTCCAGCATGTGCGCATCAAGAGCCTTATAAGGTGATGAAGTTGAAAACATATGGTGATCCTCATATCGCCAGCCCAATCTATCATGCCCGATGGACGCATAGGGTAGAAAAATTGATACGAAACCCAGGATTTGGGAATGATCTCAAAATCTAGAAACCCTCTAGATCGTAATTAATCTAGCAAACTCTCTAATATGATCAGAAAAAACCTTAATATTCCAAGTTCAATAAATCGACAAGAAAACATGATCTTGATGTAGAAAATGAGATAGTTGATGGTGGTGGTAGTGTTGGATAGATTTGTCCTTGGCACCCTCCTAATCGCAATTGCATAGGCAAACACCTACAAACGGAACGAATCTCTCTAGGAATGGATGATGGCGAAATAGATGTTGTTGTCCTCAGTACCTCCTAAGTGCAATTACTTAGGCAAGCAACCTCAAGCGGCTCTAACCCACACTACTTGACGCAATTATCTAGGCAAGAAAGAGTGTGAAGATGATCCTAGACGCAGTTATATAACCCGTCAACCTTGAAAACAAAATGGCCCAAGGCCAACAATATTTTATTTCAAATATTCATGTTGTTGTTGTTTGTTTTTTCAAGAGAAGAAGCTGTTTGTCCCCTTTTATAGTGTAAGGGATGCTGAATACAAAGAAATAATTTCCTAAATTAAGTACTTAAAGTAAGGAATAATTCCCTTAATTAAGTTCCTAAATTAAGGAATGTAAATAATAAACTAAAAATGAATCTGGCCAACATTGTGGATTTTGTGCATGGACCAGATTTTACAAGGAATAAACATCCACTTTAATTTAAATGACAACTTCCTAATTTAACCATTTGACCATGGAAATCATCTTCCTTATTTGTCTCATATGTTTATTGCCTTGTAAAATAACTTCTGGAAGGTTTATATTAATTGACTTTTTCTCCATTCGTGCTTGTATCATTCTCCTCCTCTTGAAAAGGATTCGTCCTCGAATCTTGGATATTGTAGAACTGCAACCTCAACTTTTTTATAATTTTCTTTTGAATAAAAATTATCAAAGCTGACAGACTTGGACTAAAGAAATATCAAATATCAAATTTTCTCTCTTTTTTCTCAAGAAACTACTAATGAAATAATAAAAGATAAATGTTTTAAACAATTGGACCAAAGCTCTAATACCAAATGATACGAAACTCAGGATCCAAGAATGATCTCAAAATTTAGGAACCCTCTAGATTGCAATTAATCTAGCAAACTCTCATATATGATCTGAGAAAACCTCAATATTCCAAGTTCAGCAAATCGACAAGAAATCATGATCTTGATGTAGAAAACAAGATAGTTGATGGTGGTGGATAGATTTGTCCTTGGCACCCTCCTAATCGCAATTGAATAGGAAAACACCTGCAAACGGCACGAATCTCTCCGGTAAATAGATGATGGCGAAGTAGATATTGTTGTCCTCGGTACCCTCCTAAGTGCAATTACTTAGGCAAGCAACCTCAAGCGGCTCTAACCCACCCTCCTAGACGTAATTATCTAGGCAAACAAGAGGGTGAAGATGAACTCCCGCACAAGAACTGGAAGAACTTATGTTGAAGAAGACTTCGAAGGAAAATTAACATGGTGAACCCGTCAGCCTTGAAAACAAAATGGACTATGGCCAATAATATTTTATTTTAAATATTCATGTTGTTGTTGTTTGTTTTTTCAAGAGAATGAGTTGTATATCCCCTTTTATAGTGTAAGTGATGCTAAATACAAAAGAATGATTTCCTAAATTAAGTACATAAAGTAAGGAATAATTCCCTTAATTAAGTGCCTAAATTAAGAAATGTAAATAATAAACTAAAATGAATCTTGCCAACATTGTGGACTTTGTGTGTAGACCAGGTTTTACAAGGAATAAACATTCACTTTAATTTAAAAGATAACTTCCTAATTTAACCATTTGACCATGGAAATCATCTTCCTTATTTGTCTCATATGTTTACTGCCTTGTGAAACAGCTTTGGAAGGTTTAAATTAATTGATTTTTTCTCCATCCGAGCTTGTATCAACAACGCTGACAATTTTGTGAAGGACAGACTGAGGTAAAACCTATACCATTCGCTTCCAATCCTACTGACCCGATGGAGTCAATATAGTGCCACTAGTGACGGTGGAAGAGGTGAATCAAGAAGGCAATGGAGAGCTAATTTTGCAAAATCGTCGAGCCATACATCCCACCAAAAAGTCATTATGCCAACCATCCCGAATCTACCAATATATACCTTGACGGGCATCATTCTGTATGTTGCCGAGCCCCTTCCATAAATAAGAACAAATAGGGCGACTGATACTCCGAAGGACTACACGATCCCATTTGTATTTTGCCTTAAGCACACGAACCTACAACTTCTCCTCATCACGGACCAATTGAAACCCAACTTTCATCAGAAGAGCGTTGTTGTGGAAAAGCATGTGTTGTTGAGCGTTGTTGTGAAACCCAACTTTCATCAGAAAAGTGTTGTTGTGAATGATACTCTGAGTGGTATTTTAATTATTAATAAACCATCACATTGCCTTGAGAAAAAAATGTTCATAACAACAATTTAAACATATATTGAATAGTGTTGTTGTTTTCCTTATTTCAAAAGATTTTTATATTATCTACTAAATATTTTATTTTTTCTAATTATCTTTAAATTTGTAATAAAATTAACTTGATTAAATAAATAGTTTGCTTTTTAAAAATACAAAAAAATTGAGTAAAGACTTTAATGGCCAAATCATAATAATCTAAATAAATTACTTGAATTTAAAATGACCCGAATTTAAATAATTAAGTATCAAACTTGAATGAATAAATCTAAAAATAACTCCAATTCAAAATGTCATGAACACAAAACAGAAAAAAAAACTTTAAACTTAAAAAAATCAAAATTTAAAATAAGTTTATTGCACTATACGTCCCTAAACTATAATCGTCATAGGATCAGAAACAATTTAGAATAAAATTCATAGTTTGAGGACATATAGTGCAATTTACTCTTTTAAATTAATTTCTATTTTTTGGTGAATTGGGTATGATTTCATTAACAAAATAATCATACAAGAGAATTATTATTATTATGTGCCTCATTAAAACTCCTAAACCTAATTGAAGAAAAAGATTACATGTGATAATATCCAATTAGATGCATAGCGGGCTAGACCCGAGATACTATCAGCAAAGGACTAGCAAGACCAAACAAAAGCGGCTGTCACTTATTGCAGGCCAGCTAGGATGGAACCTGGATTTGAAGATAAAACATAAATGTTTGGAAGTTGAGGAAAATTTATAAATAAATTAATTTATAAAAAATATATATAAAAGGAAAAAAGGTGATTTTTTTTTTGGTTGCGAGTTTTGCCAACAAGTGAGCCACACGATTCCTGGCACGAAGAATATGCTGAAAATGAATATTTTAGTTTCAATTCGCCAACTAACGGATATGAAGAAGAACAGTCGACACCCTTGACGAGCTATATGTCCCTGCAATAACCGTATAGCGTCCATGCAATCCATTTCCACCACAAGCAGAGTAATCCCCGAATCCCAAACATATAACATACTAACATACGCTCTCCAAAGTTCTGCATCTAATACCGAACAGACTTTAATATACTATTCAAGCTCTTCTCAACTCATAAATCAAGAATATTGAACATTTAAACATTCTCGAACACATATCTTCCTATATTTTATGCCAATGATTTACTAACCGAATTAAACCTAATCAACCTTTTAAAATAATTTTAAATTCGAGTTATTCCATCTATAATACAATTCATTATTGATAATGATAGGTATAGGTGATACTAACTACGACACGCCGCAACCAACAGTCAAATAGTCAATACAGTCAGGTAAAGAATTTACCATAAGAAAAGCGATAGAAAGGTATAGCGAGGGTCAAGAGAAGTTAAAGGACTAAAATGAAATTTTCTAAAAGGTATGAGGGACCAAATAAAAAATTCTGCCTTCAGATTTCATACTCTCTCGTGTTTCAGTTTTAGGTTTCCTCTTAAAACCGCCACTCCTATCCCTACCTTTTTCGTTCTTTGCTTTTCGTTTTAATGTTTCAAACCCGGAGAGACCTAAAGCGACGCTTCCGAGAGAGAAATCGTGGGAAGAGAAAATAGTAAAGAAAAGGGGCGGGGGTTTGAAAGGCGGCTGTTGGTTGGTTCTGCTCCTAAGAAAAGATGGGGGCTTTGGCTCCAATCGTTTCCACTTGGATACCTGAAGATGACCTTTTGTTGAAAAACGCCATTGAGGTACACGGTTCTTTCTTCCTTGTTTGGTTTTGAAAGAAAAAAAAAGACTGGGTATTTTTCATACTTGTTTCTGGGGTTGGTTTTCCTTGTTGTGACCTCAATTTCGACTTTTCTTCCGTTTGTATTTGTTGTCAACTTGGAAGTAAATATATGGTGTTCTTTATTTCCCCTTCTTTCTTGTTGTTATATTTGTTGGACTTGAGAGCTTATTTTGCGTTTCTTTTAGACTGTTGTGGATTTGTGGCATTGTCAGTGTTCTGGTTTTGAAATTCTGGGTTTATTGTGTTGCAATATAAGGCGGTTGTCAGTTGTCACTAAAAGAGTTATAAGTTTATAAAGTAAAGGGTTGCAGATATTCATAAGATTACCCTGTTGCTGTTTCGGATTAATATTATTACTACAAAAGCTGAAAACTGTTAATAGATGGGATTGCTTGTGGGAATGTCATGTAGAAAGTGTACTAATAAAATCATAGTTTGTGCTGTGCCAAATTGTTAATTTGGAAATACTTCTTGTTTTCATAGATATAGCTAGGTAGAGTCGTGTTTATGATCCTTTTGAATTGTGTTTCCTTTTATAAAATCCTTGTTTCGTTCTATTTCTTTGTATCTATTTTCAGGCTGGTGCTTCTTTGGAATCTCTTGCTAAGGGTGCGGTGCAATTCTCAAGAAAATTCACCATTAGAGAACTGCAAGATCGATGGCATTCTCTCCTTTATGATCCAGTTGTTTCTGAGGAGGTGTCTTCTCGAATAACTGAGTTTGAACGTACTGCTCCTTCCCTGCCTTCAAAATTTGGCAGAATTGGAAATTCAAACGATAGCAAAAATTTGTTTGGAAAGAGAAAGTCTGAGAGTGTGCGTAGCTGTTACTATGCATTGTGCAAAAGAATTCGAAATGAGCCGTTTAACTCAATGGATCTGAGTTTCCTTGTCGCGCCTAATGATGGAAACTATGTTGGGATTGAAGATGAGCCTCTACCCGGAAACTGCATGCTTGGCAATCCAATTTCAGATCATTTTCAAGTTCAGGAAACAAATATGAATATTATGGATTGTTCTTTTCCACAAATGTTAGCTGATGATGGAGCTGCAGCGAGGGGTGTATGCACAACAGATGGCTTTCAGATTACTAATTGTAATCACGGTGATGGTGGTTTTCCTGTAGATCAAGTTAATATACACAAGGACATTCCCCATATGCTCGGAGAGAATCAGTTTTCTCTAGAGAGTGAATCTGGCATTGAGGAATTGCATGAATCCAAGGAATTGCCGGTGAATAGCTTGTTTGACGCTAATGATTTAATGGCAAAACCTGCATTTGATCAAATTAACAATGATCCAGACAATATCTGCTCTGAGTTTGAAGGCAACCAGGTCTTCAACTCGCCAATGGATTGTGGGTTGTCAATCTGGGGAACTGATGAAGGCTTGTCTGCATCTGCTATTTCTGCTGATGGTCATGGGGAAAAAGACCTTCAGGGAGGAGATATATATGCACTTCCTAGTGACATCGTTGCTAAGAGTGATCATGCATCGGGACATGGTGTTACTACAGATTCCAATTTGGAACCTGACATACCTAGTGAGGAAGTGCAAAATCGAATGGCTGATACAGAAGGTTATTTGGTGGAAACAACCAACACCCTTATGAATGATGAACCCTTTTTAATGGATGTTGACGCGAAAGATGTGATTGATAAGTCTTACTTTGATGGTCTGAGCTCGTTTTTGGCAATTTCACCTAATAACTGTGATCAAGATCAAATGCCAGATGTAACTGAAGCTATGACATCAGAAACACAAGATAATCTTGCAAATGTATCTTGTTCACATCTTGGAGAATTGGATGGCATTGCAGGATCTTGTGTAGTAGATGGGCCTGTGCCCTTTGATTCAGAGGTACCAATGCTTTCTTCTGTGTTAACATCAAATAGTCAGTTCCCTGAGCTGACTAATGGTGTCATTTGGTGCACCTTAAATACTGAAGACCCAGAAATCCCATGCAATGAAGGTGCCGTCTTCTCCAAACAGCTGTGCCCATCAGTCATCTCCTCAACACGACACATTTTCAAAGAAGCTGGCAATCCATTATCTGCATGTGCAAAAGATTTTTCTGGGGGTCAGAAAACTAGTGCTGGAGGCCCCCTCCTGCTTCAGAGAGATCAAAGAGATCCAGGACAATCTCACGGATCTTCCCAAATGAAAGAATCACAGATGATACCAGAAATGGGTCAACTCCATCCAGTTGGCGACTGCAGTGTTAAATGTGAGGATTCCTCATGTGTAGCACCTAATACCGATGGTTTTCTGGCCAATGATTCAGCTCAAATTAATTCCAAAAATATTAGTGAAGGCCCTCTCCACTCGGCACTGCCGAAGGAAAAGAGTGAAAATATTATACCAGGAAAGCATTCGAGTCATTGTTTTACTGATTCTTTACGAGAGAAACCAGGTCTTTGTTCTGATAACCACAATAGTTATTCACTGGTAAATTCTTTTGCCCTTAAACAAGAAGTGGATGCTCAAGAAATGGGTAAAGATCACCAAGCTTCAAGTGCAGAGGTGGGGTCTATGGATATTATTTCTCCAGAACCAGTTGTTGATCTTCCACCTTTAGATCTAGAAGAGTTAGTGATTGAAAGTGATGACGATGTTCCTTATTTCTCAGATATCGAGGCAATGGTATGTCTTAAACTACGACTGGTTGTCACTCTCATTGTAGTCATCATTATTGACTGCATTTATTCACTTTGTTTTATGCTTTATGAACAGATCCTTGATATGGACTTGGATCCAGATGACCAAGATTTGTGTGATTGGGAAGGTAGTATGTCGATCGAATGAATTTTAAATTGCTAACTTGTATCTGTTGATGTTCATCTGCTTGTAGTTTGGAAACATCTGCTGTTACTAATTTAATTTACCTCCATCTGCAGAAATATTAAAAAAAACGTTTGTTATTTTTCTTCTGTCTCCACTTGTTGCGGGTTGTTTAAAGTATATTTTCATATTTGAATCTGGAATATTTTCTTCTAGAAATATGGAAGATAATTTTTACTTTTTGTGCAGTTGCAAGATATCAGCACGAGGATATGAACAGAGCAATTATAAGGCTGGAGCAGGCTTCTCATTCTTACATGCAAAGGGCAATTGCATCCCATGGTGCTTTCGCCATATTATATGGCCGTCATTCCAAACATTATATCAAGAAGCCTGAGGTATTCTATGATTAAGAAGTATTTATTAAGCTTTTCTACCATATGCGTACCTTTTACCGTTCTCACTGTTGCCTTTATGATTCGAATGATATTTTGCTAAAGTAGAACTAATTCCAATAAGAAAGCTTTGCTTTGTGAATTGCTTATCGGTATATGTTGAAGGCAAATGGTGGATGTGAATAATCTATTCATGGATATGAATCTAGATTTCCCAAGGAACCACCTGCATTGGTTTTGTATAGACTTGATGGGAATCATGAACTTGCTAAAATTTTACACTTACACAACACCAAAATTCTGTGATTTCGTTTTTGGAGCTTACTCTCTGAAGCTAGTGGCAGTTTTAGTTTTTTTTCTTCCTAGGTAAGTAAATAAAATTTGATTCTGTACTTCATAATTATGATCGTGTAGATTCTACTCGGTAGAACAACAGAAGATTTTGTTGTTGACATCGACTTGGGACGTGAAGGGTGCACTAATAAAGTGTCAAGGCGGCAGGTACGATATGCCATGATATTTATATCGAAGCAGTGTTGCCAGAAATAGTTATAACCCTTAAAAGTATCGTCTAATAATCCGTCATACTAATTCTACGGTTCCTCTCATGTATGTTAGGCATTTATCAACATGGAAGAAGATGGATCATTTCATCTCAAAAATCTTG
This sequence comes from Hibiscus mutabilis, assembly GCA_019671005.1. Taxonomy (NCBI): domain Eukaryota; kingdom Viridiplantae; phylum Streptophyta; class Magnoliopsida; order Malvales; family Malvaceae; genus Hibiscus; species Hibiscus mutabilis. Next base: position 17,114,909 of record CM033713.1, on the reverse strand, counting down.
GCAAATGTTCTGTATCGATAAATAGCAAGGAAGTACTTCCAGGACAGAGCCTGGGCCTTAATTCCAGTTGTTTGATTGAGGTGCTGTTTTGATTTCTTTTTCATGCGGTACACATTTGTACTCCTCATATCCGGGTTCGGTTATGAACATTAAGAGAAAGTTTAAAGCTATAACATGGTTGGATATATACATGTACTATCTTGACCTTCTGTAAATGTCGATTTTGCAGATAAGAGGAATGCCGTTCATCTTCGAGGCAAACCAAACTTGCGTGGATCAGTATTTGAATAGTAAGTCGGGAGCCCCATGTTGAAAACGTCATGTTAGAGTAGCAGTTGATGTTAGAGATGGATTGACAATGGGGGACATTGGCTTCTCCCAATGAAATCCCTACAAACCCTTGTAAGTAATCAGTTGAAATTCAATAAGAGTCTCGGTTAATCTCTTTTACACTGCAATATTGACACTCCATGTGTATAACTTTGTTAAACCTGAGTGGCTAATTTGAGGTATTAGTCTGTCTCTTCTTACTATTTCAAGCACAGTTGGAGTTTCTGGTTTGAAATTTTGTACTGTATCAGAATATTTGTACATGTGTTTTGAAAATAAAATACTAAGATTCATTGGTAAGAAGAAAAAAATCCAAGAGACAACTCATCAAAATAAATATGAATAAAATTCACACGTAAGATTTGAACTTAACAAATAGATAACTTTTAAAATAATAATAAGGTTAAACGTTATATATATATTATGAAGCACGAGTACTTTAATCTAATGTCGTATACTCGATGCGTTCCCGGTACGGCTTAGGTACTTGCAAGTATTTTATCTCTTATTTATTTATTTTTTTGACATTCTTTTGCTCACATGATTCAATTATAAATATATATGATGCTATGCTCACATGATTTTTTATGACTTTAATATAAAATTTATTTTATATTTGTTGTAGTTTTATTGTACCCGTACCCTATATTTTTAGAAATTGATATTTCCCGTTCCTATACCTGTATATATATCTGTATCCGTACAACATAATATATATGTATTTGAAAAGAAAATATATTTTTAAAATATATTTAATAATGATTATGGTTGGAGCGTTGAAGATTATATATACTAAATTTTATTAAAATTTAAAGTTTATATAAAAGTATGATAATATACTCATAATAATATTTATTATATTTTAAAATAAGAGCATTTTAATTCTTTCAACCGAGTTGGTGTGGATTGACCCTTCACAGTTGAAACCATCTCAGTCAGAAATTTTATGTTAAGAGGAAAAAAATATGATATAGTAAAAATTTTGAGGCATATTTTTTTATGGGTAAAGGTATTTGAGGCATATTTTTTTATGGGTAAAGGTAGAAATTCGAATAATAAAATTACGTCTTCATATTTTGTTTCATGAAACCTTTATAATAATATCTTATACTCTCAAAACGAGTGAGTGGTGAATGAGAAATTAATGCTCAAAATAGGTTTTTGAATTGAGTTAAAGAAAAGGAAAAAGCTTATATCACATATTGATGGGTTACCAAGGTGAGATATGTTTATATACAAGACTATACTTGATGGTTATTGAATAATTTAAGCTTATATGATATAGGTGATGTGAATGTTCAAATTAGTTTAGCTTTATGTGAATTTGTAGGTGTTTTAACACATTACAAGATGTTTTTTTTCTTAAATATAATATTTTTAATATCTCAAATAATTGATCAGAGATTATCCTTAAATTTAGATATTATTGTGATAATCGTATTTGATAAATGAATTTATTTTAAATAAAATTCAGATAATTTACAAATTTTATTTTCAATAAAACTCCTACCCCTAATTGATAATTCACAGTTGATTATTTTTGTTGTGTTCGATATAATAATATTATCAATATTTATTATTTTTAATGTTTATTATTATTATTTTCTTAAATTATTAACGTCTATTATCTAACACTTTATTCACAAATTCATATCGTATTCCTGTTATTTGAATTATGTTTTAACTTTTTTTTATATTGTGTATTATTGAGCCATGTTCTCTATCTAAAGAAATAAAATATTAATGGCTTTGTCTTCTTGAAGTGTGCAGCACTGCAATGTGATATATATATATATATATATATATATATATATATACATGGCTTTCAATCAGCTTCCATTGTCACAAAGTTCCTTAGGAGAGATCGTAATGACAAAATGAACGAAAAAATTGACATCAAATTAAAGACTATGAGAAAATTATACTATAGCCTAGAGGGATTTGTTGAATAAAAAAAATACATATTACATGGACCTTCTATACAATTTGACCCAATCCAACGCCAAATTCAATTAGGGCAAAATACACCAGTGGTCACTTAGTTATAGGTTTAGTAACAAAAAGGTTATTATTCTTCTAAAAGTAACAATTGACTCACTCAATTAAAAGGTCTAGGAACAAAAAAGTCACATTTCTTCTAAAATATGCCACCCTTTTTTTAAAAGCAATAGTTCGGTCACTTAATTACAGGGTTAGAAACAAACAAGTTACTCAATTAAAATTTTGTGAATAACAAGTCACCCTATCTTTAAAATTGAAACAAGGGTATGATATAATCATAATGTTAGTCCTCAAAACTTATACTTCTATTAATTTGGTCATAATTCAGAATAATTCAATAAACTTAACCCTTCATATTTAAAATTTTTGACATTGCATCGTCCTAACACACCCTTCGACCACTTACCACACTCCACGCTATTATCTATCAATATGATAATCAACATATGTTATAGCTTGACAGACACAATCACTTAAGTACTTGACAGTTAATAGACTAGTGGAATAGACACATTATGACATTAATGTCGTTTGCTAGTAGACACAGTCACTTCACTAATAGAAATTTTAAATATTAATGATTAAGTTTATTGAACTATTATGACCAAATTTACAAGTTTCTGGGCTAAAATTGTTATTATACCATGCCATTGTTTCAATTTTAATGACAAAGTGACTTGTTTGTCACAAAATTTAAATTGAGTGACTTGTTTATTCCTAAACATATAATTGAGTGACTGAAATGTTACTTTTAAAAGAATGGTGACTTGTTTATTCCTAAACGTATAATTGAGTGACTCAGTTGTTACTTTGAGAATAAGAGTGACATGTTTGTTACTAAACCTATAACTAAGTGACCTCTAGTGTAATTTATCCATTCAGTGGCGGATCTATGTCAAGTGCACATGTGCTCACCCTGAACTTTTTAAAGTCCACACATTTACCTTTAAATTTTCTTAATTTTTATGAATTAATCTTAATATTTTAAAAATATTTATGACTTGTGCCCGCCCTAAAATTTTAAGATTTTATGTGTGCCCACCCTCAAATATATTTTTAGATCCGTGACTTCTCATTCAATTATCATGACAAGGTTCGTGCCCTCAATTCTCAGTCTTTCCTAAGTTTCTTTAATCGAGTTTACTTCAATTGGTTCATTTAATTTTTATTTGTTCGAATTTTTATATTTAAATGTTTTACTTTCAGTTTTGGGACTTGTCTTTGAAGCTATATATATATTTAAGAAATTATGGCTAAAAAAGCAAATCCTGGAAAACTTGTCTTTACAGTTGGTCGTTACAAGGAAAATAAAAATAAAGTAAAAGCAGGAAAAAAAAACTGCAAAGTTCCCAAGTGTCAACTTTTGGTTTTGGTCTGAAAGGAAATCGAGAATCATTCTTTTTAGTTACGTACAACTAAGAAAGAATATATTTCCTACATCCCAACTCAAAAAAACCCATCAATTTCTTCGTAGACAAGTTAGTGGGAAACTCAATCCCTAAAATAAAAATTAGAAAATTAAAGGATAAGTAACTTTGGTATTACTTAAGCAGGACTCGAGTTTGAGGCTTTGTGTATTTAAAAAAATTTATTGAGAAATTCCCCACCAAAGTCAAATGTGCGTAGTAGATAATCAGAATTAGTCAAGACCAAACCGTGAGAATCGGAAAGATAACAAAAAAATGAACTTTTTATTCTTTATAAATCTTAGACCAAAAATATTCTGAACATGATCCACATGATAAGATAAAATCCGAAAAAATCTGTACAACTCACATAAAATTTACGTAGGATTAGTCTCGAATTTGAATACTTTACATATGCATGGGTTATGTAAAGAATATGAAAAGATTTTTTGGATTATTTAAAAAAGAAATGTGAGTTTTCATTGATTTATTCTTTATTTCTTAAAATAGTGGAAATCTATTTAAAATTGCGGTATTTCCCTTTTTGTTCTCTTCATGTGAGTTTATAAAGAAAAATTTCATAATGAATGTTACACACATTACTAGCTTTTAATTAGATAAAATATAAAAACACAGTCATCTAAAAATATGATTTTTTTTGTTGAATCTCTAATTATGAAAAGTTATAAAATAATCATATAATTTATAAAAGATAACAAATTAATTTGCCGTCTTTAAAATTCTAATGACAATTGAACGTATTAGTTAACAAAAATCGACAAAATAATAAATTTAGCTATTAAGTTTAAGACTAGATAAAGAAAATGTTAACCAAATTATATTTAAGATTGATTAAAAGTTTAATAAATAGTTTACATGAAAAGAATCTAATCATATGATGATGTCAAAACATATTTGCATTTTATTACTAAAATAAACAGCCTCCTTTTGGGCCAATTAACTCAATTAGCATACCCTTTAAGCTAAATGTGAATTTCTTTTTTTATTCACTCTAAAATTTATATCCTTTTTCTAATCATCCAAACAATCTTATTAAAAAAATAGTTATATCCCACTTCAAACCAAGAGCAAAATTTCAAACCATAGAACTTTATATAAAAATTATCCTAATTTTAAAACCTGAAGAAATTAAACATGGTTTCCCCTAACCAGAACAAGCATCCCACGCGACACCATATGCGCGTGGGATTCACAAAGCCACCAATGCTCCTCTCCTCTCCTCTCCATTCTCTATAAAGAACAACCAATCTGACAAGCCTTAATATCATCTTACAACTCCCATCAAAAACATATGCCGAAAATGTCAGACCCTTATACTTTTCTTCTCTCATTCCTACTCATGTTTGCGTCACAGCCATGTCACCTTGTGCTCACCTCCGCCGCCGACGGCCGGTGGCAGCTTCTGCAGAAAAGCATTGGCATCTCCGCCATGCACATGCAGCTGCTCAGAAACGACCGAGTCGTTATGTTCGATAGAACTGATTTCGGGCCATCGAATCTGCGGTTACCGAATGGGAAATGCCGCAACGACACGACCGACACTGCTCTCAATGTGGATTGCACCGCTCACTCGGTGGAGTACGATGTTTTGGCTAATAAGTTCAGAGCTCTAACCGTCCAAACCAACGTCTGGTGTTCTTCGGGCGCCGTCCTACCTAACGGTAATTTGGTCCAAACCGGCGGCTTCAACGACGGAGAACGTCGTGTCAGGGTTTTCACCCCGTGCGGGACTTGCGACTGGCAAGAAACACCGAATGGATTGGCAGCGATAAGGTGGTATGCCTCCAACCATATCTTGCCAGATGGAAGACAAATCGTTGTAGGTGGTCGGGGACAGTTTAATTACGAGTTTGTTCCTAAAAACAAGGCCGCCGACACGTTCAAGTTGTCTTTCTTGTCGAAAACCAATGAACGAGGAGTGGAGAACAATCTCTACCCTTATGTTTTCCTCAATGTCGACGGGAACTTATTCATTTTCGCAAACAACCGTGCTATTTTGCTCGATTATGTGAACAACAAAGTGGTGAAAACTTATCCGAAGATACCAGGTGGCCAGCCTAGAAGCTATCCGAGCACAGGCTCGGCTGTTTTGCTGCCGTTGAAGAACTTGACAGCACCTGATATTCAGGCTGAAGTTCTGGTCTGTGGCGGCGCTCCAAAAGGATCATATGTCGAAGCATTACGAGGTAATTTCGTCAAAGCCTTGGACACTTGCGCCAGAATCTCAATAAACGACCCGAAACCACAATGGGTCCTCGAAACTATGCCTATGGCTAGAGTCATGGGTGACATGATATTGCTTCCGAACGGCAATGTTCTGCTCATCAACGGAGCCGGTTGCGGGGCAGCAGGGTGGGAACTGGGGAGGAATCCGGTCTTGAATCCGGTCCTGTACAAGCCTGATAACGTAATCGGGTCACGGTTCGAGACGCAAAACCCGACGAAGATTCCTCGGATGTACCACTCGACGGCGGCATTGCTTCGTGATGGCAGAGTTTTGGTGGGCGGAAGTAATCCTCACGCGTTTTACAACTTTACGGGTGTATTTTTCCCTACTGAACTAAGCTTAGAAGCATTCTCCCGGGGTATTTGAACGCCAAATTAAACAATTTCCGACCCACCATTGTTGCTCCGAAGTCGATGTCGACGATCGGATACTGTAAGAAATTGACAGTTCAAGTGGTTATTCCAGGGAGATTAGCTAAAAACTTGGTGTCGGTGGCAATGGTGTCACCGGCTTTCAACACACATTCGTTCTCCATGAATCAAAGGTTGCTTCTTCTCGACAACGAGGAGATGACGGCGTTGGGGAAAACAAGCTATAGCATTGAAGTGACGACGCCAAGTTCCGGTAACCTTGCGCCGGCCGGGTATTATCTTTTGTTCGTGGTTCATCGAGACGTACCCAGCCAAGGCATTTGGATGAAGTTGCAATAAAACAAAGTGCAATTCATTCAAACGTCCAAATAATAGTAGTATAATTCATTTTTATTAACGTGTTTAATTTGATTAATGTTGTACTTGTTGTCCTCTACAAACAGACAAATGCATTTACAATGTTACGTTTCCATCAATAAAGGAGTAGTAGTTTTGATTAGAAAAATATAGCTATATATCATTATTACATGTTGATAGTAAAGTGGAGTGGTTTAGAGTTCTATTAGGTTTTGCGATTTTTATTGAGGTTTTGAGAATAATTTAAATTGATAAAATGAAATGAGACTGTGAGGCGAGTTTGTTGATATTTTGAGTGAATAGAAATCATCTACCTTTTTTTAGTGCCCCTATTTATGTCATCACTTAAAAATAAGTTTAGGGTTTGGGGTTTAAGGTTAAAGTTTAGGGAAATTGGGTGTAACATCCTCGACCTGGATGTCACAAATTGGGCCTCAAACCCAATTCAAAACAATAAAATTTTTGCAACCACATCACATTCATTTCATAAAATCCATTAAGTTCAAGTATTCCAAGTTAGAATAATAATAATTAAAACGTTGCATAAAGAGCTCCATTTAAAAATATATGGTTAAAAGCATTCGACACTTAAGTAAAAATCTAAAATATGAGTTACAATACAATCATAGGGCCCTACAAATACATAGCCCAATATAGTCTAAGTATTGTACTCGGGCATAAGTCGATGCTGAAGTCCTACTTCGATGATGCTTCAACGATGCACACCAAACCTAATAACATGCGAACGTAAACAACAATTCCGAATGATGAGCTAACAAAGCTCAATGGATACACTTCCACTCAACCATGCTTCATGCAAATCATAAATGAGAGCATGCAGCTAAAGATGATATCATGGCATAATATAACAACATTGGCGTTACCTCTAGCCGTCTAAACACATAGCAAACAATAGAAGATAATAACCACGCACAACACATCTTACATCTTACCAACAAACCCGGAGTGAGGCCTGGTGCCACACAGCTTCGGGAACGTACACTCTTGGGTGAAGTTCGGTGCCACACAACTTCGGGAAGGTACATTCATGCTCAAAATCTTTTGTCGAGCATCTTCGAATGAGACCCGGTGCCACACATCTTCAGGAACGTACATTCGGCAATAACTATTACTATGGTGTTGCAACACACTCTCATTCTTACTGGGTATCCAGATCCCACTAACAAGGTAACTTAACTATATACTTGCCCTTACGTGGCACATAACAACTATTCGATCCACCAAGGATCCTTATTGTTTCAATACAAACAAACCCTTCTAAGGTTTTATTAAGTTACTATTCATTATATGCGTATATGAGGTTAGATTCTCAGTTTCTCAGTTTTACTATTTATTTACCACATTAAAAGCCCATTGAGCCCTAGTCCTCGAATTATAGGTCCTTGAACTCAAAATGAAATTTTCGGGCAGATTGCCCAGTTAGTACCGATACACTCTAGTGGGTACCGATACCCATTTACGCGTATCGATACTCGACTTGCCATCCGAAGGGGTTTAACCCAAAACACTGTACCGATACACGGGGCCGTATACCGATACCCAAACGTACTGATGCACTCTTAAGCGTACCGATACCTATTTTGGCTACTAGAATTTGATGGAACAGCGGGTACTGATACCCCCTTAGGCATACCGATACGCCATTTCAATTTGGCTTGATTTCAGCCAAAATAACATAGGGTATCGATATGCGTTCAACCCGTATCGGTACTCAAACTCAGAACTTGCTTTTGAAGTTCGAAAATCATCTCTCAAGCCTTTAAAACCTAAAGGGAAGACCCCAAAATGAACCTACAATTTTTGGAAGGTAGTTAAAGTGGTTTCCTACCCTTTTTAAGCCCTATTAACACCAAATTTGAGATTAGCCATTAATGAGGACTCAAACATTCAAACAACCAATTTATCAATCTAGCAACAAGACAATCACATTGATGATTTCTAGGAATACAAGGGAGTTAGTAGTGTACTAACCTTGATGATAAGTTGCAAACGAAGCTCCAAGCCAACACCTCAAGCCCTCCTCTTCTCTTGAGCCTTGGAAGCTTCTCACACCTCTTTCACTATAAAGAGATGTTGTAAAGCAAGTTACAACATTGCTGGAACTTAAGATATGAAGAAGGAAAGATTCTACAACAAGAAATGGAGCCAAAACCCCATTCTTGTTCTTCTTCTTCAACCCCCACAAAACGCTCATTTTCTAACCACCACCAAAACTCACCATACTTACCTTGATAGATAGATTCTTGAGTGGTGATTAACCTTCTCTTAATGAAAAATTCGAGATTCACTCTTAAATTGACAAAGATCACACCTTTAGACTTGGTTCATGGGAGGGGGTGAGGTTGGATGAAAGGAGAAGACAAAGAGACACAATGAGATCACCATTTAACTTTTCTGTAGAGAAATAATGAAGCCCCCTCTTTTACCCTCTTTATAAAGAGGAAAATACCCCACTACCCCTCGTTCACTCTCCCAACTCATCACCCAACCAAGGCCCAAAACGAAAAACCCAAAAATAAGCTCACAAAGGCTCGTAAGGCCTAAACTCTCAGCCCAAACGTGAAGCCCACTCTTCGAGTTAAATCGGCCCCTGAATTCTAAAATCTGGGTCGTTACAACTCTCTTATCCTTAAAGAAAATTTCGTCCTCGAAATTTACCTTTTGGTAACAAATGCGGGTAGAGCAACCTCATATCATCCTCGACTTTCTACGTGGCTTCCTCAACTCCATGGTTCCTCCACAACATCTTCACAAGAGGTATACACTTATTGCGAAGCTCCTTGACTCCTTTGTGCAAAACCCTTATCGGCTCCACCTCATAGGTCAAGTCGATGTTGATCTCAATCTCCTTAAGCGGGATAACATGCGAAGGATCAGAACGATAGCGTCTCAACATAGACACATGAAACACATTGTGGATGCGTGCCAACTCTGGTTTGATAAATCTCAGGCTTAACTTGCCCTTCTATCCAAAGCGAATTACTCTTTTCCACGGTGACACTTTAAGGAACACATTGTCATCAACCTCATACATGATGTGTTTACGCATCTAATTCGCATAAGCCTTTTGACGATCAAATACGGCCTGCAATATTTCCTTGATTATTTGAACCTTCTTTTCGGTTTGCCTAATCAAATCTGACCCCACAATCCTTCTATCGTTAAGCTCGGTTCAATACAAGGGTGTTCTACACTTACACCCATACAAGGCCTCAAAAGGGGCCATCTTGATACTTGATTGGAAACTGTTGTTGTATGCAAACTTAACCAGCAGTAGCTACTCTTCCTAACTCTTTTGAAATCAATGATACAACACCGGAGCATATCCTCCAAGATCTGGATAACTCGCTCGGGCTGACCATCGGTCTGAGGGTGGAAAGCTGTAATGAAGTGTAACTTGGTGTCCAAAGCCTCATGTATCTTCTTACATAACCTTACCGTGAATTGAGGATCCCTATCTGATATGATTGATGATGGCACTCCATGCAACCTTACAAACTCTTGGATATACAACCGCACTAACCTCTTAAGCGTAAAATCCATACATACAGGTAAAAAATGAGCAGGATTGGTCAACCGATCTACTATCACCCATATGGCATCATGCTTCTTTTGCGTCAACGACAAACATGTTACAAAGTCCATGGTCACATGATCCCACTTTCATTGTAGAATCTGAATGGGCTGAAGCAAGCCCGAAGAACTTGGTGCTTGGCCTTAACTTGCTGACAAGCTAAGCATCTTGTCATAAACTCGGGTACTTTTCATACTAGGCCACCAATAAAAAGGACGAAGGTCTTGATACATGAGTAATTTAAAAGTTTAATGATCAAATTAATTTTTTTTAAAATATATGACTTAGATAGGATTGAAGAAAGTTGAGTGGTGAATTTTTGTAATTTACCCTCGTTTATTTTTTGTAATTTTAAAATTTACGACTAAAATACGATTGAAGTTTTATCCATTTCCAAATTTTTATTATAAATTTAACACGTCTAAAATCGCAGCCTCTTCGAAATATTATGGTAATTACGGTCCAACTGAACAAATATTCATTAACGATTTGATTTGATAATAAAATATTAAATATATTATGAATGAAAGTAGTTGATTAATGAATTCAACAAGTGGTTATAGTAAAAAATTAATGTTATTCAACTTAAAAAATTTGTGTTCATTTCGTAAACTTTATGCATTGTTAAAGGATATTCATATATATATTTCTTAATTTTAATGTTATTCAACTTAAAAAGTTCGAGTTCAATTCGTAAACTTTATGTATTGTTGAAGGATATTTATATATATTCTTACCTTTTTAACAACACACTTTTATAAGTAATTAAATTCCAATTTCTTAATATAAACATCGTTCATTTTTTTCAATAGAACCAAACTTTTAACCTTGGCCAAATGGAGTGTCATAGCTAAAATTTGGGCCATTGGAGCTCTCAAGAGGGCAAAAAGTCTGTAGAGAAAACCCTCCACTCTGCTTTTGGCGTGAAGAAGAAGATGGAAGGTAGCAGTGGGAAAGGCTACGCCTGGGCAATCTCAGCCGGTTTCAACGCCGCATGCGCTGCCGTTTCAGCTAAACTCTTGTTCCCTCAAGTAACTTTTTAATCACCCAAGTTTCTTATACTCTGATCACCGATCTTAATTTCGCTTGCTATTCGTGTCCTCGTTGTTTCGTTTACCATATCCTAAATCTTACATCTCTTTGTAAATCACCCATTGTTTTTTCCCATTGATTCCATGGATTTGAAAATTTCCCCATGGTTTAATTCTAATTTTTAAATGATAATTGATCTTTAGTCGAATTTTTCTTTAAGTTTTTTCCAGGTAATTAGATACGGTCTGGTCGCAATTTTCAACGTCATGATGTGGGGATGTTATGTTAACAGCTTGAAAGCTCTTTCATCTCTTCAAGCAACAGTTACGAATTTCGCTACTAATTTCCTCACTTCTGGCCTTTCTGGCTTCTTCTTGTTCGATGAACTCTTGTCGATTAAGGTAACCCAATAAAACAAATTATGAATTCATAGTATTCGTATATCTTAACAATTACCAACGAGTAACAAGAACAAGGTTTAGAACCCTTGAATTGTTGTTTCAGACTTTTAAGGATTAGTTTAATGTTTATGCCATTTAACTGTAGGAGGGATCGATTAGTTTGCAACATAAACTCAACATCATTTGTGTTATAATTGGATTCACTTGGCAAAAACAGAATCTTGGAAATGGGAAAGAATTTCAATTAGGCTTTTGCTTGTCTGCTATTTTTGTTGGTATGGAAGTTTCGTGATGGATGTTGTAAATCATTCTAGAAGACTAGAAGATTTTCGAGTACATTGTTTCGAACACCCTAACTTCGATTTGTTTTCTTATGACTTGTCTGTTGTTTTTGTTGGTATGGAAGTTTCGTGATGGATGTCATAAATCATTCTAGAAGAATAGAAGATTTTCGAGCACATTGTTTCAAACGCCTTAACTTCGATTAGTTTTCTTATGACTTGTCTGTTCAGCTTGTATTTGTATTGTTTAGCAGTCCCTTGTATTATGGTATCTAAGAAGGCAAGAGAGAGGAGGAAGTTGGATTGAAGTTAGTAGATATATACTTTATGACCTTTGCTTTGGTGACTTTTTTCGGATACGAAAGCTAAGTGTTGATACCATGTGCATGGAAACTGAACTAACACTCATTGGTTATGAGTAATTAACTCCATAAAATGCATATTCGGATTACAAGAGTTTTTTCAGTGGTTTGCAGGTGCAATGTTCATTGTAATCGGTGTACTTATCCTCAGCAAGTCTAGCTCAGAGAAGATGGAAAAGACTGATTAGAGTTTTTACATTAATGGTGCTGCATTTCAACCGATATAACTTCCGGTTTCTTTTGGAATGGAAGAGCATTCAAGAAAATTGTTTTAAAGAATCTCTCTTCCGGTCATCAACCACCAAATTGTTGGTGCTACGAATTACCTTTCTCAACTACATGTTTTTCGAAAACTAGAGCGATGTTTTTTAGTTTCAGCAGAATTCCGAATCAGTCGGATTCGCGATTTCACCCTATTCTTTTGTATTTGTATGAGTATATAATTCAGTTACAGACATATGAACTAAGTTAAAAGTTTTGTGATAATCACAGTTTCGGTTGCTTCTGTTTCCATTGCAGCGTGTTAGTACTCTTGGTAAAAAGGATATGTGATGATTCGAATTAACTATTGAAGTCCAGTTTGTAAAATGCCATTTGTTTTTCTCATTTGGTGATTTTTTATTTATTTTTTTATTTTTTTAAGATATCCATTCGATCGAGTTTAATAACTAATCATTCATGTTTTATTGATTATATTAAATATTTCTCAAATACTAATTTTAATGCAAGCTGTGGATATTTAAATGCAAGTGAAATCAATTTCGATGTTCAAAAAAATGAAATCAATTTCACCCCTTTTTCCAAAAAAAAAATTATGTCTATTAAGTCTGTGCTACAGTTAGAGCATAATTTACTTTGCTTAAATTCTTACTAAAGTTGAGATCTATTAATTAATTGAGTGGTTAAAGATATTTATATTATCTCATTTTATATGAGTTTAAATCTAATATTAACCTTGATATGTAATTATATCTTTATTTAATTATAAAAATTCTTATTAAATTTTAGGCAAATGTATTTTTATTGGAATAAAAAATATATTTATAAACATTAAATATGTTCCCTATATATATATATATATTGTAATGTATATCGAAATGGATTAGCCTTAGCCGATCGACACTGTAATTCTGATTCAGAGCTTAGGTCTTTAGCCCACCCGTGGAACCTGAAGAGACAACAGTGGAAAATCACGGTCTTTAGGACAAAAAACGTAAGGAAAATTTCCTTTGTCTTCCCTTCTTCAGCTCTTTCTTTCCACAGATTTTCCCAACTTCCCAGATTTTCATGTCTTGATTACCATATATTTCCTTTGAAATTCTTGCACTGGTGAGCTTCTTTTTCTCTCATACGCCCACTTTTCTCTGTTAATCATCGATTTGGCTTTGAACCCATCTTAATTATGCTTAGTTTTAGTTGTTTCCTGCTTTTGCTGAGCCGGTTTTGGTTTATTTTTGGTGCTTTGGAGGAGCCAGGGAAAAGTGCTTTCACAAGTTCGTATCTGCCATTTCTAGGGTTTTAAGGTTTTTCTGTGAATTGAGCTCTTTAATATAGCTATGGGAGTGAACTTAAAAGACTTTTGATATATTATCTCGAGCTGTATAATTCTGGGTTTTTCTTGTTTTAGTTTAGGACTGGAGAATATATATGTGTGTATATATGGCTTGTGGAAAAATCAGGTCTTTTAGCTGTTCATGTAGTATATTGTACATTTATTCAAGTCTGCCTGAACCCGAAAGTTCAGTTTTTATTGTCTCACTTTTAAACAATTTCAATGTAGTAAAGTAGCATACTTTAAAATATTGTTGAAATTCTAACTGTTAAAACTGATGTTCCAGGTGTTGAGCTTACTTGCATTAAATTTGAAATCGATACTCAACTCTTAATCATTAATTAACGCCCGGCGATCTTTGTATGAATTGATATTATAGAAAAGTGACCTCTAGATATGGGAGGGCGAAGTTTTTGACTCCAAAGCTTCTACTTTTGAACCCTTCCGATCGACTGGTAATGCATTTGTTTATGGCTATTCGGGTTTTATACTTGTTGACTAAACTAGGACATGATTCGCATGGAACTGATAGAATCATTGCTACTAAGTAAAGAATAGTTGGTTATTAAACTTTTGTTTCCTAGTTTTTGGTGATGTATTTATGCATCAGTTCTTATTCAGGTGATGTAATGGAGTAATCCTCTGCTATTAATTACATAATCTTAATAGTTCCCATTCTACCGTTTCTGCTATACAGGATTTTCTGTCCCGAAATGATGTGATGCTTTCTTGCCCGAATACCACCCTCACAATGGAGTTTTGAAATTTTATTTGTCGATCTCAACAATTTACTGGAGTCTCCGATGGATGATGGTGGGCATCGTGAAAATGGAAGACTTAAAACGGATCAGTATAGAGCAGCTCAGGGCCAGGTATCTGAAGTCTGTTTATTTTTTGCAAATTATATATACTTGGACTGATGTAAAATGATATAAATAAATTAACTTCCCCTCTGCGATTAATGTGATCAATTTCAGCATTTTCTGGAAACTTCTGTCGATTATGATAATTTTTATGAGGATTGTTGTTGCAGTGGCTGATGCATCAGCCATCAATGAAGCAGATAATGGCCCTTATGGCTGAACGAGATGCAGCCATTCAAGAAAGGAATTTAGCTCTTTCCGAAAAGAAAGCAGCAATTGCCGAGAGAGATATGGCGTTCCTGCAGCGAGATGCGGCAATTGCTGAACGAAATAATGCTATAGTGGAGCGTGATAATGCCATAGCGAATCTGCAGTATCGAGATAACTCCTTGTCATCTTGTCCGCCAGGGTTCCATATGTCACGTGGGGTGAAGCACATGCAACTTACGCAGCAGAACATTCACCATCTGCCCCACATGAGTGAAGTTCCTTATAACTCGAGAGAAATGCATTCAACCGACGCCTTTCCAGTGACGCCAGGTACCTCCAAAGCTGCAAAGTCAAGACAGGGTAAACGAGCAAAAGAGGCCAAGGTAATTGCACCTAACAAGAAGGCTTCAAAGCCACCTAAAAAGGTAAAGCAAGAGAATGGGGATTTGAACAAGATTATGCCTGGCAAGTTGCACGAGTGGAAGGGTGCACAAGATGAGGGTGGTGCGGATGATGATCTCAACAAACAGTTAGGTGCAACAAAACCCGATTGGAAAGGTAAAGATCTAGGGTTGAATCAAGTTGTATTCGACGAGTCAACCATGGTACCTCCTGTTTGTTCCTGCACCGGAGTCCTAAGACAGTGCTACAAATGGGGAAACGGCGGATGGCAATCTTCATGTTGCACAACTGCCTTGTCGATGTATCCTTTGCCAGCAGTTCCAAACAAAAGACACGCCCGAATCGGTGGTCGAAAGATGAGTGGAAGTGCTTTCAACAAGCTGCTTACTCGGCTCGCAGCTGAAGGTTATGATTTGTCCAATCCTGTTGATCTTAAGCACCATTGGGCCAAGCATGGGACAAACCGCTACATCACCATCAAGTAGGTCGTTTAAACTACCAAATGCCAGTCGGAAGTTATGGAGAACCAGCAAACGGTTGTTCGAAGCTCGTGTTTCCATCCTTTGCATTCTAGCAATGTAGGAAAAATAAATGATTCAGAAATAACCGTAGTGAGGAATAGTAGGTGGGTAATGCCAACTTAATTTCGGGTTTACATCAAAACGGCTCCTCAGATATCTCTCACTCGCTATACAGCCTCTATCGATCCTCCATTAGCAGACTAGTATTTGAAGAGAGGATAAAGGGTGCATGGTATGGTCGCATACAATCTTTGGGATAATGATGGGGTTGTCAACTTGCCACTATGTTAGCATGTGGCTCTACTTGATTGTAAAAGTATTGTACCTGAAACGCCTTGTTGTGCTTTAATAGTTTCAGTTTATTAGCTTAATCCACCAAATTTTCGTCTCTGGTAAGCAGGATGACAAGTTGATACTTTTGCTATGATTCTTGAACCAAAAGACAAATTGAATTAAGAACTCTCTCTCACACACACACACACACATATATATATATATATATATGATGTAATTCGAATTTGCATATTTAAAATTCACAAACTTTTGAGCAAGTACATCTTGTCAGTTGGTCAAGTTGATCATCTTTATTTCTTCGTATTTTCTTAGGTTATGCGTTCTATACTCACTGAGAGTACCTCATTCATTCTCCTAGAGTCTTTCATTTCCTCCCCTTTAAGTAGGAAGATTTGTCAAAAAAAATCTGGACCTTTGAACATTTAAATTTTAATAATTCTAAAACTATTTAAAATTAAATAAATATTATTTTATTTATTAAGGAATGAAACGGGTTGATTTCGGAGTCTCAAAAACTTTGAACAATGTCCGACCCGGGTCGGGGTGAAACAGGGTCTAGTGATTGAAGTGGCGTTTATGGTTCAGCGGCCCAATCCAAGTCCAGAATTTACACTAGGAACAAATTTTTGTAACCACCAATTGTATGTTTTAGTTTCAACGAAAATAACCGTTATAATCATAATCAATCATTACATGCACTGAGCTATATAATCAATCCAATAACTAACTAGAACTAGAAATCCATACATGATTTATGCAAGGTAAAGACTCAAACCTATACCCTAAAGATATAGACTTTTTGGGTATAATCATCAATCTGATCTATTGGTCGACTGATCAATAGAAACTCATTATAGAGGTGATTTTTCTAATCTAATTTTCTGTATTTACAATGACAGTATTCGAACTTATAATCTTGCTCAAAGAACTTGACACCTAATCTTGCTAGACCAACCGATGGTTGATTATCTAGAAGCTTTTTTTTAAGAAATTACAGGCACAACAACAATTACAAATTGTAGATCTGAATAATTATATTATGGCTATACTTTAGCATGTTTATTCATGATTGAATTTGGGCTTGTATCCTCAAAATTCATAGACATTAAACCTTATCATTGAACTAAAGCATCCCACCTTGGTGTATCTGTCTTGTTATGGGATCTTCATACCCGAAGCAGACAAATGGAACAAGTGGAAGAGGGACAATTCATGCAAAAGGGGAGCAGAACAAAAACGTTGTCGCATGAACCAGCCTTTTTGAAAGATATCTTGTAATAAATGTTGTGGCTCACATTTGTGGGTTAAAAGACGAGGGACCGATCCAATTTTGTCATTCAATTTTTGGCTCTAAAGTCAAGCAATTGAAAAGGCAGCAAAGCTGTGAGGAGGAAGCTTCAATGGCTTTCAATTGCATTACTCACTCTGTGTGTTGGGGGAATAAGGTTAAAGGTTTGGAGACCCCATTTGGAGACACTATTCATTGGATTATTACTTCACATTGTGGACCTAAGCTGACTAGGTCCTTGTGCCCCACCCCAAATTATTTATCTATGTCTCAAGGACCATAGTTTACTACTCAGTTTTGTTATCCATTTCAACCCAAGCCTACTTTAATTATGAGTATTTTTTTTAATAATACAACGTGCAGATAAGCTGTTCGAACTCGGGTTACTTACGGATAACAACATTCCCCTTTTTATTAGACCACTTGATAAATTCACTTTAATTATGAGTATCGTAAAGAACTACGTATAATCATAATGTGATTTGTAGTTGATGACAAGACAGGAGAGTCCTTAACTAAGTGAATCTTTCTATAGTCTTTGGTTAGATAATCATGACGAAAATATAACTTTATGTTAGAGGGGGCGCGAAAATAAATTTTTAATAGAAAATACATTAAAAAATTTAAAAAATTTTAAATCATATAAGAGTTTTAAATTTTCCTCTATCCCACTCAGATTGAAAATATACATGAGGTGAGTATAATAAGTTGTGATTAAAAGATTATTAGGTGTGTAAACTACACTTATTTAGTAACCCATCTAATCATTTTATTTGCGATTTCAACTATGGTTAGTTGGCAACTCACTCATAATTGAAGAATATCAACGAGGATGGAGGCCACACCCCTACTTGATTCTAGGTAAGGGTTGTGATGTAAAAGAATGAATGGCACATAAAATAGAGATAAGTATCAAAATGATTATGTATATTTTGTTCTCTAAATTTGGTTTTAGGTATCCAATTGTTCTTTGAATTTTTTTCTTGACCTATTTGATTTTTCAACTTGGTTTTTGGTACTAAACTAGCCCTTAAATTTTTTTTTGACCTATTTAGCCTCTGAACTCGACCTTAAATACCTAGTTAGTCCTTGAATTAGGAAACAGTCGCATGCATTAATTCAAAAACTTAACTCCGTTAAAACTTTATTAATGTGTTACCTCTAACCAATCAACATATGCCTCGTGTCTTTGAAAACTGACCTCTGCCTATGACCTTATATACCTAGTTGCCACCTACTTCTTTTATACTTATTTGACACTTAACTTTTTTCTAATGCAGTTGGTATTTGAACTTGAAAACCGTAACATGCATTAATCTAAAAATATAACTCCACTAAAATTTTCTTGACATGCGTTGTAAAGAGGAAACTAAGGAATACTGGAATTATCTAGATGTTGGCTTCAACAACAATCATATATTGGTTGAGCCAGGGTTTATACACCCTTTCATTTATATAGTCCAAGCTGGTATAACAGGAGCTGCTACTATTCAAGTCAGTCCGTTATAATCAATGGAACTAACCACCTAACCGTTTAACAACCTAGCATCAGTGGCAACAACCGTATGTCCAGCTCAGCATATATTGTTGATACACCAACATTCTCCCTATCCTCTCCTAGTTTTTGAGTCACGCTGAGCAACATCCAACGTGAACATTCATCTTGTCTCTGAACAGTTGGAAGCATGACCTGGAGAGAGGTTTCGTTAACCCGTCTGCTGCTTGATGCTCA
Organism: Hibiscus mutabilis; assembly: GCA_019671005.1. Classification (NCBI taxonomy): domain Eukaryota; kingdom Viridiplantae; phylum Streptophyta; class Magnoliopsida; order Malvales; family Malvaceae; genus Hibiscus; species Hibiscus mutabilis. The sequence continues at coordinate 17,095,663 of CM033713.1, read as the reverse complement.
GAGGGCACATAATTGACTTGTACTTGATCTTGAGCAACATTTTCACGAACGAAGTGCACGTCCAACTCAACATGTTTAGACCTTGAGTGAAATACAGGATTTGCTGACATAGCAACAGCACTGGTATTATCATTCCTTACAACTGGAACAGACCTTAGACTCACTCTCATGTCCAACAGCAATGCTTTGACCCATATAAGTTCAGATACTGCGTCTGCAACACTTCGATATTCTGCTTCAGTTGTCGATCGTGAGATGGACTTTTGCCGCTTTGAACTCCACACAACCGGACAATTGTTGACATACACACAATACCCAGTCGTAGATCGCCTGTCATCAAGGCTGCTTCCCCAATCCGCATCAGCATACGCCACAACATTCACCACTCCCTTATCCGATGATGTAAACAAGAGCCCAAAATCCAATGTGCCAACAAGATAGCGCAAAATTTGCTTAACAGCAGCCAAGTGATTTTCACTAGGCTTGTGCATAAACTGGGCAACTTTGTTAACACTAAAGGCAATGTCTGGACGTGTATGACACACATATAGGAGAGCCCCGACCACACTGCGATACTCATGCGCATCTACAAGAGGACTCCCATCATCTTGAACAAGTTTAACTGAGGACACCATCGGCGTAGGTGTAGACTTTGCCTGCATCATTTTGGTTTTCTGTAGGAGTTCAAGAATATATTTCTTCTGACTTAGGTGCAAGGCATTATTGACTCGTAGAGCTTCAATCCCAAGGAAAAACTGGAGTTCTCCAATATCTTTTAAGGCAAATTTGTTGATCAATTTGTCTATGACATTCTCAATATGAGAATCAGATTGACCGGTAACTATTATGTCGCCAACGTACACTATCACGTACGTGACGACACCACTTTGATCACATATAGACAGAGACGTATCAGTTTTGGACCCCTAAATCCCACTTCAACAAGATAATTGTAAAGCTTAGTGTACCAGTTGCGGGGTGCTTGGCGAAGTCCATACAAAGCTTTTCTTAAACTGCACACCAGTGTACTTCCATCATCAGCATGCTGTTCGAAACCTGGTGGCTGTTGCATAAACACTTCTTCATCTAGCTCACCATTGAGAAAAACATTATTGACATCAAGTTGTCACAAACTCCATCTGTTTGTGACTGCCAAGGCTAAGATAACATACAGGGTTGAAAACTGAACTACAGGGCTGAAAGTATCCTTGAAATCTTGCCCAAGTATTTGAGAGAAACCCTTGGCTACAAGACGAGCTTTGTACCTCGCCACTGAACCATCTAGATTTTGCTTAATGCGAAATATCCACTTGCATCCAACCACTCTTCGATCATCAGGTTGCTTTACCAACTCCCAGGTTCCATTGCTTACTAACAGTTAATATTGTGCCAAGACTGCTTCCTTCCAGACTGTGGATTCCAATGCTTCATCAACGCTGGTAGGAACATTCTCCTTCAATTGTACAGCAGTGGAATACACCTTAGGCTTGAATACTCCTCTCTTGCTCATGGTGACCATACTATGCGCATTAGATGTGGCACTCTCAGTGTTTGCTACACACTCACCCATGTCAGCAAATCTTGGAGCTGAGACACTCGGCACTGCTGGAACTGATGTGTCAGTAGAAACACTGGCTTCAGGAGGCATAGCACTAACAGTCCTTTTATGACTTGCATTATCGAACGCAACTACTTCGCTGCTAGGCACAGACGTACTAGCCATATCATTTTGGGGTGTTGATTCATACACGTCAGTAGTAAGATTATCCACTGGTTCGACCGTAGGGCCAGGCGTGCATGTGGCGTTACCCTGAGTATCAGCTGCTAGAGGGGTTTCCACCTGTTCAACATTTCTGGGTATAACTCTAAGAGATGCTGCCTTGTGGGCACCACCATTCCCAACTACACATTCACATGATTTGTGACCTGCAAACGAAAAGTTACTTTCATCAAAAACAACATGACAAGAAATAATCACTTTACCATCAGGCAACAGGCATTGGTAGCCTTTATGTTGCGGGCTCATTCCCAAGAAAGGGCATGGTTGTGACCGAAATTCTAGCTTGTGATTTTGAAATGATCGAAGGTGTGAAAAGCATCGACACCCAAATACACGCAACGAACTGTAGTCTGGTAACCGGCGAAATAATTTTTTAAAAGGTGATTCACCAGCAAGGACTTCCGTAGGTAGACGGTTAATTAAAAAGACTGCATTAACAGTGGGCTCGAATTCCTTCAACCTAAATGCTTGCCAAGTGGTGGAGAAGACGATTTTTGGGTGTATGTGATAGAAGCAAAAATATAGACAAATTGACACAATGATTTACAGTGGTTCAAGCTTCTAACAATCTCTACATCCACTACCTTAGCTCCCACTAAGGATTTCTCAAATTCACTAAGAATTTCTTCCCCTTTTACAAGGCTTAGGAGGCAACCTTTACAATCCTAGACCCAATTACCAAGTCTAGCATCCAAAGCTTACAACCCAAGATTTGGGAATCCTCTCAAACAAAGAAATAAGGCAAACAAATAATCATCTCTACAAGGTAGATGTTTGCACTCTTTTAAGCACTCACCCAAACATAAAACACTTGAGCAAATCTAACAATTAAAGCTCACAAGTGTTGTCTATACAAAGAATGTGTATTTAAAGCCCCAAGACAATTTTGGCATCATAATGTTGTTGACAATAAGATCATTAGTTGTTGCTGAAGCTTGAAGGTCCATTTTATACTCTCAAATGAGTTTCTAGATGTTGAAGATCGTTAGGATTGAATTGGAGTCGTTGGAGCCTCTATTTCCCACAATTAATACAGTTCTGCAGCTATCTGTATCGATACACGGGTTACCCGTATCGATACGCCTTTCTTGGAAACTAGCCGTTAAGCTCAGTCTTGCTAACCGTATCGAAACACCTTGGTCTGTTTGCTAACCGTATCAGTACGCCTTGGTTTGTTTGGCAAACCGTATCGGTATTGGTTGGTCTGTTTCGGTACGCTCTGCAATTTGAAAGACCTTTGGAAAATAGCCGTTGGGGGTAGTTAAACAGGGATCGGTACGTATGTATGCGTATCGGTACGACCCTATCCGTATCGGTAAGCCTAGGGGCTTATCGGTATGATTTTTCGGTTCTAGAAAATCACTGTAGTTGAACCCCTTGAACCGTATCGATACGAGGTATACCGTATCGGTACGCCTGTGTTGAAAATGTTAGTTTGGCAACTTTAAAACATTTCCAAAACCTCTCAAAAACTTCTCAAACTTATTTTCAAGTTGTTTGGACTTAAAAACATTTTTGAATTCTTTTCAATTTAGTCCAAAACTATTTTTTAATTATTATATCAAAACAAATATCCTAACAATCTCCCCCTTTTTGATATAATAAAACCAACTTGTAAAATTGTTTTTGAGATTCTCCCCCTTAGTAAAAATAAAATTTGAATAAGAGATTTAACGATGGAAATCTTATAAGCTCCCCCTTATTCATTTAAAAATTCAAATTTTCAAAACATTCTCCCCATTTTTGTTATATCAGAAATGGTTCAAACCAAAGTTTGAAAACTTTAAAGTTCATAACAATGAAGAGTTTCAAATGAAAAAAATTTGTTTTAAAATTAGCTCCCCTTACTCAAGCAACATTCAAATGTTAGTCCAACATATATGATTAACTAGTTGAATTAATATAATAAATCAAATTAAAAAAATTCAACTAAATTTACCACACTTGAACCAAAGGGAGGATGTAAAGCATTCCTTCTTCAAGTGTTCATCCTTTGTGTGTATAGAGCTCCCCTCAATCTTATCACTTGTTGATCAAAGCTCCATCACACCTACAAAAGATAATCATTTGATTTTTGGTATCCAAATTACTTTCGATCCATAGGCATTAGTAGCACATAACTTAGTCCCCTTAGGAATCCATTTTTCAATTTCATCATTTTTATTTAAAGTACTTAGTCCTTTTGGGACCCAAATACTTCTAAACACTTTTCCATTAAAAAATCTAGGGGCACTTGATTGTCTTTGATAAAAAATTGATTTTCCTAAATTGATTTTCTTTTCAAGCTCTTTGGAAATCAAATCTTTTTCTTTCTTAAGATCATCTACTTCAATTTAATGATCTTTTTCTTTCTTTTGAAGCAAATTTTGTAAATCTAAAACTTTAAATTCAAAATTCTTTAATTTTGCTTCAAATTCCAAATTGGTTTTCACAAGCAAATCATTTTCATTTTTCAATTTAGAAATCAACTTTTTGTTTTTAGAAAATGAGGCTTTGGACTCAAAAACCAATTTGCATAGGCATCTTGCAACTCATCAAATGTATATGAATTTGAATTAGAACAATATGAGTTAGAAGTTACCTCCTCCTCTTGGAGGGCCATCATGCATAGGTGGGCTATCTCATCTTCATCGGTGGAGTCTTCATCATTCCATGTAGCCACATATGCTTTCTTTGATGATGATCCTTTCGTGTTGAAGCGAGGGCAATCAGATTTGGTGTGCCTCATCTTCTTGCATTTCGAGCACTTGGGGGAATCCACCATCTTTTTTTTCAATTCATGCTTGGATTCTTCTTTGTTGTTCTTCATGAATAGGGCCAATTCCTTGAAGAGATAGGCCATCTCTTCATCTTCACTTCCTCCTCACTTGATTCTTCTCGGTCGCTTTTAGAGGATTCAAGAACAATGGCATTCACATTAATGCCTAGCTCCATGATTTTCTTCTTCCCCAACTTCTTTATCTCTTCCTTTTTCTCCTCATCTTCTTTTCTTTTTTTCATGATTTCATGAGTGAGAAGAGACCCCATGAGCTCATCTAGCTTTAGAACTTTGAGATTTTTTGGCTTCGATGATGGCTGTCTTCTTTGAGTCCCATGACTCGGGAAGAGAGTAAATAAGCTTTCAGACAAGCTTTTCTTCCGGAATGATTTCTCCATAGCTTTTGAGTCCATTAGTGATGGTGGAGAATCTATCGAACATTTTTGTGATGTCCTCTTCCGGTTCCATCTTGAAGTTCTCATACTTAAGGTTGAGAATGTCGATTTTGGTCTCCTTTACTTCGTATGTTCCCTCGTACATGACTTCAAGCTTGTCCCAAACTTCCTTGGCATCCTCACAATAAGACATCTTCTCATAGATATTGGGGCTAAATGCAAAAAAGAAAATGTGCAAAGCCTTGCAATTTAGCTCCATCTTCTTGCCATCATCCGCATTCCATTTCGCCTTGCATCTTTGTGGTACGTATGGACCATTTTCAACAATATCCCAAAGCTTGTAATCTTTGGCTTTGAAGAAGAACATCATTCTAGTCTTTCAATAGGCATAGTTGGTCCCGTTAAAGAAAGGTGGCTTGTCGATGGATTGTGTCATTTATCTCCGGTTGACTTGTTAGTTGATCGAGCTTTCGGATCGTCTCAATAGGTTGTTAGACCTTCTCAATTGAGCCTCGCTCTGATATCAATTGTTGGGCTCGAATTCCTTCAACCGAAATGCTTGCCAAGTGGTGGAGAAGATGATTTTTTGGTGTATGTGATGGAAGCAAAAATATAGACAAATTGACACAAGGATTTATAGTGGTTCAAGCTTCTAACAAGCTCTACATTCACTACCTTAGCTCCCACTAAGGATTTCCCAAATTCACTAAGAATTTCTTCCCCTTTTACAAGGCTTAGGAGGCAACCTTTACAATCCTAGACCCAATTACCAAGTCTTGCATCCAAAGCTTATAACCCAAGCTTTGGGAATCCTCTCAAACAAAGAAATAAGGCAAACAAAAAATCCTCTCTACAAGGTAGATGTTTGCACTCTTTTAAGCACTCACCCAAACCTAAAACACTTGAACAAATCTAACAATTAAAGCTCACAAGTGTTGTCTATACAAAGAATGTGTATTTAAAGCCCTAAGACAATTTTGGCATCATAATATTGTTGACAATAAGATCATTAGTTGTTGCTGAAGCTTGAAGGTCCCTTTTATACTCCCAAATGAGTTTCTAGCCGTTGGAGACCGTTGTGATTGAATTGGAGCCGTTGGAGCCTCTATTTCCCGCAATTAATGTAGTTCTGCAGCTGTTCGTATCGATACACAGGTTACCCGTATCGATACGCCCTTCTTGGAAACTAGCCGTTAAGCTCAGTCTTGCTAACCGTATCGAAACACCTTGGTCTGTTTGCTAACCGTATTGGTACGCCTTGGTTTGTTTGGCAAACCGTATCGGGACGGGTTGGTCTGTTTCGATACGCTCTGCAATTTGAAAGACCGTTGGGAAATAACCGTTGAGGGTAGTTAAACAGGGATCGGTACGCATGTATGCGTATCGGTACGACCCTATCTGTATCGGTACGCCTAGGGGCGTATCAATACGGTTTTTCGGTTCTGGAAAATCGTTGTAGTTGAAACCCTTGAACAGTATCGATACGGGGTATACTGTATCGGTACGCCTGTGTTGAAAACGTTAGTTTGACAACTTTAAAACATTTCCAAAACCTCTCAAAATCTTCTAAAACTTATTTTCATGTTGTTTGGACTTAAAAATATTTTTAAATTCTTTTCAATTTAGTCCAAAACTATTTTTCAATTATTATATCAAAACAAATATCTGGTAGAGACGCTTGAGCAAGAAGGGTCAAGGCCAGCTCAATGATGTGCCTGTGTTTACGTTCCACCACCCCATTTTGCTCTGACGTATGTGGACAAGTGACATGATGACGAATTCCATCCTCAACAAGAACAGACGAGAAACTACGAAATTCATCCCCCAGTCACTCTGAACCTCTTTAATAACAGCTCCATATTGTGTAAGAACCATTACCAAAAATTGATTAAACAAAGTAAGTGCCTGAGACTTTTCTTTCAATAAAAACAACCAAGTGTGCCGAGTATAAGCATCAACAAACGAAATATAATACCGATAGCCATTAGAAGACACATGAGCTGGTCCCCACAAATCTGTGAAGACAAGCTGAAAGGGCTGCGTGTAAACTATATTGGACTCAGGAAAAAGCAACTTATGGCTTTTTCCAACTTGACAAGCAGAGCAAAATGAGAATTTATTATCTGCTGTAGGTAATGAAATTTTACAATGCTTAAGAACTGTTGCTAACGTAGAGTGTGCAGGATGCCCTAGCCTACGATGCCATAGTTCATACTCTGTACATTTTATTTGCACAACATTTGCTTGAGCAGATTTATTAGACACAACACTATTGAAAACATAAAGACCATCTTCCTCCACACCTTTCAGCAACTCTTCACCAGTCAACTCATCTCGAACAAAGCAATGATTGGCATGAAACTGAAAATAAACTCGGTTGTCCTTAGCAAACTTGGACACCGACAACAAATTTTTAGTAATTTGAGGGACAATAAGCAAGTCACGCAACATAAGCATTCTAGTTCTAGAATCAACAGTAGAATGTCCAATCTTTGCTATCTGTAAACCCTTACCATCACCAACTAGGAGTTTACCTGGTCCAGAGAAATCATGACACTGGTGGGCACTAGACGCATTAGGAGAGACGTGGTGAGTTACACCAGAGTCTACGTACCAGCCATTAGACATACCAGCAGACGTGCTAACTGCACCAAGGCCTTGAGTGCAGTGATTGCAACTCACAACAGCAGATCCAGTACCTGCAGAGCTATACACTAGAGAAGTAACATTAGCATCAGTAGAGCAGACATTAGCTGAAGAAGAACCTTCACCATTGCGAGACCTCTGTGTAGTGGCTGTGACCCCAGGGAATGATTTGTCAAACCTCCGATAGCACCGGTCCACGAGATGCCCCATCTTACCACATAATTGGCACTAAAATCGATTGCGGCCACGTCCTCGACCACTTTGCCCAGTACTGTGAGACTGAGATCTCTGAGTAGAGTCATCATTGGATCTGTTGCCGAATACAGCAGAGAGTTGCACATTATTGGCCACCAACGGAACCAAGTAGGATTGATCAAAAATGGCTTGTTGTGCCTCGGCATCTACAAGAACAGCCGTAACACTCTCAAGTGTGTATGGTTCACGACTTGCTGTAATAACTGCAACAAACAGCCTGTATTCTGCCGGAAAGCCGTTCAATATCGTTGCAATTTGCTCCATTGTTGATATCGAACTGCCATAGGACGCCAATGCATCACAAATCTCTTTAACCTTTGAGATGTAAACCCTCATGCTTTGATCACCTTTCCAAACCGCACGCAGCTTAAAGTGTAAGCTCATTACGGTGGTTGTTGACCGACTACGGAAATACTCAACCACGATTTTCCAGATCTGAGCTGATGTTTCAGCTCCAACAAAGTGAGAAAGGAGATGCGAGCTCATGGTCGACAAAAGCCACGACGCAAGCACACTCTCCTGAGCAATGTAGATCTCGTACGCCTCATTGTCAGCCATGGATCCATCCGACTTTCTAATCTCAGGCGGCACTGTAACTGTGCCGTTAAGAAATTTCTCAAGACGATGACTCCTCACCGTGAGAAGAACCTACTGCTTCCAGACGAGAAAGCTAGATTCATTAAGAAGTATATTGACTTTCTTATTGGTGAAAGTTCGTCCACCACGAAAGCTGCTGGAATCATCATCCTCAACAACCGTAACTGGAGCGAGAGGATCCGGCATGGTAGCAACAACGAGAGAAGAAAACGAGCAATGAAAGACGAAGATCAAGAAAACCTAGCGAATGATACCATGTTGTAAAGAGGAAACTAAGGAATACTGGAATTATCTAGAATGTTGGCTTCAACAACAATCATATATTGGTTTGAGCCAGGGTTTATACACCCTTTCATTTATATAGTCCAAGCTAGTATAACAGGAGCTGCTACTATTCAAGTCAGTCCGTTATAACCAATGGAACTAACCACCTAACCGTTTAACAACCTAGCATCAGTGGCAACAACCGTATGTCCAGCTCAGCATATACTGTTGATACACCAACAACATGTCACCTCCAAGTAATCAATTAATGTGCATGCCCGTTTTTAAAGATACGCAACACTAATTAATTGGTTAAAAATGTGGCATCCATTGATTAGTTGAAGCTTACACTAATTAATTCGGAGGGCAAAATATGCATTAACCCATATTAAAACTATACAAAAATTTTGATTGCATCTGTAACATTGTACATAAATTTTAATTTTGTGCAATTGTATATATGAAATTTTAATTTAATTTATCATAAATTACTTAAACTGTTGTTGGTATAGCATTGTTTTAGGTTTACATATTATATGCACAAATAGTTATAGTTATTCAATATGGAAATAAATTGATATATATTAAAATGTGTAAAATTAAATCAAAAATCAAAATCGAAATTGTATGTTCATACTTGAACCAAAATCAAAATTTTCATATATATATATATATATATATATATATATATATATATATATATATATATAACACCAAACTAAAATCCATATATCACATTATACATTTAACTAAAATTCATATAAAATTTTAATATTTATCTCTATAAAATATGTCAATCAAAATTGCTTAATGCATATATGGATGGAAAATTTGACACAGTTGCATCATACAAAATATGTCTACGGGACATTGATTTTATTCAAAAGCTATCCACTTTGGTCCATACCCTATCACCTCATTGTTTTTATTATTTACATTTCAATGTGCTATTATAAAATTATATATGTGATTTATTCAAAAACGTAAATAATTCTTAGTGTATGTTGAATATTATAAGGATAAAATAATAATTTTATAAATCACGATAGGGTAAGTAGAACAAGCATTTATTCATAAATAAAATAATGGTGATTGCATTCTTCCTATATCCCATGTGAGAAGGGCTCCACCACGTTACCTCAAATGGTGTCCAGTTAATAAGCTGTTGTACCTTTTTTAAAAAATAAATATCATACATTAATGAAAAACAATAATAATAATAATAATAGTATTTAATTAATTAATAGTATTGTTATATTGTCTAATTGAAAATAAAGAAATTCATATAATTTAAACATTATGGTCATGTTTTGTAAAGAGGGGTTTGAACTAAACTTAGAGATTTGAACTAAAATTAGAGGTTTGAAAGGTCAAATTCGTTAATTTGGATGTTTGGTAAATAACATATCGAGGTAAAACATTTAATTTTGAAAAACTCATAAATAGGAGCTTTTTAAAATTAAAGGTTTTGTCATAAGAGTTATAAAGACCCTTTTACCCTTAACAATTATAAAAAATCTCTAAATAACTTAAATTTAACATTTTCTATTTTAATTCTTCACCCTCACGTATTTATATTGTGACATTTATAAACTAATACTTTTTATTTTTTTCTTTTTATTCTCACACATTTATATTTGTATTTAAATTTAATAATTAATTAAAATATATTAAAAATAATTATATAAATAATAAATTAATATATAGATTCTTCAAATATGCTTAATAATGTTATATTAAAAATTATTTTTTATAATCTAATTAATATTAATAGATACAAAATATTGATAACTAATAAACTATTCAAACAAATATCGAATATAGTAATGTTCTTGTATGTCATTTTGTTTATTTAAATAATCAAACAGCTATCAACTATCATTTAATTTTACCAAACACGACTATACAATCAGCTAATACAATCCGCTAGTCAAATTAACCAATACAATCAGCTAATGCAATTCGCTATCAGCTATCCGTTAATTATCAAACATACATGACCTATATAAAATAAGAATATCGGTAGATCAGTAAAATAATTTTCCACCTTGACTTAGCCCTTGCCCATTTATGGTAAAAGAAATTAATCTCATTTGCCGTAATTTCATCTCGATACTTATTTACTCTAAAAATTATTAAATTCTTATAAAATAAGAACAGATTAATCGTTGAAATATCTATAAATTATAACAGATAAATTTGAAAAAAAATCACACATAGTGAAATTTAAAGACCATCCCGTATAGAGATTCACTAATTAGTCTTGTGGCTAAGGTCTTAAAGGTAGTCATATTGCTATATCTTATACGAGTTCAAGTTTCAGTGTAAGAATATAATACTTTTTTATTTAATAAAAAAACACTAATAATCTTCTGCCCCTTTTCGGTGTGCCTTTCTATGCCCCAACACTAAAAAAAATAAATTCTAAACCTTAACCCTAAATTCTAAACCCTAAAAAATACACCACACCAATAATTCTTATATCCTAACCTTAAACCTAATTTTTAAGTGTGAAACATAAATAGAGGCACTAAAATAGGACATATAGTTTCTATTCATTTGCGAACTATGTGGAAGACCGTATTTCCCGTATTTATGTGTTATTATTCAACACTAATTAATTGTACCGTTCAAATGAAGCATAAGATTTTTTAATTTTTGAATGAGTCCTCCCGAGGACCCATCAATCATACTACCAAAAACTTGGATCGAAAGGGAAAATAAAGGATGAAAATGATTCTTTACTACTAAAAAAATATATGATTGTTATAGGGGTTGGTGTAATTTATTTATGTCTCCATTGCTAGAACCCAATGAGAAGGATTGGTGACCTTTTACACCTTTGAAAAAAAATCACATTCTTTGAAGATGTAATAGTATATCAACCACCCTGAAAACACTTTCAAAACAAAAGTTGATTACTAAAATTAAAAATAAGGTTACTTTATAGTTGGGAGTGGGCATCCGGTCGAGTCGAGTTGAGTCAAGTCACAGAGTTTCAAGTTAATCTAATTCACGAGTCTTATTTTATAAATCAAACTTTATTTAATTTTTTATTCGAGTTGAATTGTTTGAGTTTCTATTAAAATTTAATTGTAAACAATTATCATGTCTGATATTAATAAGTTTCAATTTAAACAGGTTTTTGTAACCACATATGTGATACATATATATTTTTCCATGTTTCTTCATATGCATATACATATTTTTTTCATATGTCATATACATATATCAAGCAGAATTGAGAGACTCGATTCGGACTTGAAAACTAATCCACTAATTACTAAAAATTTCAAGTTATCCAAATTTCATTTTATAACTCAAACTTTATTTGAATTTTTTCAATTCGAGTCAAATTTATGAAATTAATATTTGAATCAAGCCTAATCGAGTTTTTTGTGTTTTAGTTTTTCGAGTCAAATTTTAATCACTCCTATATGAAATTTTCATTCTAGCACCATTTAAGAGATTTTTAATTCAGCATAATTGATACTCTTACTATTATTTCTTATACTCTTATTATTATATTAATAATGACATGCCTCAGTCCAAAGAAGTAACGTTGTTTAAAAAATTATATTAATTTTTTGATAAAATTATATTAATTTTTAATACAGTATTTAAACTATATAAATTTTTTTCACCGCAAATAAAATGCTAATATGTATTTAAATATGTTCAAACTTATACCTCATGTATATTGTAACAATAACAATATTAATTAAACTAATATTGAGTCGGAAAAAGAATATGTCATGATAAAAGCCTAAAAAATAAAAGAAAAAAATAAAGGATAAATCAAAAGATAAATTCTCCAAGTTTAATATATATGAGAATATGCACCTTTACAGCTTGGTTTAAATAAAGATGATAAAAAATAAAAGAAAAAGGAAAGGATACCTCACCAGTTGATCCACACAGAGTAAAGTGTATGAACGAGTCAGGATTTTAAGTTAGGGGTAAAACACAAATATTTAAAAGTGGTGGATGGCAAATTTAAAAATAAATTAATTTATAAAAAATTATATAGGAAGACAAATTAAAAAAAAAAATTGGGAGTGAGGAGCAATCCTCCCTCCTCACGCACATATACCTCCGTCATTGATAAAGAGAGACACACACATATATATAGAAAAGAAGATATTGTATAGAGAGATGATAAAATTTGATATATATATATATAGAGATTAATTCTTATATATACTAGATCAAGGCATAGGATAATAATGCTTTTTTTTTTGGAAAATAAGATATTGTATGATTTTATTAATAAAAAACGTACAGTATAAAATAAAGACATGAGCCTCATTAAAAAAAACTATTATAAATTTAAGCGGAGAAAAATGAATGCACCATTATAGATTCGGACATGCCATAACCAAGGATAAAGCTTAACACTCCACCCAACTACACTATTAGGCCATATTGATATTACCAGTACCCGATCGTTAACGCTCCATAAGCACACTGCACACCACCTTCCAACAGCAGCCACTCTCTAGACCAATCAACACTAACAGGAAAAGCACTAACAGATAATAATGCTATATTAGTTTTGAATTTTACTTTATTACATAATCTTATGTAAGAGAATTTACTTGAAAAAATGCCTTAATGACCCAATATATCACCCTTATTCTATGTATTGTAGCATAGATCAAACAATCTCTATTTTGTATTAAACTTCTAATTTACATTAAGTTAAGCCCTTAAAGAAAATAATCAATTGGACCCTCGCAAATGACACATGTCACAGTTATAGGGGTTTATTTGAATGAGCTACATCATCGCTATTGGATTATTCGCGTTCAATATGTGTGCCGGAATGAAAATAAGGTGGCTAACGTGCTAGCTAAGCTCGCCTCACCGATCAACCTCAAGGTCCAACTCTTTCCTTCTCCACTGAGTGGTCATTCACTTTCTTCGTAAGGGCGCTTTAACTTGTGCTAATGTATGTAATATTTTGACGGGGCTATCTCGTAAATTTTTTTTGTATTTATTATCACGTATACTTTTTTTTCTCTGAATATGATTAGAAAATTTAACGAGGACATGATAATAATCCTCTAAACTTAATTGATTAAATTTTCAATTCTAAAAACTCAATTGAATGCAAATCATGTAGAGTTTAATTGTTTTTTTAATCTCTTTTACTGAGGTTTTTTGTAGCATTAAACCTAATATAATAATTTTGTTTGTGTACGTGGTGAAGTTAAAGCATTAAAAGGTGAAGAATGATTAGATAGTTGATTAAGTAGATTTCTTTAGTATTTATTATCAATGTTCGTTGTAGGTAATGGCATGCCACTTGCAGCAGCCAAACATGGCATATGCCTTCATCAGATGCGGCCAGCCCCAGTCAGACTGGATCGATCATGTGCTCCTACACATCACGCACCATGCTTTTGCCACCTGGCATTCAACGACAAGAAGGTTGTCAACGGTTTGGTTATTGGTTAGATAAACATAAACGCCATCACGATACGAATAATATTACACCATAAGAGATTTAGATATCAAGTTAAAACAAATGTGAAATTATTTAATTTTGTAATATTTTAATTCATATTCTCAAACAATATATAAATAAATAAAATCCGTACAAAAATTATCAAAATAATACATACATTATAATTTAAATTGGTGCAATCATAGAAGAATTATAAAGCTGAGATAATCTTAAAAATATTCAAATAAAATTATTAGTTGGTATAATAAACTGATGCATTAGAACTCTTAGATAAAATTAAAATTGAATTTTAATGTTACGAACAAAAAATATTAGATCAAAAGAATTATTCGTGTAATAATTTAATTAAAAAATGATTTCGAGAGTATAATGAATTATTATTACAGGAAGACGGGGTAGCTATTATTGGGGGTATTTGTCATGATTGTGAGACAACAACTTATTTGGATCTTTTCCCATAATCTCAGACAACTTCTTTGGTTTGTATGGGTCAATTCAATTACAATTTTTTTAAATAGAAAAGATTATGATTCCTTTTGATATTTCCTGTAATATTTTTAACCTAGAATATTCTAATCATTTTTAAATAAAAATTAATATTTTTTGGACTTGATAATTTATAATAATAATGTAAATATAAATAATTATGAAAAAATCTATTTCCATTTGTCTTAATACTAGAGGGTTAATTGCATCAAATTCATCCAAATTGTACCTTAAATCATAAATTAATCTCTAAACTTCAGAACTTTCTATTTGCATCCTCAAAGTATAGTATTGTACAAAACAAGTCATTCAATTAGTGTAAACGTTAATTTAGACGTTAAATGTTAGTTCGGATCTGACATGGAGAATATTTAAAACATGTGAATCAAATGTAAACATCTATGTACTTGCTGCATGAGTAGTTTGAATCTAATTTATTAAAAGAAGTCGGTTTCGATGAAATTTATGTTGCCAATTTCATTTTTTTGTAATATATCGGATCTAAATTATCCATGTAATGAGTGCACACATATTTTAAATATACTTCACTTTAGATTTCTGCGGTTATTTATCACCTAAGATAGTGATACAAAAGAACTTTATTACGAGTATACTCATATTGTGAGGGCTCTCAATTAAAATATTTTCAAGCTTGGGATCAATTTAAAATATGAATTATAATTTGAGGACGCTTAGTGTAATTAAACCATAATGAGATAAAGGAGATTAAGTATTGAGATCCGACCGTGTTTATTTTTTTAAACTTTACTGCAATTTCCATCACTAATCCACACATCAAAATATTAGACTGTCGTGTCCCTCACACGCTAAGAGTTGGAAATATTTTCTAAAAGAGTAAAGGAAGCAGAAGAAGCAAAAGAGAAAATCAAGGGGGGGGGGGGGGAATGGGAAAATCCTCTTCCTGTTTCAAACTCATCACTTGCGGCGGCGATTCTGCTGAAAAAGAGGATGCCGTTGATGTTCCCGAGGTATATTGCCGCCTACATTTTCCTGTTCTTTTCACTCTTTTTGTTGAATTAGGATTTCATGCTCTGTTTCGAAGTGCATTCTTGATCTTTTAGCTTCAAAACAGTCAGTTCCGAGCTCCACAAAGTTAAGATCTGAGGAATCCTTGCTTTGAAATTTTATCAGCAATGTCGAAGCTGCCTATCTAAATCTGATTGTTTCCGGAATGTATGAAATGTAGATTGTTTTTTGGGAAAAAAGTTTCAAATCTCGGAAGGTTTTTAAATTTTCTTTTCTTTTAGCTGGTTTTGTTCTTCTTTTAAAAAGGAAAAGTTAAGATTATAATTTGTCATGATACGAGATTTATTTACCGTTTTCTTTATCTTTTGTCTCTTGGATAGATGACAGTTCAATAGTATTGATATACCCCTGTTGAGACTCCATTGTTGATAGCCATTGTTAGATTTCAATCAAAAAGCAATCCGTTCTGGCTATAATTTGGAGTTAAGGGCATTTTAATTCATTTATGTTCGATCAAAAAAGCAATACAATCGGCTAGAGTTTGGAGTTAAGAGCATTTTAATTCTTTTAGAGCTGAGCAATTGTTCTTTGTTAGCTCTCTTTCTTTTCTCAATCTGCCTCTGAGCGGAATTTGGCTGTTTGAATTTGATTTCAGAGTAAAAGTTCAAGCGACAAAAAGGGATGGAGTTTTTGGAAGAGATCTGAACGGCATCGGGTGCTTAGCAACACTGTAATACAAGAAGCTACCTCTGGAGGACTTAAGGAAAGTCAAGAATCTTCTGGTTTTGAGTTTCAGCATCCAGATGTCTCGGTTGCTCCTGAGAAAACCTCCACCGTTCAGTTTACCAAAGAGAAACCTCAGCTGATCACACCTAAAGAGTACATTGAAGATAAATCTGAGTTAGCGGCACCAAAAGAGTACACTGAAGAAAAACCTCAGCTGGTGATGCCAATAGAAGTTGCTGAAGAAAAATCTCAGTTGCTGACACTGAATAAGTGCTCTGAACAAAAATCTCAGCCGTTGACTCCAGAGGAACCAAAAGTGACTGAACTTGTTGCTGCCACCACATATGAGGCTGAAGATGATTCCACCCTGGATGAATCTCTTGTTGTTATTATCCAGACAGCAATCAGAGGGTTCTTGGTATAATTTCTTTCTCAATGAGAATCTAAAACTTACGAGTTGGTAAAGTTTCTTAATTTCTTATCTTATTTACTAATTTGCAGGCACAAAAAGAGCTAGGAAAGCTTAAGAATTTAGTGAAGTTGCAGGCTGCTGTACGCGGGCACTTAGTCCGAAGGCATGCTGTTGGGACCTTACGCTGTGTTCAAGCCATTGTCAAAATGCAACTTCTTGTTCGTGCTCGTCTATCTCAAGAAGGGTCTTATGCCGAAAAGAAGCTGGATGGCAAGAACCAAGAAGGCAATCAAAAATTGGTAATTCTTACAACTAAAATCAATAATTAGGAGTCACAAGGCTGTTTTCCTTGTATGTTCTGGCTCATTATTGATGACTGGCATGGTAGCTTCCGCTTAAGCAATCTTTCTTTGTTATTAGAATTTACCTTGTGACTTTGCACTCTGAACCTATAATGTTCACTTATCGACATATGTTTTGTGTCTTTGGTGTAACTAGGATTTAGGCATGATTCATTTACTTTATACAGCGTGTGCCTAGTTCAATTAAAGCGTGTAGGGTAGTGTGGCAGCCTAGATAGACACAGAGCATGTTTTATTTTCAAGCATGAAAGTTCAAAGTGATCCATAGGACCTTTAAAATTATTCACTTCATCTCACCTGGCACAAATCTAATTTCAAGCAAGGGTGGAGAGATAATTCTATTCGCAACTTGCGTGTTCTTACTGTTCAGTTTCTGTTTGAGAGAGGGTTACGGTGGCTTAGATGGAGAAAGTTTTGACACAATAGTTTTACCCATTATTCTTTCTTTAATTTTCTGAAGCAGGGAAGCTCAGCAACAAAGAACTCAACTTACAATTCCGTGGAGAAGCTGCTTAGCAATAGGTTTGCTCGTCAGGTATGTAAAATTGATATTCATTATCTAATTGTTTTTAACTATTTGTTGGCATCTGTCTCTTGAATTATGTCTACCCCATCTATACTCAGAATTTGAGTTGATTGCAGCTAATGGATTCGACTCCCAAGACCAAACCCATCCACATCAAGTGTGATGCATCTAAGCCTAATTCTGCTTGGAGCTGGTTGGAGAGGTGGATGTCTGTGTCTTCATCTGAAAAGGCATCGAAAGCAGAGTTAACCATTGAACAACCTGAACAAACGAAAAGCGATGATTTTGACTCTCCACTTACTAATGTGGTTCCATCTGAAGATATTTCTGTGTCACATGAACCTGTTGTGGGGGAGACATTGGTTTCATCAGAGAGTGATGAAAATCTGATCAACTATGATGCAGCCAACTTTAAGTTTGAGGCATGCCAGCCGGCTTCCTCTTCTGTGACGGATGATTTGAAGCAACACCAGATTAACAATGTGAGTACATCTGACCTGAAAGAGAGCTCTCACGAGGTGAACTCACAAGGAAAAACAATGCAAATTGATGTGCATTCTCCCATAGAGTTCAGTTGTCTTTCTAACAAGCCTGAGATTGAGAGTGAACAACCCAAACATTCTATGAAGAGATTTGCTTCTGAGCAACCGGAAAAAGAGGCAAAGAAATCTGTATTTGGATCAAGAAAGGCAGGTAATCCTGCATTTATTGCTGCACAAACCAAATTTGAGGAATTGAGTTCAACAGGCAATTCAAGTAGATCAATTGATTCATCCCACCAAGATGTTAGAGTGGAATCGAATGTGGATACTGTGTCATCTGGGACAGATATGATAAGCAGATCAAAGGAGCCTAGCTTCGCAGAAAATCCTGTCCTCAGTAATTGGAGGGTTCAACACAGTGGCTCTGAATGTGGTACTGAACTTTCTATTACTTCCACTCTCGATTCACCTGATATATCTGAAGTTGGAACCTTAGAATATGAAAATGGAGCCAAAGTTTCAGAGCAAGAAAACTGCAGTTCTAACAGTCCTAACAATTTGGATGTTACTGATGCAGTTGTTATCACAGTGCCTGATTATTCTCTGTCTGTTGCTGGTCAGCCCGAGAAACTTGATGGATCAAAAGTAGGATCAGCAAATTTAATTGTTGTAGATTCCCCTCAAGTCGAGCAGGAGCCACTCAAAAGCACAGCTTCTCTGCAGAGAGAACAGGATTCTATAAAAAATCAAGCATACAGATCATCCCCAGAAGCCTCTCCGCCGAGCCATATGACTGTTCCGGAATCGCAAGGAACACCTTCTAGCGAGGTATCAGTGAAGGCTAAAAAGAAAAAAACCGACAAGAGCAGTCAAAAACGCAAGTCCTTGTCTGCAACCAAGGGTTCTCCATCAACTCCAGGTGCAAGTAGCATAGAACAGTTGCCCAAATATCAGAAAAATGGGAAGAGACGCAATTCTTTTAGTTCAAATAGACCTGAAAACATCGATGAGGAGCCAAGGGATAGTAACAGTAGCAATTCCGTTCCTCGTTTCATGCAAGCCACGGAATCTGTAAGAGCTAAGCTTAATGCGAATAACTCGCCGAGATCAAGTCCAGATGTGCAAGATAGAGACATTTCTATCAAGAAGAGACATTCCTTACCCGCGGCTAACGGGAAGCAGGGTTCTCCAAGAATCCAGCGATCGTTGTCTCAAGCCCAGCAGGTTGCAAAAGGAAATGGCACCAATCCTATTCCTGGTATGTTACAAACTGTATTATTCTAATGTTATCTTAAACTGAAGCTTGACATATGCAGCCTTAACGACATTCTTGAACGATATCTGTTTCAGAGAGAAGATGGCAAAGGTGAAGGCTTATTCGGAGCAACCGTAGGCCATGGTACCATGGCGATCGACCCCTCAGATCGAGAAGCGGAGCTGATTGTTGTTCTTACCATCTAGTTTTATGCCAAAGAATTTCGCCACATAAGTTGATATAATATTATTTGTAGAATGGAGTACAGAAATTCTTGTATATTAGCAGTACCAAAACCATTGAAAATTTATCATTATTTTCCTGAAACTTTGAGCCCGGGAATGGGATATATGGTTTGTGTATTTTCTGTTGAACGGTGTTTGGTGTGATATTTATTCAGGTTTGTTACGACATGTCTGTTCGGAGTTCTAACTTTTAAGACAGTCGAGAGCTTTTAGAAAGGTCTTTTGATCACTCTTTCCTGTAATAACTCGGCCGTTTCATTGGACACCATTTCCAGGACTATTTTTATTTATTTCTATTTTCAGTTACATTGATTAATTCTATAAATTAATTCTCATTTTTAGAGTACTTTGTAGTTCATCTGGCAAATACGCAAATACAGATACCAAACCTAGCAGTACAAATACGAGTACAGGTATGGAAATGAGAACAGAGACAAAAATAATAATTTTTAAAATTACAAATAATAATTTTTAAAATTACAAGGTAATATGATAAATATAAAATAAATTTTAAAACAATGTAAAAAATAAAAAGTCTAAAAATCACGTGAAAAAAATAGGAAAAAAAATACTTGTAAGTACCTAATATATTTCTGATAACGTATCGAATAGGTGATACGACCTTACACTGAAATAGTCGTGTTTTATAGGTTCTCAAGGATCTAAGGTAGGGTCTCTTTTTCCTCCCTCCAATTTTTTTCGATTTTGTTTTCTGCAGATTCTTCGACTTTCGATGGTGGTCAGAGCCCCTTTTTTCCATCAATGAGGATCGTTGAGTAGGGGTTTGGTTCTCGTCTTCTTCTTCCCTTGCCATTTGATCTTTTACGCAGTGACAGTTTGATGGATTCTCGTTACATTTCTCCACATGATCTATTTTTCGGTGACCCCCGAAATGACGTGCAAATGAATAATGTTGATTTCGGTTATTCTTTTTTCTTGTCTTCTTTGGTATTCCTACTGTTTTCTCCTTTGTTTTCCCCCTCTGTTTGAGTTTATGTTTGTGTTTTCTGTTTGCAAGCTGGTTCTTGCTCTGTTCTGCTATGTTATGTTGCTTTGTTTGTTTCTTTTGTTCTTTGGGTTATTTTCTATTTTCATTGTATGTTATTGTGTTTTTCTCAATGAAGTCGACATTTGTATAAAAAAAATATTATGATTTTCGTAACCCATTGGTTCTTTTGCTTTGGGATGGCATTATAAATCAAACCCAAAAATTTGTGATTTCTTGAATTAGAGCTAGAAAAAGGTGTCGCGATCTGTTTGTAACAGGGTGATAACGAGCCGAGCCCGAGCCGGCCAGGCTCGACGAGCTTAAAATTTTAGGCTCGAGCTCGACTCGGAGACAATACTATTGGGATTGGCTCGGGCTTGAAGCTCGTCAGGTTTGGCTCAGGCTCGTCAAGCTCGGCTCGACTCGAAATGAGTTTTTTATAATTTTTTTATAAGAAATAGGGCATCGTTAAAAATTCCTTTCATAACTAACAAAACGAAATTCAATATCAGAGAAGGGGAAAAGAGTGCCCAATTTATTTAATTTATTTTTGGTGAATTTTTCTCTAAGTTATTTTATTACTTTTTTTGCTAAAAATATTACTTTTAGTGTATATGTAGCATATATATAATATATATAATTATTTCGAGCCTATTAATGAGCTTAGCTTAGGTCGATTCAACTCAACTTGTTAAAGTTTCAAGCTAAATTCGAGTCAAATTTACTCAAGCCGAGTTTTGATCAAGCCGAACCCGAATAGCTCGCTAACCAATCAGGTTCATTATCAACACTCAAAATTGCTGTAGAAGAAGAAGAAGAAGGTATTTCATAGATAAAATTTGCATAAAAGGACTTCTTCCTATATCATTTCTTCACTTAACGTGGCCCTTTGGTTTGTTGGCCCAACAGCTGGCCTGCTTCCATTAAGTCTAAAAGTCCATTCTTCATCGAAACGACGTCGTCGTCCCTTTTAATGACCATCTCCCGAATTAAGCCCTTTCTCTGCTTCGCACTCTCCCCTTTTGCTCTCAACCCCTAATTCATCATTCCAATTCCCCAATTCTTTCGTCCATACCCATGACAAAAGGAGGATTTTTCTGAGAAATTTTATCTTTAATTGCTAATTGTTATTGTGTTTTTGCGATCTGTAAATATGCGAGGACTGCCAAAATCGAAAAGGGTTGCTTGGGCACCGGATGTTAACCTTTGCCAGGTAAAAATTGCACTTTTTTACTTTCGAAATCCCTGAAATAGAGAAATGAAATCGAGGCTGGAAATTCTTTAAGTTAAATGACTGTATTTGAATTGTAGCTGAACCTCTTTGGTAGCTGATTTAGTTCAGTTTTTAGTGTTCTCGCAAAGCTTGGTTGCCAATGCGTTTTATCATTCTGGTGGGGGTATTGTTACATGAAGCATTTTAGATTTCGGGTATGAAATGATGGAATTCTATGGTTTATGCTTTTTCGGTTGTAATTTTAGGTTTTGCATCCTTTCATATAATGCCATCTATATAGAACAATATTACACCTAACAGTAAAGAAAAATAATCCATGGAGTTGGTTAGGACGAATGTTAAGTACTTGAGTGCTAGTTATATTGCTTTAGTTCTGAACTATGGATTTTAGATTGTTGCTTTAGTTATTAGAAAAGCTTGTAACTTGCCGTCTTCCCTTTTTCGTGTAGGATAGTTAATTGTCTATCCAAACTGTCTCAAGTGTTTCCCTTTTGTACCAATTCTTGAATAAGTCAAAAGCACATACAGTTTCCTTTGGAGAAGTCCCAATTTTTTACCGTTTAATTCATAGATGTATGAGCACGTAAAGAGGGTTTTTTTGTCTCATCCTATGATCTTCAATTCAAAGTCTGAACTTTGAACTAACCTGAAATAAATTTTACTCTTGTTTGATATGAAATTTCAGAAATGTCCTGTTGCCTAAGGTCTCTTTAACTTAAAAGAGGCAATCCTGTAAGTCGATTTAGTCAAGCTAGTAAGAAAGGGGGTTCAAAATTTCTCTCTAACGAGTAGTGAGGGTGAAGAAAGTTTTTCCTCAATAGATAGGCTGAGATCACACACAGAAAATTTCTTACCCGGTTTTATGTTGGTTTGGGACTGTATCTAATTCTAGAACCAGTTAGATGCTTGGATGCGTAGTATCTGATTCATGCAAACCTGATTCTCCCTTAACTCATCTATTAGAACGTGAAGGAGCAAATGCTTTCTTCTGTCTCATTGTACAAGCTCTCTTCAGTTTAGTTGCTAGAGGCTGTTGCTACAATAAAAATGATGATTTAGCATTCTTCAACCCTGTTTCTAGAGATGGTAAACAGAAAATATAAACGTTTGTCTTAACAGATAAGGCTCTTTCTATCTGAGGAATCACCGATACAAGTTGGGCTGGGCGCTCAAGATCACCTCCAAGCAAAAACCTCTTCCGTACCCCATATAAATGGGGAAGCTGTGGATGACTTTCTGCCCCCTGGCTTTGAAGGACCACATTCTAAAAACCACTTGCAGATTAACTTGTCGGATATCCCTGTCAAGAAATGGAGATGTCCTCTCAGAGTAACAGTTCTAAAGACTTCTTTTTTGGCTATTTCTGTTTTAGTTTGATTTATAATTATTGCTCTCGGCATTTCTGTCACCGCTGATTTTGCATTTCCTCAGTTTGTATTGGACCTGAATTGGCAAGTTGTTGCCGGAGAGGAAAGTAAAGAAGTGGTGGTTCAAAACCAAAGAGAACCAAGAGTGCTTGAAGCTGTTTATCCACGCCCATCTGCAATTCCTACAAAGTTTGATACTTTTCTTTTCCTTTTATTTTGAGGGGAGTGGGTTTTCTATTAACCGCTTCTCTTATAGTTTTAATTTACCATGAGCCTCACTTTCCACTTTATTATGCAGTCCTTCTATCTCAGCAGACATAGAAAACTGTCACTATGATGATCTAGAAACTCCACAAGTACCCATCACTCCCATTGAAGATGAGGATGCAGCAACTGAAACACTATGTGATGTATTAGCACCGTTCGGTGCCTCCATTAGTTCACAGCCCCAGTTGTTGCCTCCTGGTACTTCACCTCATCTGCATTCCAGTATGCCAAGTGCTTCAACCAATGAGAAACCAGCAGCTGGAATGTTCCATAATGGTGAACCTGTTGTAGCATCTGCTGCCTTTACAGCTATTAACCAAAGCAATGATCCTGGAAACATGATCGATCATGACTTGCTTGTCAAAATTCTCAGCAACCCCAAATTGATTGAGCAGTTAGTTACGGATTATGGAGCAGCTTCAACTGTTGGACAAAACGTACCAATATCAACATCCCCCTTGGTACCATCTTTTGACCCACCTCCACCAGCAAACTTGTCTGATCCATCCCCTGCCCACATCACTAGAACAGAAAATGGTGCAGCATCCCTAGCAGCTGCCTCTGGCGGGGTGTTTTATGCCAAGTCTAATGGGGTTGGAGTTGGACTCTCAAATAAACAGGGCTCATTTCCAGCTGTCCGTCCAGTTGCGCCTTCACCTGCAATGGGACTTACCCAGGAGAAGGATGTAAACTACTACAAGAACTTGATTCAGCAGCATGGAGGAGAAAAACAAGAGCAAGGACCATCTCAGACGTTCAATAGCCGATATAATCAACAGCAGCTAAGACCCAACCAAGAACTAATAAATAACCCCAAGTCAAGAGATTCAAAACCGAGGATAATGAAGCCCTGTATGTACTTCAACAGTTCCAAGGGATGCAGGAATGGAGCCAGTTGTGCATTCCAGCATGATACATCGTCCCAGAACAGGGGTAAGAACGTTGCGTACACCCATAATGCAAAAAGAATGAAAACGGATGGCCACACAAGCAGTTAGCATACTAGTATGCCTTGTTTTTGCAAATAGTTTAATTATATGTTTCACCTTTTTCATTTTTTGTTTTTCGCCAAGCATAAAGATTTTAAACTTTGGGCAAGGGTCCCTTGATGAATCAAAGCACAATCAGGGGGTATGCTTTCTTGGTACTGGATTTTTGTTGTTTCCTTTTTTGGTATGTTGTAAAGGTAGCAGCAGGCCCAATGCAGTTAAAACTTAAGTTCGTAAAATTTATAGAGTCAATGTACAACCGAACAAAGAAACTTTACTCGGTTGTTCAGCGATGAAGCCTAGCAGCTAATTGTACACATGAAGAGTTCCTCTCTCTTCTTGTATGAATTCTGGACTTCCTTTGCAATAAGAGAGTGAAACTGTAAAATTTTTATTTTTATAATGTAACGTCCAAATGACCAAATCAGAAACAACTTGAAAGTTTAATGATTAAATTAAAAGAATTTAAACTTAAATGGCCAAAATAAAAGTGAGAGGAAAGGTGAATGATGAAATTTGTAATTTATGCATTTATAATGAACTTGTATTATGTCTTGGGGGTGGAGAACTTTTTATTTTTACAAGTGGCAAGCGACTAATTTTAGTGTTAGAAATTTAGTTTAGGGGTATAGATTTAAAGTAATATGTTTGAGATTTATGTTTTAATCTATAAATATTTTAACTTTAAAATTTAAATTTAAATTACAATTTTAAATTTTAAGCATATAAATTATGAACTAAATCTCTAAATGTGAAAATAAAAAGTTATAATATAAATACGGTTCTAATAGATTAGTTCTTTCTTTATCATGTAAATTAGGGTTTTCGAAACCCGTTAGTTCTTTTCTTTTGGAAAGGGAGTATCTTGGGCCTCACGGTTTTAGCTTCGATCGCTCGAAAATCAAACCCTAAAATTGGTGTGTTTTGGAGTTGGACGGGTAACATTTTGACCAGTATCGAAGCTTGAAAAAGGAGGATTTTTTTAGCGATTTTATCTTTAATTATTAATTGTTATTTTTGTTTTTGCGATCTGTAAATATGCGAGGACTGCCAAAATCGAAGAGGGTTGCTTGGGCTGTTAACCTTTGTCAGGTAAAAATTGCAATTTTCACTTTCGAAATTCCTGAATTTTGACCTCTGTTTCAGGTGAAACATAGAAATGAAAAGGAGGCTGGAAATTCTTTAAGTTCAATGACTGTGTTTGAATTGTAGCTGAACCTCTCCGGTAGCTAATTTAGTTCAGTTTTTAGTATTTTCGCAAAGCTTGATTGCCAATGCGTTTTATCATTCTGGTGGGGGTATTGTTATATGAAGCATTTTAGATTTCGGGTAAGAAATGATGGAATTCTATGGTTTATGCTTTTTTGGTTGTACTTTTAGGTTTTGCATCCTTTCATATAATGCCATCTATATAGAACAATATTACACCTAACAGTAAAGAAAAATAATCCATGGAGTTGGTTAGGACGAATGTTAAGTACTTGAGTGCTAGTTATATTGCTTTAGTTCTGAACTATGGATTTTAGATTGTTGCCGTTAGTCATCAGACAAGCTTGTAACTTGCCGTCTTTCCTTTTTCCGTGTAGGATAGTTAATTGTCTATCCAAAGTGTCTCAAGTGTTTCCCATTTGTACCGAGTCTTAAATAATTCAAAAGCATATACAGTTTCATTTGGAGAAGTCCCAAATTTTCAGTGTATAATTCAAGATGTATGAGACTAATGACAATTGAAAGGGAATGTATCTATATAGCCACCACAGGTTAATAAAGAGGGGTTTTTTTTGTCTCGCCCTATGATCTTCAATTCAAAGTCTAAACTAATCTGAAATGAACTTTACTCTTGTTTGATATGAGATTTCGGAAATGTCCTTTTGCCTAAGGTCTCTGTAACTTAAAAGAGGCAATCCTGTAAGTCAATTTAGTTGAGCTAGTAAGAAAGGGGGTTCGAATTTGCTCTCGAACGAGTAGTGAGGGTGAAGAAAGTTTTTCCTCAATAGATGGGCTGAGATCACAGACCGAAAAAAGGACCCGGTTTTATGTTGGTTTGGAACGTGTATCTATTCTAGAATCAGTTGGCTGCTTGGATGCGTAGTTTCTGATTCATGACAAACCTGAAGGAGAAAATGCTTTCTTTTGTCTCATTGTACAAGCTCTCTTCAGTTTGGTTGCTAGAGGCTGTTGCTACAATAAAATGATGATTTAGCATTTTACAACCCTGTTTAATTTAGATGGTAGACAGAAAATAAAAATGCTTCTCTTAACAGATAAGGCTCTTTCTATCTGAGGAATCACCATTACAAGTTGGGTTGGGTGCTCAAGATCACCTCCAAGCAAAAACCTCTTCTGTACCCCATTTAAATGGGGAAGCTGTGGATGACTTTCGGCCTCCTGGCTTTGAAGGACCACGTTCTACAAACCATTTGCAGATTAACTTGTCGGAAATCCCCGTCATAAAGTGGAAATGTCCTCTCAGAGTAACAGTTCTAAAGACTTTTGGCTATTTTCGTTTTAATTTGATTTCTAACTATAGCTCTCGGCATTTCCGTCAACGCTGATTTTGCATTTGCACAGTTTGTACTGGACCTGAATTGGCAAGTTATTGGCGAAGAGGAAAGTAAAGAGACGGTGATTCAAAACCAAAGAGAACCAAGAGTGCTTGAAGCTGTTTATCCATGCCCTTCTGCAATTCCTACTAAGTCTGATACTTTTCTTTCTTTTATTTCGAGGGGGGTGGGTTTTCGAAGAACCGCTTCTCTTATAGTTTTGATTTACCGTGAGCCTCACTTTCCACTTTTTATTATGCTGTCCTTCTGTCTCAACAGACATAGAAAACTGTCACTATGATGATCAAGAAACTCCACAAGTACCCATCACTCCCATTGAAGATGAGGATACATCAACTGAAACACCAAGTGATGTATTAGCACCGTTTGGTGCCTCCATTATTTCACAGCCCCAGTTGTTGCCTACTGGTACTTCACCTCATCTGCATTCCAGTATGCCAAGTGCTTCAACCAATGAGAAACCAGCGGCTGGAATGTTCCATAATGGTGAACCTGTTGTAGCAGCTGCTGCATCTGCTGCCTTTACAGCAATTAACCAAAGCAATGATCCTGGAAACATGATTGATCCTAAATTGCTTGTCAAAATTCTGAGCTACCCCAAATTGATAGAGCAATTAGTTACGGATTATGGAGCAGCTTCAACTGTTGGACAGAGCTTACCAATATCAGCAAACTTGTCTGATCCATCCCCTGCTCACATCAGCAGAACAGAAAATTGTGCAGCATCCCTAGCTGCTGCCTCTGGCGGGGTGTTTTACGCTGAGCCTAATGGTGTTGGAGTTGGACTCTCAAATAAACAGGGTTCAGTTCCTGCTGTCCGTCCAGTTGTGCCTTCACCTGCAATGGGACTTACCCAGGAGAAGGATGTAAACTATTACAAGAACTTGATTCAGCAGCATGGAGGAGAAGAACAAGAGCAAGGGCCTGCTCAGAAGTTCAATAGCCGATATAATCAACTGATAAGACCCAAGTACTAATAAATAACACCAAGTCAAGAGATTCAAAACCGTGGATAATGAAGCCCTGTATGTACTTCAACTGTTCCAACTTCCAAGGGATGCAGGAATGGAGCCAGTTGTGCATTCCAGCATGATGCATCGTCCCAGAACAGAGGCAAGAGCGTTGTGTATACCCATAATGCAAAGAGAATGAAAACGAATGGCGATGACACATGTCCCAATTATTTTGGTTAAAATTCGAATTAGTCAATTAATAAGTTGAATGTGGTGGTTAAAAAAACGTCTTAATTATTTTGGTAATGACACGTCTTATTAAAACTATCCTACCTAAGATGGCGATGACACATGTCCCGACTATTTTGGTCTGCTTTCACACCTTTTGATCCTGCCACGTGTACTTGCTACGAGAAGGGTTAATGTATAAATAAAAATGAGAGCTTAGAGATGAATCGTCATCTAATAAAATGTTGGGAAGATTATAGCTTTAGAGTTATACGAATATGAGAATGAAGAAACAATATTTCGTTTTCCAAAATTAAATTAAATTTGAATAGGGTTCATTTTTAAAGACATTGTTGTTAATTGATTAGTTTGAAGTGACACACCAATAAAATTTTAATGAAATGAAATTTGTAGATCGTATGACCCAGTGGCAAACGGGTCATTCGGTTTGGTTTCGGTTCGAGTCATTTTTGGGTTATTTTGGGTCTAATATTATTCTGTTCAAATTCGGTTTCGGTTCGATTTTAGTTTGGGTCTATTGTGATTCGGGTCATTTTGGGTCGGTTGATTTTCAGTTTGGTTATTTTTGGTTCGGTTGATTTCGGTTCAGGTCAATGAGAGATCGGTCGGTTTTAATCAAGTTTTTACGTCAGTCAGTTTTTTACACCCTATATTAAGTTTTTGGTGAGTTGTGCGGTTGTTTATATCTCATCTTTATTTATTTCTATTAATATCTTTTCTATATTTCGGGTTGCCTTTGGTTCGAGTCTATTCGGTTCGGGTCCATTCGGTTCCGTTGAAAATCGATTCGGGTCCATTTCGGTTCAACTAAAATTCGGATCGGTTTCGGTTTCGGATCAAATTTTGGGTCATCATGTTTGGGTCGATTTTGAATCTCGGTTCAGATAAATCGGTTCGATTTTCGGATCTTGGGTCAAGTTTGCCAGAGCCGTGTCCAAATTCAGGTATTGAGTAGGTTGGAAAAAATTCAAGTTCCAAAAAAGTTTAAAAATTTTCAAGAACAAATTGGTTGCATAAAACTAATTTCGTCAGCCTTTTAAAAACACACACAATATCTATTGATTGTCTAGAGGTAAAATTTTAATTGTGACAATTTTTTAGTTTCATTTATACGTTTGATTCAAATTTCAAGTACCAAAGAAGTATTTAACATCATGTTTAGGGGTCTAATGGGTGAAAAAGTTTAGGTATCTAAGTTGAAGTTGAAGAACCATTTAGGTACGCAAAGTAAACAAATGGTCACTGAATTTTGTTAAAAAAATCAAAACGGTAACTAAATTTTTAAATGTTTCAAAATGGTAATTAAACTTTATGTTTTGTAACAAAATGGTAACTCGATCATTAAAGGTGTAACATTGCAATTATAAAAATTTGAATAATAGTACATTTAGTCTCTATATTTATAGATCTAATCAATTTAATCCTAATTAAAAAAACAATAAATTGTATAATAGCACATTATCTGCTAAATATTAGTTTTTACGTATAGTGTAGCCTATTTCGAATCCAAGAACCATGAAGCAAGCAGACAAATTAGTTGATCCAACCAGATCTTATAAATATACTTATAAGCAATTATTTCTTGATTGCAGGCTGTACAAAATTCACAAACTATGCCCATGGAACGTCAATTCATTGAAACCTAAGTATTATTACATGATGAGGCTGATCACTTGCAAGTAAGTCGACTTAAAAGTTATAGTTGTTTTTTAGTGCAGTAGAATTGTTTTCGTTTTGCACGAAGAGAATATGAATGAGTTGTACCTAATCTAATTGGTAACACATCAAACAAGAAAAACAAGTTCAACCAGCAACAAAAGTTCAAATAAAGACTACACAATGGTGTTAACCGGTAAACAGAAGCATAAACAATGGATTCCGGGCTTTTCTGCAACACCACTGCTATAACAAACATTTTCAACACATCATTTTGAACATTCAAGTTTTGGTTTTGGTTGGATTATTCCAATTATTCTCGTCAGTAAGAGAGCTCACACAGTCACACCACCTATTTTAGCTCGACTTCGTCTCGGGCTGATACTACGCGGAGTAAAGAGCCTGGAATTCATGATTCTAAGAAGCTCGACAGAAAACTTTCATATAGTCGGGTTAAGATTAAAGAAGGTCTGGATGTTTTGGAGGTATTGAAGGTTAACAAAGATCTATTCCTTGATATTCTCCAAGACCGGGGAGTTAGTATTTCACAGCATGTTCCAGGAAAATAAACTTTTGAGGCAGTAAAATAAACGAGATTCAAGTCATTTCGAGTTTACACTCGGTATATTCAATTTGGTACACTTGAGCATAAGCAAAAGGAAGCTTGGTCATTCAGACAAGGAGAAAAATCAGTTGATGGTACTCAATCATCCCAGGGATCTGATTCTAAAAGGTGGAATCGCTTAGTTATGGATCGACGCAGAGCAAATTTCCATAAAAGATGTCAATAACAAACGTCCAAATGAAGATTTTAATTAGAGTATAAATTGATTGAATCTATAAATATAGATGACTAAATGTGCTATTATCTATCCCTTAGTCATTCTATTTTCTTTGAGGCGGTTACAAGGAATTTCTAACTTGTTTCAGAGTTCATTTTTTTCGTTAGAGTTTTTCTTTTTCAGCGGCGGCCTTTAGGCCGTTTTGCTGGTTTTGTATATAAATAAACATTCATCTTTGTTGATGAATCATACTTGCATGTTTTCTTGTTTTTTTACTTTGCCAGTTTCATCTTTTATCTGTTTTTTGCAGTTTTTTGTCTGCTTTTATGGCAATAGTTTCGTCTGCTTTTATGGCAGTGTTCGTCTGTCTTGTGACAGTGTTAGTTTGTCTGTGTGACAGTATTATCTGCTTTATCAGTTTAACATTCGTATGACGAATATCACTCGAGCGTTGTTAGCAGCGAAGATCGGTGGTCAATAAAGTTTGATTCCTTTTTGTGGTGGTGTTGTTTTGCCAAGACTAAGCAGCGGAAGAACTTGCTTTCTTCTTAGAGCACTCTGGTCAAAGTAGTAGTATTGCTGGATTTTTATTAGAAGATTATTTAATCTTTTGTAAGTAATAAGCTTTGTTCTTTATTGACTTTACACTTTTAGGGCTTTATTGTTATATTTAATGTATAAAAATTTCAATGTTAGTGGTGTGATTCTTTTGTAATCCTGTAACTTTGAATACAATACAGTTTTCAAAAAAATATGTTATTATTTAAATTTTATAATTGCAACGTTACCTCTTTAACGGCCGAATTACCATTTTGTTACAAAACATAAAATTCAATTATCATTTTGTAACATTTGAAATCTTAATTATCGTTTTATTTTTTTAACAAAATTAAGTGAACATTCATAAACTTTAACCAATTTTTTTTAATCTTTTAGACATGTGTAGTGATAAAATGTAAGTACATCTCAATTACACGTGCTTGCTCAATTACATCTCAAAATTCTCAAATCATATTTAGTAGCACAAAATTATAAATACACTTTTATACGTGCTTACATTTTAAAATGATACTTAAAAAATATAATTATCATATAATTACATTAATTCTCACTCATTTCTGAAAAATAAATTGAAGAACGACATTAAAATCTCAAAATACAATTTAATTTAATACAATTTACAAATTATAATGGTCATCAAAATGGTCACAACTAGACTCAAATCCAAATATCCAATTAGCAGATGACAAGTGCCTTAAACGAATTTGGAGCCGTTGATCTTTCTTACTTAAAATGTATCTGATCTTCACAGCAAGTCCCAAGCCAACCGACACACTCACCTTCCTCAGAGTTCAACAGTGTGTTAAATCCATATCTTTCTTACACTGGTAATAAAAAAAAAGATGGTATTTAGTTCACAAATCTGGTCCAAAAAAGAATAAAAAAGACCCTTTTTTTTAATATTCTCCATCTCTTGCTTCAGGCTTCATTCTCTAGCTGAGAAGCAAAGCCAAAGAAATGGGCTCGGTTTCACTGAAAAATGGAGATGGAACAGCAAGATTCAAGAGAGCAACGCTCTGTTCTTCAGCCATCAACATTCTCATCTTTTCTCCGTCATCACAACCAATCTCTTCGCTTTATACGCCTTCAATTCCTCCCCAAACCACCGCTTGAACAACCCATTCCACCACCGTAACAAAAACATCTCCTTGATCTCCGAACAAGTCTCTTTGATCATAAAAGAGATCGATTCTTCCCAGAGGAAGCTCGTCCAGATGGAAAAACAGCTCCTTGGTTACGACACTCTCGATCTCACAAGACCTAATCTTGCTACCGAGCTCAAGCTGTTCTTGCAACACCACCAGCTCCCTCTGGGGAAGGATTCCAGGACCGGGATCACCAAGATGGTGGCTTCCGTCGGACATTCTTGCGAGAAATCCGCTGATTTGTTGTCCCAGTACATTAGTTACAAGGTTTCCGGTCCTTGTCCCGATGACTGGAGCCTTGCTCAGAAGCTAACCTTGAAAGGGTGTGAGCCTTTGCCCAGAAGGAGATGCTTTGCCAAGACTGTTCCCAAACCAGGTTTCATTTCGTTACCTGTTTCTCTTTGGAAGCCTGTTAATGACAAGGTTGTCAATTGGTCTGGCTTAGGTTGCAAGAATTTCAACTGTATGAATAGTAAGAAATTGAGTAGAGATTGTTATAATCAAATCATAAATTAATATGAAATCTAAACTCAGGATCTATCATGTCAAATCATCAAGAAAAATAAACTGAATGCGGAAGCGTACCTGAATTAATCGATAGATGAAAACCTTAAATCTTGATGTTGAAATCCCAAATCTTTGGTATTGATCTTCCAAGAATATATGTTTTCTCTTGACGTAAAACTCTCTGACGGGAAGGAGAGAAAAACAAGTTAACCTATTTCTTGGGGACCACTACCTCTTTATATAGTTGATTTAATAATCAACTATTAAGTATTTATAATTCTGCCCCTCATCGAATTATAAATACATCTTATGATATCTACACTTTTATTTTCATGGCATTTTAATACCCATGACACGCCTAACATAATTGGTCACTTAATTTTGTGTCATACTTTAAAATAGTAATATACATTATACATATGTGCCCACTATTACGGATTTTAATCCAACAATCTCCCACTTGGGCAACATATGTTTCCTGACAAATGTATAACCTTATGAGCTCAAAAATTTGCTATTATATAGTAGGTATTCTGTAACAATCTCGTCCATCAACTATATCCATATAGGATCAAAGCGGCCTTTGTCGTATCAATCATGACAAGACCCATCAATGGTCACGTATACAAATATAGTCAAATGACATAGATCAACCATGGATGCATAGCATGGAAAATTACATGAAATGTGAACTAAACATGTCTATTTTCAACTGGTCCTCCTAAACCTTAGCAAGATCAAACTTTACTGAATTCAGAGTGTGCATAAACAAAAAAAAACTTTATTTCTACAGAAAATAATCTTAAAATATCCTTAAACTGAAGTAACCGAAATTGTGTCTAAAACGAATGAGCATTTTTCAAAATTACAAACTCCCACTAAAACTGAATATCCTTAAATAACATTACACCAATATGAGTAGTGTGCTCATGAAAGACCTAGGGTGTCAGTTTCTTAATAAGCGCACAATTATGGAGTTTGTACCAACATACTCTATAGACACACAACCACTCTGAATTTTTTTTAACGACTAGGAACTTAATATTTATGTGCTTCAAATTTAAAGTGTTCCTATTGTTTATAGAATAAATGAATGCATATTTATTGTCACAAAATAACCGAAGTGATCATTCTATTCAATCTATAATTAGCAACCCATGTGACAAAATTCTTTTGCATCAATATTCTAATAGAATCGAAGTCTGTAAACTTGATGATCTCTAACTTACCAGAACTCCGATATGTGAACATGTAATTTTTTTGTTCTCTAAACATATCTCATAACCCTATTGGCTGCTATCCAATAGTTCAGACTATATTTGCTTAAATATTTGTCTAACGTTCCAACAATGTACGCAATATTCGAACGCATACATACTTGAACATAAATTAAATTCTCAATAGATTATGCACATGAAATCTTTTGTATTTTTTTTTAATTTCAAGGTTACTTTTAGGGCATTGAGTAAGACTAAATTGTCTTCTTTAGTAATATGAGTATCACTTGGTTTACTCCACTGAACTGTAGTATATAGAATTGTGAACCAAATTTATCTCAAAACCAAATGAGATAAACAATATGAAATTTATAATTTCGTTAATGAGAGTCCAACTTAAGCTCATAGATGAATTTCTTTAATTTACATATCATTGATTTTGTATCATTAGACACAAATCTATGATTGTACCATATAATTTGTTTCTTCAATGTCACCATTGAAAAACACAAGCGTAACATCCATCTTATGTAGCTCAAGATTAAAATAAACAATAAGCGTCATGATTATCTTAAAAGATTCTTTCAATAAAACTTAAGAGAAAGTCTCCACAAAATCAATGTCTTCTTTTAGAGTATATCCTTTAGATACAAGACATGCCTTATACTTGTCCACATTATCATTTGCATCCCTCTTGGTTTTAAATATCCATTTCCAACCAATTGGTTTGCACCTTCACATAATGAGATAAGTTCCTAAACTTTATTGTCTTGCATAAAATTATACTCTTCTTGAATGACATCAATCCACTTTTAAGAGTCAGAACTTTTATGATTTGATAAAAAATGATTGAATCATTTTCTATCATTCCATTATTATCCTTATTTTCTTGAATAAATACAAAGTAATAATCTAGAATAGTATTTCTCCTTCCTCTCGTGGATATCTTTAATGACACTTATTTTTTTAAGGTTGTTGAGTTTGTTCTTCTGAAACAATTACCTTATCTTGAATGAGAGTTGTTCAACATTGTTTTGCTGAGGTACTTGATTCACTTCTTGATTAATGATAGGTGTAAAAACCTAAACATCATTAAAAGTGATAGTATGAATTAAATTATAATTCAACTTCCCCTTAATAGCAATGTATCTAACCTTATTTCTCCCTCCAAACTCAACATCCTAAAAATGTTATAAACCTCTCCTTAAAATAATCCTTATTGTGGGATCATAAAATTTACAGCCCATGGATCACTCAAAATAACCGAAGTAGTTGCTCACTTTTGAAGTTTAATTTCTTCACATGTGTCCTAACTTATACAAAAGAATCAATACTTTGTAACTTATTGTTGTTTCTTTTGATTATGACCTTTAACAACTTTATTCTAATATATTTTTTTATTGCTCTTATTCTTAGAGACACTAACTAAATGAGCACTAACCGAATGAGTACTTATACACTTATAATGCTTCAACTTTTCTTCCTCTTTAACACAATTAGGAATAAGCTCATTTAAAGTCTATTTCTCCTTTTGACAGTTGTAACTAATTTTGAATTGGTTAAACTGTATAGGAAGCGATACCAAAATCATAAGAACAAACAATTGTTAGAAAGTTTGATCTTATGTGCCTTAAAGTTTGAAGCAATATTAAACATTTTTCATAATGTACTTGCTCACATTTCCTTGACCCTTATACTTCATAGACATCAAAGAAGGCATAAGTGATGTCATCTTAACCTTAATGTTTTGGGTAAGTCATTTCTTAATTTCGTCAAGGAAACCCTTAATATGAGTAATCTCTTTAGATTTGTGCTCCTAAAAACTTATAGAATATTGTTCTTTATGATCATTAAACTCATGCAATTTGAACGAACTCACCTCTCAAAATCCCTTTTATGGGTGCTTACCGCCATGAGAGGTGCAAGTTGTTCTTCCCTTAGTGCAAGGTCTATGTTCATACGACCAAATACTTTATGTAAGTGCCTTTTCTATTCCTTGAAATTAATTTCACTAAACATGAGTGTAAAATGTATATTAACAGATATTGTGATAACAAAAGCTAA
Source organism: Hibiscus mutabilis (assembly GCA_019671005.1). Taxonomy (NCBI): domain Eukaryota; kingdom Viridiplantae; phylum Streptophyta; class Magnoliopsida; order Malvales; family Malvaceae; genus Hibiscus; species Hibiscus mutabilis. The sequence goes on along the minus strand of CM033713.1, from coordinate 17,059,474 downwards.
ATTAGCTAAATATAGAACAAAAATAAATAAATAAAAACAAGCACACATCCATATCCATAAATAAACAATAAATTCAAAATAATGGCTAGTTCCCCTCAAGATACCGCACAACATTAATATCAAGTCTTTGGACAATAATATTAACTGTAAGCGGTACTCTTGTTGTAGCAATCAAACATTGACAATAAACTATGTCAAACAATAGATTAATCTTTGGACTAACGTATTGTTCACATAAAATATCTTATAATTGTCACACATTTATCACCACAATTGTCGTTGTAATTCGGCCAAATATTAACTTTCCTTTGGGCCAATTAATAAACGCATGAATTGCAAAAACACATAATTATCTTAATATTTTAAATAAACTAATCTACACAAAAGCGACCACTTTGGTGACATTATGTTTCAATTAATCCATTAAAATATTAGAAATCTAAAGCCAAAATATAAATTTAATTGTTTGAAAATATTTGTCTTAATTTTATCTTTAAAGATAACCAAAAATAATAATAAATTTGAATAAAGGTAAACATCATATCATGATACCGGACACTCCATTAATATTTTATCTTTGGACAAAACATTAACTTGCAAGTGATATCTTGATACAGTAATCAAACATTGATAATAAGAACATGTCAAACAGAAATCTTCCTTTGGGCCGATTTATTGCTCACATATAAAGCTGAATAATTATCACATGTTTATTACCACAGTTGCACATGTAATAATGTTAATTATTAACCTTCCTTTGGGCTGGTTAATACTAACATAATTCGACTTACATGCACAAAACCTTTTATATTTTAAAATAAAATAATTTTTACAATAGAGGTCACTTTGGTGACTTAATGTTCAATTAATTTATCTCAAAATATATAATATAAATATACCGATATCGAAATTTAAAATTGTGTAACAGTCAAAACTGAAATTTCTGATAACACTTAAGTTTCCGAAATAACACAAAATAAGGTTGTCTAAATAGGGCTATCAGAAATTGAAAAACCGAAATCTTTGACTGTTTCTCATTCTTAAACATGCATTTACAAAATTTCCGCCGCAAACGTAAAGGTAAAATTTATAAATCATAAACTAAATGCATCCAATCCTTAACTTTATAATTCATCAAAATTGAAATTTTGATAATCAATACTTTAGCTAAAATTCGAAACTAAGGTATCTCAAATAATTATAACAATCATTAGCATGCAACCTTATTTGCTAACCAATAGTCATGAGATTTACTAATTAGCACCATTAATCTTCATTAACACAACAAAAAACTGAACTTTCTGTTACTAAACACGCAACACAAAACTTGATTAAAATCTTGACTTACATATTTAATTTTTGTGTAAATGAAGATTTCAACGGATTCAATTGCAATTATACATGCAATGAATTCCTAATATTTGGATCCATAAAAAACAATAATCAAAACTAAAATTTGATGGAAAATATATTTTAATATGTATACATATACCATTGATCAAACCAGTGTAGGCTTAATTCCAAATCCAAATATATATATATATAAATTGCGATGTGCAATTATCCAAAGAAAAAAACAAAATTTGTTGCTTAATTTAAAAGCAAACACCAATTCTCACCATCTAAAGGTTATTGTTCCCAATTGTTTAGCAAACATGAACGGCAATAAAGATTCACAATAACCCAAATTCATAAAAAAAAACTATACGGCAACATTCATAAATAAAAAAACGGCAACCCATAATGATTTAACACCATATATAAGGATTCATAAAAAGAAACCCTAAAAACGTAATATTGTAACCGAAACACTTAATCAATATACTGAATTCCTTGGACCATACGAATGAATTAATCTGAAAACAATAAAAAATTAATGGGTTTCTAATGATTTAACATGACGAGTCTCTGATGACACTTGTTATAATCAAATCATAAATTAATATGAAATCTAAACTCAAGATCTATCATGTCAAATCATCAAGAACAATAAACTGAATGCGGAAGTGTACCTAAATTAATCGATAGATGAAAACCTTGAATCTTGATGTTGAAATCCCAAATCTTTGGTATTGATCTTCCAAGAATATAGGTTTTCTCTTGACGTAAAACTCTCTGACGGGGAAGGAGAGAAAAACAAGTTAACCTATTTCTTGTGACAACTACCTCTTTATATAGTTGATTTAATAATCAACTATTAAGTATTTATAACTCTGCCCCTCATCGAATTATAAATACATCTTATGGTATCTACACTTTTATTTCCATGACATTTTAATACCCATGACACGCCTAACATAATTGGTCACTTAATTTTGTGTCATACTTTAAAATAGCAATATACATTATACATATGTGCCCACTATTACGGATTTTAGTCCAACAGAGATTGTGTTGGTTGCTTTGATTTGGTTAATGGATACGAGACTCAAAGATATGTTAAGGCTAGAAGCAAGATTGAGTTTCTAATGGATGATGGGTTAGCTATGTGGAATGGTGGGATTCGAATTGGATTCGATATCGGTGGTGGGTCTGGGACTTTTGCTGCTAGAATGGCTAAGAGGAATGTCACTGTCATCACCAACGCCTTGAATGTCGATGCACCGTATAGCGAATTCATTGCTGCAAGGGGACTTTTCCCTTTGTTTTTGAGCTTGGACCATAGGTTCCCTTTCTATGATAATGTGTTCGATTTGGTTCATGCCACGAGTGGATTAGATGTTGGAGGTAAACCGGAGAAATTGGAGTTCTTGATGTTTGATATAGACCGCGTTTTAAGGGCCGGCGGCTTGTTCTGGTTAGATAATTTTTACTGTTCTGATGATGAAAAGAAGAGAGCTTTAACTCGTTTGATCGAACGATTCGGGTACAAGAAGCTGAAATGGGTTGTAGGAGAGAAAACTGATGCAGCCGGGTCCGGAAAACCGGAAATTTATCTATCTGCTGTTTTACAAAAGCCGGTGAGAATCTGATGATAAAAGATTTTCCAGGAAACTGATGGATGTTAGAACATATTGTTTCAAATTTCTATCTTTATCCACACAAAATTTGTGCAAATTCATCAAATTTCTAAGGTGGAATAAATGCTGCAAAATGTTGAAGTATGGACTCTCCTCTGTAACCTAAAACCCCTAGTATTTTATCTCATTTTTGTTATATAAAGCACAGAACTATTAGTAAATGGATTTTTCAGTGTAATTCTTGGAAGTTGCTTCAAGTTCTTCGTTTATATTTCATTGTACCTCAATGTGACATTTTGGTTGAATTTCATGATTTCAGTTGATGTCTTTGAAGCATATATAGTACAACAATGTTGTTCTTGTTATACTAGATCTTAAGGATGTAATGGATCTTAGAAATATATATATAATCTCATTACTCATCAGCATAGATTATGTTTTGATTAGTACAACTATTTGCTGAAAGTTCATTCTCCTGCTGAAAATGTAAATTTAGAATTCGTACGTTACATTTTCTACTACAGACGTACTAGTTGAATACACCTGGATTCGGCGATCTGAGTCAATTCCATGTCACAGCGATTACTCAGCTAGGTGGAACCTTCAGCATTGCATTGCAACCCTCTGAATCAGAGCCATTGGTGCCTTGCACTGTTGAGCAGCTTCATCCCCTCTTCACTCGTCTGTTGTACTTCTGTAAGTGATAGAATTCGGGTGCAGCGAACACACCCGTCAAATTCCCTGCAGAGATGTCAAACCATAGCCATTAGAAGGTGGATGATAATGCTTGGACTGAGAAAGATAAAAAGGTTGCAGATAAACTTACTCCCAAGGATCATCCCCGACGAGAAGAACATCATTCTCGTAATCCACATATACCAATTTCCAGCCTGAACCTTTGGGATCATCCAGCAGACCTTTGAGTCCAAACATGCATTCAATTGCAGAGATTAGTTCATCGTAGTTCTTAAAACTTGTGACATCAATCGACCTTCCTACAGATCCTGCCTTCTGAACCTGTCAACGGACCAAGAGGAGCTATAAACGGATGAAACTATGCAGTCTGCACATAACTTCGATGACTTGAGAATTTACGCATCCAGAATCTAGATTGTCATACCTTTGTGTATGTTCTAACACGTGGAGCCGTTTGCTTCCCGGAACTGTTTTGCAGAAGGCCACTCTCGTCGAAATCAATGTTGCTACGAGACGTGCCACTGGAGCTGTAGGGCAAGTCTTGTCGTGAGAAAGCTTGAGAATCCGCAAGGCTAGTTGAGGTAATCTGAGATTGAACATCCTGGCAAGAACTGAAGTTCCCAACCAAACAATCTGAAGGGTTTTGAAATCCAGCATCCTTCAATGAGCAAAACTCATCTAGAATGGCAACGGACACGAAAGGATCAATCACAGTACTGCCACCATTACTAACATCAACATTAAGACAGCTATATATCCCACTTTGATTATTGCTGTCATCAGACAAATCCCTCACCCCACTGGAATTAAGACTGCACGGATCGTGCTGAGTGAACGAAGTCAACTGGTCTGCTTGGGATGAAAGCCTGCAATTATTCAGCTTTTGATCCCACATATCCTAACCGATTTAAATGGATTCGTGTTACCCATTTAAGATTTGATTAAAATTTGATGTAAATTGGTTGGTAGTTGTAAATTATAGGGGGTAAATATTAAAATTCTACACGAAGTTTGGTCAAATGATTAATGTAGTACATGAATCTTGATTTTGTACAATTGTACGGATAAAATTTCTAACCTCAACCCTAAAAAACTAAACCCCACACTATAAACCCTAAATTCTAAATACTAACCTTAAATTCTAAACCCTCAACCTAAACCCCTAAATTTTAAACCCTAAACTAAAACTCTAACCCCTAAAATTAAAAGACACGTGTACATGGCCTGTGTAACAAAGTTTTTCCTTTACTTTTACATTGAATAAATATAATTATTTATATATTCAATGAGTAAATATAAGATGACGTTACATCGATAACAAATTTAGTAATTTGTGAAATTGGAATCAAATAAAAACTTTATGTATTATGCACTTGATAAAAATTCATATGTAAAATGATATTACGCTAGTAATAATTTTAGTAATTTGTGATTTTTTTAATATACCAGTGCAATTACATAATAATATGATATTATTTGTTCGTATTTTTTTATAACTCTTAGACAATGCACATACGGGTGCTCAAACTTGGGTCTCTTAAGATAACATTATTTTCTTTTTTACTGAAATCACTTATCGATTAAGTAATTTGTAAGATTTGAATCAAATGTTAGAGTTGGATTGCATTTTGAAATAATTGAAGGCATATATTGACAATGGTTACATTTTAAGCTATTGACCATATTATAAGTACCACTTTATTGCAATTTGCAACTTCATGAATTATATAATATATTAACAATAAAAGTAATGATGAAAAAGGTGAAGGCGCCCAACCCATTTGGATTTCATCCATTTTGCAATTTGCATGGTCAAACAATGTTTTTTTTTTCCTTAGCTAAATGGTGATCTATATTTTAAATATTACGATAAAATTAACAGAATGTGTGAATAATAAGGATCAAATATATTATCATACAATTTTTTAATTATTATATAAGCAATTCCGTTAACGATAAATATTTGGTGACTTGGTTAAAACCAAATTCAATTTTTAATACTATAAATAAAATAAAATCAAGCCAATAGTTTATTGACATCGAGAGTAATTTAACCCAAATCATAATATATATGTAAAATAAAAATAATATATTATAAATCGGAAAATATTTACCACTTTTAATATTAAAAATTAAACCTGTCTCTTCAATTTTAAATGGGCTTAATTTTTTTATCCAATATTGCTTTTGAGTTAATTTTTTAATATAATTATCGATATTCAATTCATTGGTTAATTAATTCGAATCATATACTATAAATATCTATTATGGGATAACCTTATCAACTGAATTTACTGATTCACAACTCTAAAAACTCAAATCCCTAACCTTAATTATGGGATATAGGTGAATACCAATCCTTAATCAGATCTAGTTTAAAAGCTTCAAAATCTAAGTTGTCCAAGAGTGATTGGGCCATAAAACTATAACAAATTTTTTATCTTCTTTTTCTCCAATTTCATCTCTTCAGCCCAAAACCCAAATCAGGAAGTCACTAAAACCCTTAAACCCTAACGAGAAATCAGAATATTTTTGCTATATTGTTCACGTTCCAGTTTTGGGAATCTGTTGCAGGTAAAAATGGAGGGATTGAACGTAGTGGATGCTGAATTGGTCGTTTATTTACACCCATCGAAGAGTAGGAAGATTTCCCAGGCGATCCTTCGCGAGCTTAGCTCTTTACTCTTCAAGTTCGCTCTTTACCTCTTATTCACTTTTTTTTTAATTATATTCTTATTACTCAAAAGCTGTTGTTTGTGTTGATATATTGCTTGTAATTTAACTTTTAGCTTCTTTAATGGTAATGCTGTACTTTTAGTAATTGAAGTTGTATGTCTCAGCTGAAATTTTAGCTTGTGTTGACGATGTTAGCTATGATTTATAAGTTATAACTGCTTATGGGGTTTCATTGCTTGGAATTTGAAGGAATTGCTTGTTTTTCTATATATTTTCCTTAAACTTTCCAATCCTTCTAAATAATTGTGTCTTTTCAAACAAATGGAGATATATTATACCAAAATTATCAAAGTTTCACAGTGTTTGGTTCGAGTATTAAGCTTTTATCTTTTCGACTCGATGGGATCGACATTGGATTTGATAAGTTATGGCTTCACGCTCGTAGTTTTCGTGGTGATAATAATCAAATGATGTGTGAATATTTGCTTTTATCTTGCTATAATTTACCTCCAGTTTTATTTGCAGGTTTAACGAAGCCTTTGATGGTGTTTTATTGGCTTATGATGTTAATGTTCTTGATAATCGGGCAAAAATTCTCTCTGGTGTTCAACCTTATTTCGGTTTCAATCTAAAAGCAAATCTCCTAGTTTTTTCACCGAAGCCGGATATGCTCATAGGTAGCTTTTCCATGATATTTTAGGTTATTTATTTAGTTATCCTTGTGATGGAATTCGTTTTCTTTTATATACATATCTATGAATGTGCACACTTGGTATATCGTCTATGCTAATTTTCTTTATACCATGTACAGAGGGGAAAGTAGTGAAACTTTCTCAGGAATCAATTCATGTCGTTGTTCTTGGTTTTTCATCTGCTATAATAACAGCTGAAAACATCCGCACAGAGTTTAAATATAGACCTGTGAGTACTAGTTTGCTACCTTCTTCTGAAGTTCAATTTTTGTGTTGTGTACATGTCTTTGGCTAGAGACGGCATTACGTATTTAATTAACCCCTTTTAATTGCTTGTTTATCGTTGTTAAAGAAAGGCAAAGAGGAAATATTTGCCAGCAGATCTCACAAGCGCCATGTAATAAAGGTTGGAACCATGATCCGTTTTTTAGTCAAGAGGTGAACGTTTCGTTTTAAAAGAAAACTATCCTTTTACTATTTTGGTTATCGTCAATGTTTTGTTTGTCAATCATTCAGTGTTAATTCAAATGTAACAATCATATGTATCCATTACAAACCAATGGATTTTATAGTCTTATGCCTTGGTTCTGCATGTTTTTTTTTTTTGCTCACTATCTTTTATTGTAAGTTCAGCAAGTCAGGTTTCGATATTTCTTTCAAATTTACATCTTTGACATTCTGAGTTTCTGTTTCATTCTACTTTTTCGCCTTGGCGAAAGTTAAGGTATGGTGGTCAAAGATGGAATGCTTACAATTTTGACATTGCTCCTTGTTTGCAGTTTTGACGACGAAATACTTCACATCAACGGGTCATTGATGCCAGTTCACACTGGAAGCATTTCTTGGTTAGATAGAAATTCGGAGGAAAATTCAGAATTTGATAGGTCTTTCAAGAAACCTAAGTTCTGAAATGGTAAACTTATGTATGTAAACTTGCTAAGGTTTTAATGTAAATGCTGCTGTCTAATTTTACAGGAGCGCTACGAAGAGTAGAGACAGAGAATGGCAGGAGGATAAAACTGTCGATGAGGGTGAAACTCCCTCAGGCCACAACAATCTCATTAATAAGTCGAAGAAACGTAGAATCGCATAAGTTTAATGAAGATTGCTGGCATACTAATTGTTGAAGAAGATCTCTTGTTCTCAGGTAATACATTGAATCATATATATGCTCACATTAGTGTTTGGTAATTGACTGGGATCGGCTGCATGATGCTTTCCTGACAGAAAATCAAATGATCGAAAAAGGCTCTTCTGAGTACCAACATTGAAATGAGCATAATCTGTTTTATGTATTTCCTTTTCTAGCTTTGTTTCGGAACCTTTTTCATGTCGTCAGTGAAACTCCTAATACTATACCTTCTTTGTTCTCTGAATTCAATTTTTTGCAACTTGGAATTGCACTGCTAGTACGCGAGGCTGTCCAATGCAGTATTTCAGTACATCTATTTGTGAAACTTGATTTCGGTCACGAGTTCATAATTTGTTGCTGGTGCAGGTAGCAGAGTGCGTTGAAGTAGGTCTGTATAGATGGAAGTATATAACTCCGTTGACATCCCTACTGAACCCTCCTCTCCGGTGGTGGTCGAGGCACAAGATCTCATGCTCTATACAACCGTGAGCTTGTTCTTGTCCATATATTTATGTCATGTCTCCATTTATAACACATTTTTTGTAGTATTTGATGATGTCAAAATTTTAATCTTGATTGCTGAATTTAAGAGAGAAAATTACATGTTTTTGTATTGGATTCTCTTCCCTATAGGCCCTGAAAGGAGGAAAGTTGGAATGTCACCTGAGATCTATTATTGGATTCACCCGATCCGATTGTACCATTTTAGTGAAGATCTAGTACCAAAGTCGTGAATTATGTACAAAGGAGGGTTCCCTGATTGTGAGTAGGGATGACAATAGAGCGAGTTGGTCCATCCATCTAATTGTGAGTAGGAATGACAATAGAGCGGGTCGGTCCATCTAAATCAATGTCATTTGCCTATCTAAATTCAAAATTCTTATCAGAATCAATCTCTTCCGATCTAAATCAACAGTAATCCTCACATTTACGGCAATAATTTCGTTAATAAAACAATTAAACCAAATGGGAAGATATTCTAAAAAAACAAACCTTGATTCTCAATAAACTTGGATTGCAACACTTCAGCCAAAAGGTACAGCCAAGCTTTGGGACACATGTCAAGGTAGGAAGGCATGATGCACCCACAGATTTGTGTGAATCTTATAGTCCCGGATTGATTTAAAAGGAAAGAAAGTGGACATATGTGCATGTGCTGGGTTAGTTAGTCAATCATTATCATCTACGGTGCATTTCGAGATTCTCAAGGGTATGAACACCAAACTACGTTCCATATTTGAACCCTTTTCTACCTACTTTATACATCTTATATATACACACAAGATGGTAGATCCGAATGTAATGTAGGGTGGCTATGCTCACCCTGAACTTTTTAAAGTTCACACATTTGCTTTTAATTTTTTTAATTTTTATGAATTAGTCTTTAATTTTTTGTAATATTTATGACTTGTGCCCACCCTAAATTTTTTGAAATTTTATGTGTGCCCGCCTTCAAATATATTTCTGGATCCGTCACTGCACACACATCTATATAATATTGATATCTTTTGTTTTATTTGAGATCTTTGGGTTTGGATTGGTTAAGTTGGACCTGAAACAATGTACACAATATTTAAATTCGAGATTTTGTTCAAGATAAAACTCTTTATCACTCGACTTAAATATTTACAACCCGTTTCTATAGGATGAAAAAGAGGAGGCAGGAATGGGAGAAGACTGGGTTTTCGAGTTGGTATAGGGTTCTCACTTTTCCATCAAAACCCCATGTGATATGCCCATTATCTTAACCACAAAGAATTAAACATTAAGACAACCTTCCCCCGTATAATCCGGGCTTCTAACATGCTTCATGCTTTGTCCTAAACAAGCTAACTAATTGTATCTTAATTATGCCCTTACCCTAGTCTACCATTATTTGTTGTAGTTGGAAATTATTTTCGGATAATACGGTTTAAAAGTATTTTTTTGTATTTTTTAAATACTATTTTTATTATAAAAAAGTGTCTATTAGTTAGTCTAACGGGATGCGATATTAGGGTTCTTAAGCAAAGTTAAAGGTTCAAATTATAAAATTACGAATGAAACAAAATTGATTGGGAGAATCGTTCTTAAAGCGAACCTCTACAATACTCAATTTAGATTATTCGACCAATGAATCAAATAACAATAACTATAAAAAATGTTTTTTTGAACGTCAACCTCAAATGCAATGCTAAATACAATATCTCCGGCAGCTGTTAAATACAAAAATATAGTTCATGGCACACCAAAAACATTTGCTGTAACTTGGGGAATCTTTGTTTGGTTTACTTCCTCCCATTTGTCTTATTCAAACCTGACATCTCTCGATGTCTCTATCCCTTTCGTATTGTGAATTGATAGGGAAGATCTTCTATAGATGCCATGACTATAATCATACAATCTCAAGTCAACAACTAATTTGATTCCTTCGATTTAGGGTTCCTCTCTTTTTTAGAACTTAAACGTATACGTATAGCAATACGAAGATTTGTGTATCTACTAACGGGGTTTGTCCAAGTGGTAAGCAGCTTGGTATTGCTTAAGTAGGTCTCGAGTTCAATTATATTTTAGATATGTTACATTATAATTAATATTAATAATAAAACCAATAATTTAAGACACACATATACATATTACTACATGCATACATATATAATTAAACACACACATAAGTAATACACACGTGCACATACGTATGCTATAACACATACAGTATTAATGCATATACACAATAATAATAACACGCATAATATTAATACATATACTCATATATGCATACGTACTTATACCTAATAACTAATAAGATAAACATTCATACACGCAAACACATTAACATGCATAGACACATACGTAACATACATACACCATAACACTTATTAATAGGCACATAATACATAACACGTATGCACCATGCATGCATTCACACATCGCGAATATGTATTACATACATTGGTCACACATATATAATAAACACGTATAATAATATACTCATAATATGTATACATGCAACAATAATAGATTTAATTATTAAATTAATATAGATTAACACAATGCTTATACACCGAATAAAAATGGGTGATTATACACGCTCTTGACCCATTTTTCTTCCTCGCCCTTCAATTTTCCATTTGGGTAATGATTAAACCACAAATTAACTAATCATTACCACTCTCCACATGCCAAACACTATTATTTGAGTAGGTTAAATGAGCTCGCTTTTTAGTGACAAAGAAGAGGCTTATTAGGAGTATTTATTTAGTCAATTCGATTTTTATATACTCCTATATTTGAATAAATTAATTAAATTATAAATATTGAATTAATCCATTTGATTTTATTAGTATTTTTGAATAATCTTAAAGTGATTACAAGATAATATATATTCATACATATTTTTTATTTTTTTAACAATGCACATACCTTGCAGACAAAACGATAATCATATTTCTTCTTGGCTAAGCCGAAATAACTGAAAATATCATATATCAATAATTTTTTAAAATTTTATTATTAAAATCAAGAACAATCATTATAAAATTAGACATTTTTGCAATTAATCAAATAATTGAGTTGAATTCTTTCCTATTTGAATATTTATTTTCATATTTAAACCAAATCATTCAACATATACGTACACTTTATTACTTGAAAATGCTTATTTGGTTTGGGTTTCCAAAATAAACACCGAACCAAAATTAACCCCCTAAACCAAATAAGCTAACCTAATAAATTTAAAAATGTTGGTTAAATCGATTTGGTTTATTAATTCAATGTAATTGACCTTTTGTTCACTTCTAGATTTTATATGAATGAATTTCATTTTAATTTTAGGGTTAGTATATAAATTGGTACATGAATTTGATATTTTTTTTATCAAATTGGTGATTGAATATAAATTTGAAAAAATTATCAATTTTTTTGAATAAAAAAATATTACCAAATTAATACTTAATATTAATGTAATATTTCGTCAATCAATCAAGTTATAATATGTGTCATTTAATTACACCATATTTTGATGGGTCAATGACATGTTAGAGGTTTAATTTGTTGAGAGTTACAGATTCCAAGTCAACATATCTAATATTTCAGATAAATTATATATATTTAATATTAAGTTAAGATTCTTACAACAAGACTGCTCTAAATTGTTAAGACAAGGTTAACCCAAAATTAATGTTGCAGAACAGATTAGACAGCGGCATTTAATGCAAGTGGGGTCGAAGATCAGGAACATTAAATTACATGTCCCGAATGCAATGTAATGAAAAAAATGAAATTTCAACGGTGGAGATGCATTGCGAATTTGGTTAAAAAAATTTCCTCATTATTAGCTGTAATGAGTGGTGACGGTGGTCCAAAGTCGTAACTCTCACTAAACACCAATACTTTCCCTAATATCGCTTACAGCTCACCCTTTGCTTCTACCACAAGACTTTATTTTTACTCCAAATATTCAATATACAATATCAATATGGTAAATCAATTATAGCTGGAGTCAATTCGAGTCGAATTTACAGTGTCAAATTAAGGTTAAAAAGTTTTTTTTTTCAAATTAAATCGAGTTTTAGTCACTTATATTTATTTTTCTATAAAATTGTAATTCGAGAAAATAATTGAGGTAAAGAATCTAGTTTTACTTGATGGAATTTACCTTTCTTACCATATATGTGCATACATATATATATATATATATCTTTTCATCTGTCATATTTGCAGAAAAAACTATTACTACTTTTTAAAGGTGATTGGTTTTGGAACACCTGCAGTCTTCGCTTACCCCAAACTTCACCCCCACCACTTTCCCTGCTCTTCTCCGCCTTTTCCTCCGCCGCCATCGCCACCACTTCTTTCAGTTTCTCGAAACCCGAATAACAAGTAATCACCAAAAGAAAAAGATTTAATCTTTAAATCTCAAACGACACTCTTTTCTTCATACTGAACTCACTCCACAAAGCTACATTTCTCAGAGGTAAGTCCGATTTATCAAATAATGCCAGCTCTAAAGCATAATCATTTGCTTGATTGCTGTAGTTTTTTGTTCTATAAACGGTTGGTGGTCCGAGCACGGTTGAACTGTGTGTAGTGAGTAAAAATGAAGAAAAAAAGTTGTTTTTTTCTGTCTGCATTCGGTTTGGTTTCTTTTAATTACAAGAGAGATGTTCGGTTTCACGCACAGTAAAACGTTTCCTTTTGAGATTTTGGTTAATTTTTTTTGTCGGTGAGGCTTCATGTGTTCGGATTTTTATTAGATCTTTTAGATTTCACCTGGAAGCCATTGATGAGCTCGGTTTTGCTTGAGATTTCAATCTCATCTGATTCGATTTCATGTATGTTTGTACTTCAGTTTCTAAATTGACGGCTTGTCTTTTTCCAACACGTTGTTTTCAGTCCCAAATCTACCAAACTACTGTTTGTTCTCCTTCGTTCTAGTAGTACAATCTGCTTTGAAGATTTCAAGTTTGCAGCCTTTCCCCCCTTCTCTTGACTTTCACTTTCTGTTTGGTAGCTGAGAAAAATGTGGGGTGAAAGAGAAGAGAAACTTTGATTTTCTGACAGCTGTGTAATGATTTGATTTGGTCAAAGTACATTCTAGTAAAAAAATGAGCTTTGTTCTTAGGATTCTTGGTGACAATTAATTAAAAACAATTAATAGTTTGGTGAATTCTAACATAAACATTATTCCATCATGCAATGCTAAAGAAATGCTACCTAATCTGATTATTCCCAGTTTTGTTTCTTTGTTTGTTTGCTGTTATTTTCTCAATAAATTTCTAAGTTTTGCCGTGTGTTTCCCAGACCGAATATGTGAAGCAATTTAGCTGTCAGTGTCATCAAACATGTTTCTGTTTATGGTCTTTGAATGTGTTTCTTGAGGAAATTGAATTTGGTTTGAAATTGTTTCCTTTCCTATCAGAAAAAAAAAGATATACCAGTCGAATCGGGTGGCTGCAATGTGTATTCTTAGTCATATAATTTGTGTTCGGGTTGGAGGGAGGCTATGATGTTTAATTTTCCTGACAAATTATATGGTCTTCTTGACATAGGGTACACAAGGGTTTCAAGTCATGGACCGCCGGTGGCCTTGGAAGAAAATATCTTCCGATAAAGCTGATAAAGTTGCTGCTGCGGCCGCCGCTGAAGCAGATGCTGCCGCTGCCACTTTGGCTTCAGCTGCAGCTCAAACCGATCAGGTAAATCGTTTATACTCAAGTAAAATGCAAACAAAACATACTTGCTCAGGCTTCCTTTTCATTCTCGATTTTAATTCGTCATACATTATCTCAACTGAAGCAGATATTTGGGTCTGCTTATCATATATATTGTTGAGCTGTTTTATCAGATACTACTTCTTTGATTTTTGTTGAATAGGATACCTACAAAAAACCCAAGTATGTTCAAATTTCCATGGAATCGTATTCGCAGCTCACTGGTTTGGAGAATCAAGTGAAAACATACGAGGAACAAGTTCAGACATTGGAGGATGAGATTAAGGACATGAATGAAAAGCTTTCTGCTGCTAATGCAGAGATTACTACCAAGGAAGACCTGGTGAAACAGCACACAAAAGTTGCAGAAGAAGCAGTCTCGGGTTAGTCTTTGCTCAAATTTTCAGCATCTAATGTAAAATGAAAGTTTTCCAGTTAAGCTCGGCCTGATTTTTTCTCAATCTTTGCTGTTGATTTTACTGTAGGTTGGGAAAAGGCTGAAGCGGAGGCCTTGGTGTTGAAAAATCATCTCGAATCCGTTACCCTTTTGAAGCTCACTGCTGAAGATAGGGCCGCGCATTTGGATGGTGCTCTTAAGGAGTGCATGCGACAAATCCGAAATCTGAAGGAAGAACATGAACAGAAGTTGCAAGATTTGGCTGCTAGCAAAAACAAGCAATGTGAAAAGATTAAGCTTGAGCTTGAAGCGAAGATAGCTAATTTAGAACGAGAGCTCCTTATGTCCGAAGCTGACAATGCTGCAATTTCTAAGTCTTTGCAAGAACGTTCTAACACGCTGGTCAAGATTACTGACGAAAAGTCACGAGCTGAGACCGAGATTGAGCTTTTGAAGGGTAACATAGAATCATGCGAAAGAGAAATAAATTCACTGAAGTATGAGCTTCATTTTGCTTCCAAAGAGCTAGAAATTCGTAATGAAGAAAGGAATATGAGCATGAGAACTGCAGAAGCAGCTAACAAGCAGCATATGGAGGGTGTCAAAAAGATAGCAAAGCTAGAAGCAGAGTGCCAGAGACTGCGTGGTCTTGTGCGGAAAAAGTTACCCGGGCCTGCTGCACTTGCCCAAATGAAGCTAGAGGTTGAGAGTTTAGGAAGGGACTATGGAGATACTCGAATAAAGAGGTCTCCCGTCCGGCCTTCTAGTCCACACGTGCCTACTGTGACTGACTTCTCCCTTGACAATGCACAGAAGTTCCAGAAAGACAATGAGTTTCTCACGGAACGATTATTAGCAATGGAAGAAGAAACAAAGATGCTGAAAGAAGCTTTGGCAAAGCGTAACAGCGAACTACTGGATTCTAGGAATCTGTGTGCTCAGACATCTAGCAAGCTTCAAACTTTAGAAGCGCAACTCGCTATCAGCAACCAACAAAGCAGCCCCTCAAAAGCTATTCAGATTCCTGAAGTTTACTCAAGTCGAAATGCTAGTAATTCACCAAGTGTGACTTCTGTGTCTGAAGATGGAAATGATGATCAAAAAAGTTGTGCCGACTCATGTGCAACAGGTGCATTCTCCGAGCTCTCTCCATTCAAGAAGGAAAAGAGCATTGAAAAGTCGAATAGAACTGAAAATGCAAAGCACCTGGATCTTATGGATGATTTTCTTGAGATGGAGAAGTTGGCTTGTTCTTCAAATGATTCAACTGCAAATGGTGCAATCAGAATCTCAGATTGTACCAACAATAAGACATCGGAAGTTGTTAATTGTGATGCATCGGGAGAGATTTCTGAAAAGCAGCATGATCTATCACCATCAGCAAGTCACGGATCTACGAAAATGGATTTGTCAGAAGTCTATACTGAATCTGATGTAGACAAATTACTTGTTATGAAGCTTCGAACAAAGCTCTTTATTGTGCTTGAATTAATGTCCAAGGATGCTGATGTGCAGAAAATTCTTGGGGACATCAAATGTGCCGTCCGGGATGCACATGACACCCTGAGCCAGCACTCTGTCAATGGTGTCTCCAAGGAGGTACCGGACTCTAACGGCACATGCAATGGACATGATTATGATGGAAATGGTAGCTTAACTGTAGAGGACATTGCTATGCCCCAAGGTGATAAGGTGACTTCAGAAACTGTGCAAACTATAAGTCGAGAATTAGCTGCTGCAGTTTCTCAGATTCATGAGTTTGTACTATCCCTGGGAAAAGAAGCAAGGGCGGTTGACGACATCTCTTCTGATGGCAACAGATTAAGACACAAAATTGATGAGTTCTCCGTCACCTACAATAAGGTCCTATGCAACAATGCGAGTTTGGATGATTTCATTTTCGATTTTTCTACTGTTTTAGCCATAGCCAGTGAACTAAGATTCAATGTGCTCGGCTACAACAGCAGTGATGCCGAAATCAATAGTTCTGATTGCATAGATAAGGTTGTTTTACCGGAGAATAAGGTAAATCAAAATGATTCATCAGAAGGAAGATATCAAAATGGCTGTGCCCACATTTCAAATCCAACTTCCAATCCCGAGGGTCCTGATGACGGAAACATGGTCTCAGAATATGAATCGAAACAAACAAGCAATGTCTCTTTGGAAGAGTTCAAGGAATTGAAGTTGGAGAAAGAAAACTTGGCAATGGATCTTTCTCCATGTACTGAAAATCTGGAGATGACTAAGTCTCAATTGCATGAAACTGAGCAGCTTCTAGCAGAAACAAAATCTCATTTGGCTTCTGCTCAAAAATTGAACAGCTTGGCCGAGACACAGCTCAAGTGCATGGCAGAGTCATACAGGTCGCTTGAAACACGCGCAGAGGTGTTAGAGACCGAGGTGAACCATCTCAGGAAAAAAATCGAAACACTGGAAAATGAGCTTCAAGATGAAAAGAGAAGTCACCACGATGCTTCTGCCCGATGTAAGGAACTAGAAGAGCAATTGCAAAGGTAAGCATTGCACTCTTCTCATACAATTTAAATTTACTACCAACTCTTTCGCTTATTTACATATAACATCATTGTTTTCCATCACTTATAGGAATGAAAAATGTTCTGTTTGTTCGGCAGACGACAATGACCCCAAGAACAATCAGGTGAGATTATATTTCATCTTGTCTTTCTAAAACCATGAAACCTAATATTAATATTAACAAATACCAACTACCACATTTTAGTGTCGGACTCAGAATCGGTCATGATCTGATCAGTTTGGAATCCATTTTATATGGAACAATCCATATTGACAGGGTTTTCTTATTTGCAACCTGACACTTCTACAAGTAACGCCATAAATTTTCGGCTTTAATTTGTTGATAGGCCTTGTCAAATTTAAAACACCCGACTTTAAGATTGTTTGTGTTGATAACAGGACAAAGAATTAACTGCTGCGGCCGAGAAGCTAGCGGAATGTCAAGAAACCATATTCCTTCTTGGCAAGCAACTTAAAGCTCTCCATCCTCAAACCGATAAGATGGGATCACCCTACAATGAGAGTCCTTTAACACACCGTGCAGCCCTTCTGATACCGAAGCAAACCTTTTGAGATCACCAGTCAGTTCGAAACACGGGTCTACCATGTCAAGCACTCAATCTTCGGCTCATGCCACAACAACGCCGGAGAAACATGCGAGAGGCTTTAGCCGATTCTTTTCCTCCAAAGGAAAGAATAGTGTTTAAGACAGCAGTTCATGGACATAAAAGATGGATCATTCACTTAGAAATAATTGGAAGGGCCAAAGCTTGGAATTTTGTAACTAATGACTGTATATGCTATCCTTTGATCTGTCCCCCTTGTAATTTGCCTTAGTGAATGTGACATAGTTTTGGAATATTGAATATATTTTGGATGTGGCAGTTATGCTCGTTTGAAGCTACCCAAGAGCATGATAAATGCGAAAAATAAAAGCAACATTGTACAAGTACATAAATATTTCCAAATTATTGACGTATCAAAATTTATACATGAAATTTAGGGTACACTATACCAAATAGTATCGATTATACCACTAAACTAAAAATCGATATTATTTTACCGTTGAACTTCAGTTTAGGCTTCAATTATACCATTGGACCATTAAAATCTTTTCACGTATCGGTTATAAGAGCTCAATGGTATAATTGAAGTCTAAACTAAAGTTCAGTGTTAAAATAGTATCGATTACTAAAGTTCAGCGTTAAAATGGTATCAATTTTCAGTTTAGTGGTATATGGTGTAGTTTACCCTAAAATTTATACAAATTTTAGTCCCCTCTCTCCTGAACTCGAACTTCAAGAGGTTCCAAAATTTTGGTTCGATTTTTAGTACGACTTTATTCACAATAAAATTAAATAAATCTATTGATCTCGTTGTAGAAGGGCAGACTTTCAAGATTGGAGTTAAGGAGATTTAATAGAGATTTGGGCACGACTCCCAAATCTGTGAGGTGAATAGCGAGTCTGAGACTAGCAAAGGAAACAATGAGATAGAGATTGTTGATATGAAAATGGCAGAGAAGTTGGAGTGTATGCAGACTTCGCCACTGGCAGGGATGGATGATGTTGATACAAAGGCCATCCATGATAAAGACAAAAGAACAGCTGCCTTGAGTGCATCGAGTGAGCATGTTGTATGGAGAGACGATGGTTTATGGGAGTGTCCGGGACAAGTGACCATGCGAGAAGTTGAGGTGCATGAGGGGTCGTCCAATAGGTCGATGGATAAAGCGGCGGGTATGGTTGAAAGAAATTTGTATTCGATAGAGACAGCATTGGGTATGCCGATTGAGACTGTAGTGTCTTATGGGCTTGAGAATGTAGAAAATACGGAGGTGAATAGTGTTGGGTGTTTTTTGCGGATGCAACACAAGGTGAGGAAATGTTAGGTGATGTCCCTCGAATTAAGTCTTCTTTAGTCTCATAAGCGGTGAAAAGTAAAAGACGAAAAAGCCGACCACGAAAAAATACAATTGTAGAGGGTCATTTTAATGATTATTCGGTCTCAGAAGCCGTGTTTGTGCATGAGGCTCGTGCAACGTTGGATGTGAGTAAATGGGTGGGGGTCTCGACCATTAAAAAAGAAGAAAACATTATAGCAAACATCGTTAAAATTCTCAAGGGTACTGGTAAAGATTGTTGAGGGTGGATGAGGCTAGCAAGAGTTTTTTTTTGGTTATATGTTGGATTGTGTTGTATTAACTTGGTTGTGTAGCGATATCCCTTTTTACGCTAAAAACGAGGTTTTAAGGTATTTGAGGTCTTTTGGGTATTAAAGATATTTATTCTGTGGGTTTTTAGAAAAACCGTATTTTATTTAAAAATGTAGTCGCCACCGGCCACTAAGGTAGGCCGGACACCATAAAACCATAGATTTTTAAAAATGTTCGGTTCGGGAGTCGGTTACGGATGAGGAAGGATTAGCACCCCACACCGCCCAAAATTGGTACTTTAATAATTATCGCTTTATTAATATTAAATTTTTCGGATTAAAGTGACGATTAAATTAAAATTTAGTTATAATTGCAAGTAAATTTTAAGAGCTCCGTTATTCTAGAATAAATCAATAGACCACCATCACTGCGCTTGATGCTGGCCACATTTACACTCGAATAAAAGGGCACCACATTTGACAATTAATATCTCGTTATGCAATCTTAGAAAACAAATTATAAAACATACAATTTATATTGACATGGCATTAAAACATAATAAGAAAAACATGGATATCACAATATCGAACAAAAAAAATAAAATATGAACAAAAAACATGAAATATCATAATAATAAAGAACAAAGCGTAAACAAGAATACGTGAAAAAGAAAGAAACATACTTCAAAATGAACTAATTATATGCATCATATGTTTTAAAGTAATAATAAAATAAAATAAAAACAATGCAACGTATACATGACATATACATAATATGATACTAAAACAACATGATGACCATACTACACTAACTTTATTATATGACACAAATTACATACATACGCTAAAAAAACATGTCATGATATTAATATGTAACACAAAAAAACACCCATTTTAACATGTAACCTAAAATACAAAACAAAAACAAAACATACTATAACATATATATATGATAAACAACTAAAATAAACATGATCACTTAACCAAAACACATATATGTAACATAGACAAATAAACTAAATGATACACTAGCATGATAAAACACATGTTATAAAAATATAAATAAACGTGCAAATATGCCAACCCAAATACATAAAAAAATGAAGAACCACATAAACATTACGTACAAACGATATTAAAATATAACGTACAAAATGGACATATATATGACACGAACAAAATAAATTAAATCACGAAAGCATAATATCACAAAACACATGTAAAAACATATAATAAAAAATAGGTAATCACTAGAGAGCAATATAAAGTATGAATATTTAAATCACAATTGGGACTGAAATGAACTAAAAACAAAGTCAGAAAGCAAAATTTAAATGAACAAAAAACACATTTAGGGATTTAAATAGAAACTGAAATAAACTTGTAGGGACTAATATTGTAATAAAACCAAGGGGCACACTCAGACTGAAAATATTAAAAGCAAGGGAGGATTAAGGGTGTATTTTTGCCATTTAAAAAATGATTCGATCTGATTTATGGGGTAAATTGAAAGAAAACGAAAAAAAAAGACTATTTGCGTGAATAGACCAAGGGGCAGGCTCGGTTTGAAAGAAACCAAAACGCATGATGGTTTATTGAGTAAATGAACCAAAACAATTTATTTTATTTTTGTCTATTAAAGACATGTGACTGGCCCCCTTACCATTATTTTCTCATTTTTTTTTGAAATAACCCTAAAATGCTCTCATCCTCTTTGGTTCCAGATACACCACCCCTTTTAACCCCCAAAGCCATCATCGGCCGCTGCACTCAGCAGTGCTCGGTAGTCTCGGGCGAGGCTCGGTTTTGAGGTTGCCTCAAGCCCTCCTAGACCACGACCTCCGGCCACCAAGATCCTCTTTAAAGCCCCGAAAAACCCTCTGGAAACACTCCATTTTTAAACTGAAAATCTTTGTTTCGAAACCAAATGAACCCCTCCCTTCGAACGGCTCACCACTTGTGGCTTATCGCCAGACGGAAGAGGAACCGACTCAGGTAGACCCTATCTCCTTGTTGTTTATTTATTATTATTTTTTTAACATGCATGTACAAGAAAATGATATAGAAGAGGAAAAGAATTACCCTTGAGACTTTTCGTCTTTTTTGTATTTTTTGGAAACTAGATGATTGATAACTGATGATTATTACATATATTTTTGGTTAGTTTTTATACACATCTGACAATCTATATCTGGTTTTGGTAGATATATATAAAATACATATTTTTTTTGCAGATTTGGTTACTAACAAATCTCTGCTTTTTCTTGTGATTTTGGCATGTCTGATTTGGTGCGGTGGTTGGTACGACGACATGGTGGAAGAGGCATGGTGGTGGTGTTCTCTGCCAGATGCGTTCTCGACCGTTGGATCAGATCTGATCCAACGGCTGAGATGACTTAAAGAATGGACGGTTCAGATGCGTTCTGGGGTTGCACAAGATGGTGCCAAGTGGCACGCGACAGTTGAGAAGCCTTACGCGTGAGAGTCATACGCGCGTGGGAGACCGAGAGTCCCGAGCGTGTATCTCACGCGGCCAGCTGATGGGACGCCTTGCTTCAATCGTGGCCGTTGGATCAAGATCTGATCCAACAGCCCTGGACCAGCTGCGCAAAAAAAAAAGATTGGGGTCAGATATTTTTTAGGGTTTAGTTAAGTTTGGTTCGGGCTAAAAATGGGCCTTGTAATTTTAAATTTGGGTTTGTAATATATAATGGACTTGGACACTAATTTATATTTAGGTTTTAATATACATTTTTATTTGTATTTAATTTAAATTTGGCCAACATTAATAATAATGATAATACATACGTACATACACATACAACATACGTACATGCAAGTATACACATACATACGACATACGGGTACGCATGCAAAATACCATCTATAACATACATAATTAATATAGCGTACCAACTTATATATATTGGTTTAATCACACATACTTAATATGACTATGCACACATTGACATATATACAAACAATACACACTTAGTACACATACACCACATAACATACATACTATACATGCATTTACACACATCACACATATATTACATGCATATTAATAACACACATGCTCGTATGTAAACATGCAATAACAATACTAATTAATTATTATATTAGTATATTAAAATATTAACAAAAACATATAAAAATGAGTGATTACATTTGCCCTTCTTTGCTTGTTCTCGTGGAATGAGAACAAAGCAAAGATCATAAGCACTCATTTTTATCCGACTTCCCTGTTTGTAGCTTCGGAGTCACGTGTTCTTCTGGAACTCTCCGCTCTTCCTTAGCTGAATCTTTAGGCTCGTAAGTTCTTCCTATATAGAACTTTTCACCTTCCGATCTTGGAGCTACATGTCCTTCCTATATAGAACCTTTCGTTTTCTTGGGTGGATCTTTCGGATCAAATGCCCTTCCTATATAGAACTTTTTACCTTGAAATCCTGGAGTTAGGGTTCTTCCTATATAGAACCCTTCACTTTGATGCCTCGAGTTACGAGTCCCTCCTATATAGAACTTTTCACTCTAAGACTACAAAGCTTGGAGACCTTCCTATATAAAACTCTTCGCCTTCAACGCGGCAATTTTTCCTATATAAAACCTTATGCGTCACGGGTGGATTCTTCCAACTGGGAGTTCTTCCTATATAGAACTACTAGTCTTCAAACCCTGGAGCCACAAGTCCTTCCTATATAGAAATTTTAGCTTCTAAAATATCAGAGTTATGGATTCTTCCTATATAGAACCTTTCACTGCGATGGCTCAAAAATATAGGCCCTTCCTATATAGAACCTTTATCTTCGAATTTGGGATTCATGCCAAAAAGGCTACCGATCTTTCTGGAGTCACGCTACTAAGACTGCCAAAATCTTTCTTCAAATTTGGGGATTCATGCCGAAAATGGCTACCGATCTTTCTGGACTCACGCTACTAAGGCTACCGAAAATCTTTAAATGAAACCACATTTTCAATACTGAGTAGCAGATCAAAAGTCATTGGTGACCTGTAAGCACCTATTCAAAATGTTATGATAAATGACTTAGCATGTTCCTAATCCTAGGGATGCCTAACTATACATGATGCATGAATGTCAATATTCTGATGCGCATGCTTTCTCAGTCAGTCAATCTCGACTCTCCGTTTGCTTTCTCTTTTTTTTCTTCTTCTGGTGACGGTACCCCCATCTCATTGTCGGGTTCAACCATTTCAGCCTTTCTTTTTTGGGTTTCTGGTTTGAAGTTCTAAAGTGTCCTTTCATATTTTCACTTTAGAGTTTTTTTAAGCGTCCTTACGGGTTTTCACCTGGGAGATCTCTATCGTTGTCTCAAATATCTTCTCATACAAGTATGAGTGGTGCATGACATTGGTTATTTTATTATGATGTTCAAAGTATTCCCCTCGTTGTGCCTCGACACACATTATGTAGAAAGCTTGAGATCAAAGTTAATTATGTCTTCTAATCACCTGTATTCTCAGGGTTAGATCATAGTAATGCTCAGAAATCTTTTGCTTATCATAAGTCTATGTTAACCTGTTTGCATGATGCTCATGAAAACAATGAGAAGACAAGAAAAGGAAGACACGAAAATATGATTTTATTGACATTAAGGACTCGGAACGGTTTTAGAAGAGTCATGGCAAACATGAGGAAAATGGAAAGCAAAACATGAAATGCAGAACCCCAAATATCCACAGTATGAATGATGCGTGATCCTCTCAACCGAAGTAGAATCTTTTCCTAGAGCTTCTTCTTCTGGTACCTGTGGAGATAATTCTACTTGCCGGAGACCCACCCTCAAAATTTATCTAAGCCGCCCTTAACGGTTTTTCAACTCAAATCCTTCTTTGGCTTCAATACACCCTTTTTTGGGTTTTCGCCTCGAGCTTCTCCCCTATTTATTTTTTTTATTTTTATTTTTTTTATAAAATACTTTTTTAGGTTTCCATCTCATTTCTTTTATCATTTCTTTTTTTTCAAACATAATATTTCTTAACTGAATCGAAATTTACGGGATTTTTCAATTCTTCTCCATTAATTTCAGTCAAAATTAATGCTCCTCTCGAAAAAGCCTTCTTGTCGACATATGGCCATTTCCAGTTAGACATCCACTTCCCTCGAGAATCTTTCTGAATTGGTAGGATCTTCTTAGGCACCATAGCTCCCTCTCAGAATTCTCTCGGGCGTACTTTCTTATCATATGCCCGCATCATTCTTTTTTGGTACATTTGACCATGGCAGATGGCTTTCAGCCTCTTTTCTTCGATAAGATTTAACTAGTTGAACCTGGCTTGCACCCACTTTGATTCCTCCAACTTCACTTCATTTAGAACTCAGAGTGACGGAATCTCAACCTCAATGGGTAGTACCGCTTTTGTGTCGTACACTAGAGAATAGGGCGTTGTCCCTGTTGAGGTGCGAACAGATGTTCGGTAGGCGAACAGAGCAAATGGCAGCTTCTTATGCCAATCTTTGTAGGTGTCTGTTATCTTCACAATAATTTTCTTTATGTTCTTGTTTGCTTTCTACTGACCCATTCATCTTAGGACGGTAGGTTATAGAATTATGGTGTGTTATTTTGAACTGGTTGCACACCTCAGTCATCAATTTGTTATTCAGGTTGGAAGCATTGTCAGTGATAATTCTTTCTGGCAACCTATATCAGCAAATGATCTCATTTTTCAGGAACTTGCACACCGTCGTCCTTGTGATATTGGCGTAAGATGATGCCTCTACCCATTTAGTGAAGTAATCAATGGCAACCAAAATAAAACGATGCCCGTTGAAAGCCTTCGGATGAATCTATCCAATGACATTCGTGCCCCACGTTGCGAACGGCCAAGGCGAATTCATGGTATGTAAAGGTAAATGAGGAGCATTGATCTTGTCAGCATATATTTGGCACTTGTGGCACTTCCTGGCATAATCGATGCAGTCTCCCTCCATAGTTAGCTAGAAATAGCCATATCTCATATTTTTTCGGGCTATTGACAGACCATTGGCGTGTATTCCACACAAACCATCGTGCACTTCTGCCAAAATTTCTTTCGCCTCCTGGGCATCTACACATCTCAACAATGTCTGGTCATGGCTTTTTTTGTACAGAACCTTACCATCCAAGACATATCATGTCGCTATTTTTTAGTGTTTTTCGATCATTTTCGTTTGCCCCTTCGGGATATGTTTGATACTTGATGTACTACAAGATATCGTAATACCAAGGGCTGCCGTCTATTTCTTCTTGTACATTATAACAGTGAGCTGGCTTTTCAAAAGTCTACATCTTAATTGGCTTCATTTATGCTCATGTATTTGCTTTGAACATGGAGGCCAGGGTTGCCAAGGCGTCCGCCATCTGGTTGTCTTTCTAGGAAGGTAGGTGAAGCTGACTTTTTCAAATTCTTTGATGAGTTCTTGGATCAACTCATAGTATTTGACCAGCTTCGGATCTCTAGTTTCCCATTCTTATCTCAACTGATAAATCACTAGGGACGAATCTCTGAATACTCGAAGTTCTTTGATCTTTCTTTCAATGGTTGCGTTCAGTCCTATGATACATGCTTCATATTCAGCTATGTTGTTTGTGCAGAAGAATTCCAGTCTGCTAGTGAAGGGATAGTAGACATCTTTCGGAGAGATTAGCATGGCTCCTATTCCGTGGCTAAAGGCATTGGAGGCCCCGTCAAAATAAAGCTTCCACGAGCTGTCATCTAAAACAACGTCTCCCTCAGTTGTAATGCACATCAAGTTCTCATCCGAGAAATTGAAGTTCAGCGATTCATAATCATCTGAAGCACAGCTAGCTAAGAAATCTGCTATGGCACTTTCTTTCACAGCTTTCTGGCTCACATATACAATGTCGAACTCGGATAACAGCATCTACCAGCAGGCCATTCTCCCTGTTAATGCCGGTGCTTCCATCAGAAACTTTAAGGGGTCTAATTTGGATATCAACTAAGTGGTACGGTATAACATGTACTGTCTAATCATTTTGGTAGTCCAAACCAAAGTACAACATAGCTTCTGGATTGGAGGGTACCGAGTTTCGCAATCAGTGAACTTCTTGCTTAGGTAGTAGATGGCTCTTTCCTTCTTCCCAGACTCATAATGTTGCCCCAACACGCAACCCATCAAATTTTCAAAAACTGTCCGGTAGAGGATTTGGTACCGGTGCTACTAAGATCAGATCATTCGTCAAAAATCTTCTCTAAAGCTTCTTGACACTCTTCATTCCAGACCCCTAGGTTATTCTTCCTAAGTAGTCTGAAGACAGGATCGCACTTGTCTGTTAATTGAGAGATAAAATGAGAGATATAATTTAACCTTCCCAGGAAACCTCGAACTTCCTTCTGAGTATGGGGCAGTGGAAGGTCCTAGATGGCTTTTAGTTTTTCTTAATCGATCTCAATCCCTTTCCTGCTTACTACAAACCCCAAAAGTTTTTCAGATGTGACTGCAAAGATGCACTTGACCGGGTTGAGTTTTAGCCGATATTTTCGTAGTCTTTGAAATAGCTTTCTCAAGTTTTGAATATGCTCTTCCTCGGTCCGAGACTTAGCGATCATATCATCCACGTATACTTCTATCTCTTTGTGCATCATATCGTGGAAAAGAGTCACCATTGCTCTTTGATAAGTTGCTCATGCATTCTTGAGTTCGAAATGCATCACCTTGTAACAAAATGTGCCCCACTTGGTTACAAATATGGTTTTCTCCGTGTCTTTTGGGTCCATCTTTATTTGGTTGTATCCTGAGAGACCATCTATGAATAAGAACCATGAGTGTCCCGCGGTATTATCAACCAATGTGTCAAAATGTGGCAAAGGGAAATTGTCTTTGGGGCTTGCTCGATTGAGATCCCTGTAATTTACACACATGCAGACCTTTCCATCCTTTTTCGGCATTGGTACTATGTTTGCAACCTATTCAGGGTATTTGGCAACTTCCAGCATGTCAGTCTTCATCCTCATCCTTAACAGCATGCCAGTCTTCATCCTTCTGAGCTTTTGCTGGACTGGTTTGCATTTTGGCCTCGTTGGTAGCTTGTGCATCACTATGTCTGTATTCAACCCGGCATATCTTGATAAGTCCAAGCAAAGACGTCCTTGAACTCTTAAGTAGGGCTATCTGTTCGCGCTTGGTTTCTGAGGAAAATGTAGTCCCTATTTTCACTTCTTTTCTCTCCTCATCGGTTCCCAAGTTCATAATTTCTGTTTCTTCTTGGTGAGGCATGATTTGCCTTTCTCTGTTGGCCATCATTCTTACCAACTCTTCAGGGACCTCGCATTCTGCCTTATTGTCCCCCTCTTTATTTTTTGCCGAGATCTCAGGGTGTTCGAAATCTACCTCGGGATTGGATTTAAAATCATTCATACAGTTAATTATGGGGACTTTGCATGAAATGAAAACGAATGTATTGGGAAGGGAATGATTTTAAATGAAGTGAGTGAATGTGAGTAAGAAATGAATGAATTGAGTAAATGAAATGTTTGCCATTTGAGAAAATGGGGAAGATATATTTTCATTGCAAGCAAAAGGTTAACATAGGTGCCCTATACAAAAGATCCTCATTGCCTATGGGCAAAAACAAAAGGGTTAATTCGGAGTATTACTCTGATCTGGCCCTAAAGACTACATGTAGATCGATGTAGCTCCAGTTATCAAGATTTTCCCCGGGACAGTAAGGGCAGATGCTGGTCAACACATTGCTGTCATTGTCATTTTCAGCTATCATGTTGATGGACATCCCTTTAAGAGATTCACTGAACATATTCTTCTGATTAAGTGTGTCATTTTCTCTAATTACTTTCTCGACTTTCTATCATGTACGGTCAATTCCTCCAAAGACAAAAACATCATTTACATGAGGGAAAGACATCGGTCTCCATGGAATATCTTCTCCCTTGAGTTTAGCCCTCATTTGTTCTTTTTTTCTTCTATACTCATCTCTCATTTACTGGGTACTTGGCTTGTAGTCGAGCCCAAAATGGTCTTTCTTGGTGATGACGCTTCTGGCTCGTAGGCTTCCTTGCAATCTCCTTCTTAACCCTCTTCCTGTTTTGGCTCTTCGGCCCAGAGTTTCAGAAACGGTCATCTTGGTGCAGTTGGATAATTTGGGATTGGGGATCCGATTACCTTCTGCCACGAATATCTTATTTACCAGCTTCAATGCTCAAAAAGAACATTCCACTGCATCTTTATCATTATGGATGTATGGAGCATCCGATGTTATTGAGGCGATGATTTCTTGCTCAACCTTTATAGTGACCAGCTTGCCTTCGATCACAAAATTTAATTTTTGGTGGAGTGATGAAGGAACAGCTTCTGCAGAGTTAATCCACAGTCTCCCCAATAAACAGCTGTAGGTTGGTTTTATGTCCATCACCATAAAGTCGATTGTGTACTCGGTCAGCCCGATCAACAAAGATACCTCAATTTTTCCCAATGCTACCCTTTGGGTACCATCAAAGGCTCTCACGGAGTTGTGACAGGGTTTCATGTGGGAATCATCTATCGGTAACTTTTGCAAAGTCACCATCGGTAGTACGTTTAATGTTGATCTATTGTCAATTAGTACTCCGGGCAACACATACCCTTTGTAGTGGGTCATGATGTTGAGAGCTTTGGTATACCTCATACCTTCCTCTGGGATCTCGTCATCGATGTACGTGATGTGGCTGTATGCAGTGATATGCCCCACTATTCTGTCCATCTTAAACACAAAAATATCACCAGGTACAAATGTTTGGTTCAGTACCTTTAACAATGCATCATGATACTTTTTCGAACTCAGAAGCAATTCTTACACCGTAATTCTTGATGGTTGCTTTCGTAGCTGCTCTACTACACTGTACTCACTGTGTCTTAGGAACTTCAGAAATTCTTTTGCCTGAGCCTCACTTACCGACTCATTAATCTTCAGAGGAGGACCAGTTGATGTACCTTTTCCTTTATCCTTTGCAGCCTCAGCAGATTTCAAAGCTTCTGAAGAGTAGTACCGGCCGCTCCTCGTGAAATGTCCTACTTCGCTGACACTTTCATCATTTTTTGTTTGTCCATCCTCTTGTGTTGGCTCCTTTTTTAACATCTGTTCTTCTTCCTCATCAAGCTTTAACTTTTTCGGTATGGTTACGTTGGCTGCATAATTCCAAGGGGTCTGCCGCATGTCTTTGAACGAAAACGGGGCTGGTGCTGAGATGATGATTTTAGGGGCCACCTTTACAATTTTCACTTGAGATAAACTTGTTCCCTCTAATCTAGAAGAAATGACAAAGGGTTTGTCTACTCCATATTTGACGTTGGGGCTTTCCGACGCAAATACATCTAACCTCTTTCTTCCTACAGCCTCCTCAAAGAACTTTATCTTCTTGTTGTCCATCAGTTGTTGAATCAACCTCTTGAATTCTTCACATTGTTGGATATCATTCCTCCATCCTGGTGAAACTCGCAATAAGCTGTACAACCCTTCTGTACCACTACCATGCCATTGTCAATAAAACGGGCCATGCATAATTGTTTAAATACCCATCATAAGGGAGACTTAATTTCTGTCACATCCTCATTGGCTTTTCTAGTAGAGTACTCTTCGATAGCGTTCACTCCGTGGTTCCCGTGATTAGGCAACGAGTTAGCAGCCACATTCAGTTTCTCAAATTTCAATACCCCGAAATTAATCAGACTCTGTACGAGTTTCTTGAAGGCGAGGCAATTCTCTGTGGAATAACCATGGGGCACCGCCATGATAAACGCAATGTGCGTTAGGATTATACCATGACGGAAACAGAGGTTTGAATGGAGTAACATAGTATGGGCGGACTAAATCAGCTTTGTGCAACTTAGAGTAAAGCTTGGAGTACAAAACTGGCAACGGAGTAAATGTCATTTTCTTATTTTTCCTTTCTTAGAGCTCTCTCTTCTCTTTGGTTTGAGTTTTGAACTTTCCCCATAGATGCTTGTGGCTGAGAGACCATGAAGTTCTTCAGAGCAGTGTAAGTACTCGTAGTATTTACTTCATTCTCCCTCTTCTTGTTGTACTTCCGAGAGCTATCTCCGCTATCAATCATACCACTCTTGATTGCCAATTCGAGAGACTCCCCGGTCCTAATCAAATCAGCAAAGCTCTGAGTTGTATTATTGATGAGGTGATCGAACAATGTTCCCTTCAGAGTATTCACAAATATGGGCGTTATCTCATGCTTAGGAATTGAGGGCTGGATCTGAGCGGCCACCTCTCACCACCTCTGGCGTACTGTCGCAGACTCTCATTAGATTTCTGCCCCCATATTTTTTAACATGATCCTACTATGGGTCAAATCCGTTACGTATTTGTACTACTCAATAAATGCCTTCGAAAGGTCTTTCCAGGTCTTGATATTTACCCGCTTAATTGGGTGTACCACCGGAGTGCTGTCTCAGTCAGACTATCCTGGAAACAATGGATCAAAAGCTTTTCATCCTTGATGTAGACCGCCATCTTCTGGAAATACATGGTCACATGCGTGGAAGGACACGAAGTCCCGTCATACTTGTCAAACTCCAGAGTTTTAAATTTTGGTGGTAGAACAAGGTCAGATACCAGGCTTAGATCGATGGCCTCATTCCCTGGCTCGTCTGTAGCTTCCAGCGCTTTAAACTTCTCCTCCATGAGACGAAACCTTTCTTCCTACTTCTTTTCTACCTTTATTCTGATTTTCTCGACCAAATTCAGATCTGGCACTTCTTCTTCGTAGAATGCTTCTATATCAACGGGTTGGCTTTCAGATGCCCCTGCCTAAAGACTAGAAGATATCCCGACATGGTCAATATATACTCTTTTTGCCGGACTTGGCGTTGTGGGTTGAACTTTGCTGTGAGGTGTGATACCTTCCGACTCCTGGGCGACTTCGTCTTTAACCTTTTCTTTCCCAAGGCTTTTTGCCATCAATGCAGTTATGTCGGATACTATCGCAGCTTGTGATTGAGCGACCTGCTCACTGAGGCTCCATTTGGCTTCATCGAAGCGTGCTTCCAAATCTTTCTGCCTTTTTTTTCAAACTGACTATTCTGTCCTCCATTAATTTACTTTGGAACCGAGTAAAGTATGGATGTTGAATGGTTGCGGCTTAACTTTTAGCTTATCTGCCACAATATTTACACTATTAATATTTTTGAAAAGAAAGATGAATGCCTGTATAACGATGCAAATGTCATAATGCAATGCAAAAATGTATGCAAATAAAGGTACTGATTCCGCTGGTAATCACCATTTTGAACTACTTTTATAGGAATTAAAGGGTTCAGATTACAAAATATCAACGTAGAGTTCTACACATAAGCCCTAGCTCTATTTCCTAACTTCTTGATAGCCCTGAGCAGCTTGATGAACCTAGGTGCTTCTTTCATGTCTGAGGTTATGAAAGGTCGAAGAGCTTCGGCTTCGGCAGCTAAGTCATTCATGTGTCACGCAACTCGTCGTATGTCCACCATCAGGGTCGCGTAATACTGGTCTTTGTCTTGAATCATCTAGGAAGCATCACAAAGTATTCGCCGCCAATAATTGTCTCTACCCACTGCAGCTTCTTTGAATACTCTAATCCACCCCTTGTAATCCTGAACGGTTGGCTCGAGTGACTCGATCCGGGCTCGTAACATACCAATTTCACGCTCCCTTTCTTGTAGTTCGATGAAGCCATTCCTCTAACGATAGGTCTGAAAAGAATGCTCTAACTCTGTCAAACTCCCTTCTAACTCGGCGGTCTGAGTTTGGCTCTGGTTCAAGCTTTGGACAGTGTCGTTGTACATGTTTTGCATTTCTAGTAGTCTATTCCTGCTTCCCATGGACTTCCTCTTCCAAACGGCAGTGTTCTCTCTTTCGTAGATAATTGCTTGCTTGCCTTTGTCGATCTCTTGCCTAGCTCTTTCTTTCTCTTGGTTAAGGGCATCCCTAAAAGACCGTCTCTCTCTCTCAATGGCTAACTTGCAACTTTCTACCTCTTTCTCGCTTGCTCGCTTGCCTTTTTCTCGTTCTTCTTCAACTGAATGTATACCGTTCATCTTTTCCTTCTCCAGGGCTAGGAACTGGCTTCGGCTGGCGTTCTGCACCTCTGCTTGAAGCTAGAGAGTATCTTTCTGATAAAGGGAATTCTTCTCACTTAGATCTGCATTGAGCTTCTTCAGTTGCCTGATGGTCCCATCTCGTTCGTCGAAATTTAAACTTTCCTTGTAGAGCTCATCCATATGTTGAGTCTGTAAAGCCTCTATATTCTTCTTAGCTTCCTCGAGCTCATTTCGCAGAATGTTGGCCTCAGACGGTACTATCCTCATATGCTGCTCAAGTGACATGGTTGGTCCCTAGTCGAGTTCTGGAATCTTATCGTTAACCCTCAGACGCCTCCAAAGATCGTAGTCCGGGGTGGTCATGCACTCGGTATCTTCTTCCACTCTAATCTGATAACAGTGATCCCAAGCTCTCATGATGGTCTGAACCTTCGCTCTGAACTCACCCTTGAAAGGGAATTCACTCCGACTTAAACCGGAGGTGACGAGAACGAACTGTCGTGGTCGAAATTGTCGGGACACCAAAAGTGGAGCACAAGCATTGTAACACCCCCTTCCCGTATCCGTACACCGAATACGAGTCGGAAATGTTATGACTTTTTTTATTCAAAGATCATGGTAATTTAAAATTTTCATAAAACTTCTCCATGGTCACCCATCCTAAAATTTCTCTAGCCCAAGCACGCTTAACTTTATTTAAAATCGACATAAACTATTTATTCGGGTTCCAAATCATAAATCAATTATCTTAGCAAAACTCATCACCTGAGTTTGCTCTTATTTTGAATCTTTCCAGAAATGTCAATTATCATGAAACCATAATAGCTTTAAAGGCCAATCATAACTCCATTGTGTGTAGTAACTATACATGTCACTATAAAAACCAAATCTTAATTAGGATGTCATTACTATGATTACATGTTCAGCTTTCCAATATTGATGCAATGCCCCTCTCACTCTCAGCTTGATTTACCTACGTGTGCACAATCAACACACGCTAAGCACGAACTTAGTGAGGCAATATAGAAAGTAATAAAAATTATTTAAACTTTATTTAACTTCATGTCTACATTTATATAGCATGATATATGCCAATGTATTCACTTTCACATTGCATGAGTAAATATTTACTATATGCCAATGTCATAAGATCTTCAAGCTTTCTCGTTTATCATAATATGCCTTATATGCATCAGGATCACTAGATAAGTATTACCATCATATAAGTCATATATTAACATAATATAAATCGGATATAAGTTTTTTTACCGATATACTTGCCATATGTCCCGAGAGTTCGTATCTTCTCTAACTTGTTTCCCGATTTATTATCCCTTTATTTATGGCTGAATTATCAATGATTTCCTGGTTTCCCGATTTCATAGCCTAAATATAACCTTGAGGACCCTAGGTACGCGAGTCAAATATACACCGAAGTGCTAACCCACACGTTTATAAGGTCGTGCTAACCATGCACTAAGTGTCATTTATATACACTATAGTGCTATCCCGAATTCCCGATTATGCAGCGTGTTGATGGACTCTATGGCATGCCAACTATACCTTGTCCCTCAATGACTTATTTGGGCATAATTTTCGTATTTATTCCATCCATGGCAATGTATATCAATATAATTTATCATTGACAGTTTATACCCGAAATAACATTCATAGAATAACATCATGTATATAACTAGTGATCCATGCATTTATATCCAATCTTTGACATATTTAAAATATGTCAATTATATGATCAATGACATAAATATCATGCCAGTATATAAACTAGGCAGACTTATCGCAAGTCTTACCAGTGATGTATAAAACATCCATGTATCATGTTATGTATGTATTGCACTGACCTGGGCCATTTATTAGCACGCCTCACTAAATTCTACTCGATCCTTTCCTTTATAGAACCTCAAACCTTTTTTGATTTGAACTTGACTTCATTAATCACATGAATAAGATAAAATATTTGTTAGATTCAAATCTAACAATACCTTAACCATATTGTCTAATATAATCATTAGAATATAAAATTTCCAAATATTTTTTTCTTTCTTCCTTATATTGTTCGGAAACTCCTTATGGTCCCTAGTGACTAATTTGAACTTCCAAATATTCTTCCGAGCTTGCTAACTAACATTTAAATACAAAATGTTTCAAAGTCCATTTTCGGACTGCTTGCGCTACCTTCAAAGATTTACTTATACCGGGCAGAATACATATCGGATCTTAATTTCTTTTATACTTGAAAAACTAGATTCGATAACGGTTCTAACGGTATAAGCCACATAAATTAATAAAATCTACAAAATTATGAAAATACCTCAAACTCCTGTCACAGTGTTGTTTTGACAGAAACTGCTCTGTAAATTTTCTAACCTTAATTCGATTAAAAATTCATATCTTTTAACTTGGAACTCGAAATCAGTTTTAGTTTGTTGGAGGCGAAAGTAGACGAACACATCTTTACAAAGGTATAAAATTCATCATCTAACCATTTTTTTAGAATTTATGGTGAATTTTCAAAGTCACTTCCAGATTTCAATCTTCTACATAACTTTCCATAATAAACTTCTAATTTATTCTAACTTCTTTTTATTTTTGTACTTTTCAATTTAGTCCCATCACTTGCTTCAAACCATCACTTCATCATATTCTTCATCAAATAATTATTCAAAATAATTCCCTCTAATTTTCTTTCTTTGCCAAAATAGTCACTAAAATGCAAAGGTAAGGATTCAAACTTCTTATCTTTGCAATTTAGTCCTCTAATCACCATTACTACCTTAATTCTATTATTTTAACCAAAAATCAGATTTACTCCCCATCCAAGAATTTATTTCCTATTTGGTCACTTGATTTTGACAAATTGTCACAATGGTGACTAATTCGATTCAACATTGGTTTAGCATTCTAACTTCAATTTCACATCTCCAACATCATTAATTACATAAATACACTCCAAATCCATAAAATTCAGATTCGATCCCTTAACTTTAAAGCTTGCCGAATTGGTCCCTATAAGTTTTAACTTAGGGTTTTGCTTCCAAACAACAAATCAAGCTTACTAAATCATTAAGTCAACATAACAGACCCTAAATTAAACTTGAATCCATAAACCATAATTATCTTCATAATAATCAAAACATTTAGAACTTAAATCTCAACTCAATATCATGATTTTAACATCATACTAGCTTGATTTCAACTTGAATTCAATCATGGAATCATAAAATCTCAAAAGCCCCAATTTGATCCATAAACCCTAATTTCTTTCTCGTGTCAAATCTCATCAATCAAGCATGTATTCCATGAATTATTTGCATCAAAAGATAGAGCTCGAAGAGAAGAACAACTTTGTAGTTCAGAAGATTACCTTAAAACCAAGATTCGGGGCTTAAATCGAGCTTGGAAATTTCTCTCTTCTTTCTCCTCCTTTTCCATGGTTTATGGCTGGAAAAGATGAACATTTTCTTCATCTTTTCACTATTAATTTACACTTGTAACTATTAAATGAATTTTAAATTCATTTAAATAGTGAAATTACTAATTTAGCCTTTAAATCCAATGGCTAATTTAATCTCATCCAAAATCAAGGGCCAAGATTAAATCCATGTATATTTCATCTTCCAAAAATTTCCTCAACATTTCAAAAATATTTCAAAATTGCCATCCTTGCCAAATGACCAATTTGCCCTCCAACTAGTTTTTATTTACTAGTTGGTTTCAAAATTGCCATTCCATAAAAATCTAACTAACTTAGTTCATTCTCAACCGGCCACATGTCAATTTATTCATCCAATGGTCAAAAATAAACCAATAAGTTGGTAGTTACCAACTTTACCCTCCAAAATTACGATCTTGCCATTTTTCATCCAACGGCTCATATTTAGCATGGAAAATCAACTTAAATCCAAGGGTTCATATTCTTCCAACACATATAAAATATATTATACATATAAAATGACATAATCAACCTTGGCTTATCATCCTTCAAAATATCCTGGATATTCGATTCAATCTGATTATCCGAATATTCTTCCAAACTTTATCGCTTTATAGCCAAAAATACAAGCTCCGTACGAAAAATTTGAGTAACACGAAAACGTCATTCTTGGGGGTAAACTATTCATTTACAGGTCAAAATACATAACTTTTGAAAATTACACTTTGGTCCCTAAACTTTTCCAAAGTTTACACTTTGACCCTAAACTTTCAAAATTTTCATTTTGGTCACTAACCAAAAATTTGGGATATTACAAGTAATTCCACCATATACTCCTAGCATCATCAACCATCCATAATCACCACAACTGTATAAGAAGTAACTAACCCTGCTGAGCCACGGAACTCTCCATACTATGTCTTCGTCTTGAATGTTCCTAAAGATCTGGGACCATTTCTTCGTCTTCCAGTCTTCTCACCATTCCTTCGCTAAGTACTCTCGCAAAGGTGAAAAGTCTCAGAATGATATTCCTGGTAAAACCCTCGTTGGTGTCTTTCACATATGGCTCTGAATCCAAACCTGTAGTAATTGTGCACACCATCTGAAACGTTCATCTTCGTGCTTTCGGCTTGCATTCAGAGAAATAAAAGTTTCAGTCAAAATGGCTGGTACTGGATTCGCCTTTCACTTCATACGCTCAAATAGGTCTAGAATGGCTACATCGATGTTTCCAAGAACCCTCAGAAAGATGACCAAACCATATATTCCTAAGGCGAATAGGTCCATCTTCTTTACCTTATTTGGCGCTAGTATGATGTCTCGGATACTCTCCCAAGCAAAGGCTAGGCTGTCTCCTCGAACCTGGATTAGGCCATTAACCTAATCGTCACTCATCCCAGTAAAAGTTTTGAGCTTCGAAGAGTAATTCAGGTTTCTCAGCGGCTTCGCGTAGATCCAATCTTTCTAGACATTTTTCTAATTAAGTAGGGTGTGTATTCTTCTATCGTAGGCATCATATCTTGACCTTGAAAGTGAAGCAGCAAAAAACAAGATTCTAAAACTGGAATATGGCTCGGAGTAAAGGTTGGTTGACTCGAACATACATCAACTGTGCTATGTCGCCATAACTATCACATAATAAGTCTTGTAGTCTTCGATCTCATCCTTCCCAAATCCTTGTAAGATCCCATAAGCCATTCTGTTGAAGGCTCACGTAGGTTTACTCTGACACTATGCGCTCGCTCGACAAACTGTTACCTTGGGTCCTCTGATTGACTTCTGACCAATGTCTGACAACTGAGTTAAGTTCGTCCTTTTTAAGATACCTTTTTCCATGATGAAAGATTTTCTGATCGGGTAAACCACTTGATCCAGTACCTTTATGTAATGCAGATGCAATGATATATGCAAAAAAAAAAACGAGTTAGTTCCGGATAAATACATAAATAAAAGGACAAATTAAATAAGGTAAACACAAAACAACACTATTTACATCCCATCTAAAATACCTAGTTTATCCGCATGGCTCTAAAAGGGTGGGTTTTCTATATTCTCTACATGCAGTGTTGATGCTAGGAGGTACCTAAACTGTCCTTGTTGTCCCTTACTAAGGGTAGCAAGGCCCCCGATCATCACCCATTATAGGCTCTTTTCAACCGGGTTCAAATCTGGGGGACCCATTCGCTTATGCCCCTACGAAAGAACGATATCCTTACGAAAGCATAAGGTACTCAAGCCCTGAAGTACTTTGGCTAGCCCCATACGGAGGAACGATATCCTCACGAAAGCGCTAGCGTTTTCCCCCACTTAAAAGGATAGGTTTATATACCAAATTTTAAATGCGTTAAAATAAACGCGCAATTATAACTGAATGTCAATTTAATAGTCACTTTAATCCGGAACTTTCGATATTAGTCAAGCGGTAATTTTTGAAAAAGCTCGACTCTCATTTGTTTTTTGAAAAACAAAACTATGTCCCCAGCGGAGTCGTCATCTGTAGCGATATCCCGTTTTACACTAAAAAAACGAGGTTTTAAGGTATTTGGGGTCTTTTGGGTATTAAAAATATTTATTCTGTGGGGTTTTAGAAAAACCGCATTTTATTTAAAAATGGAGTCGTCACCGGCCACTAAGGTAGGCCGGACAGCGTAAAACCAGAGATTTTTAAAAATGTTGGGTTCGGGAGTCAATTACGGATGGGGAAGGATTAGCACCCCACACCGCCCAAAATTGGTACTTTAATAATTACCGCTTTATTAATATTAAATTTTTCGGATTAAAGTGACGATTAAATTAAAATTTGGTTATAATTGCGAGTAAATTTTAAGAGCCCCGTTATTCGAGAATAAATCAATAGACCACCATCACTGCGCTTGATACTGGCCACATTTACTCTCGAATAAAATGGCGCCGCATTTGACAATTAATATCTCGTTATGCAATCTTAGAAAACAAATTATAAAACTTACAATTTACATTGACATGGCATTAAAACATAATAAGAAAAAACATGGATATCACAAAATCGAACAAAAATAAAATAAAATAAAACATGAACAAAAAACATGACATATCATAATAATAAAGAACAAAGCGTAAACAAGAATACGTGAAAAAGAAAGAAACATACTTTAAAATGAAGTAATTATATGCATCATATGTTTTAAAATAATAATAAAATAAATAAATAAACAATGCAACGTATGCATGGCATATACATAATATGATGCTAAAACAACATGATGACCATACTACACTAACTTTATTATATGTCACAAATTACATATATACGCTAAAAAAACATGTCATGATATTAATATGTAACACAAAAAAAACACCCATTTTAACATGTAACCTAAAATACAAAACAAAAACAAAACATACTATAACACATATATATATATATGATAAACAACTAAACTAAACATGATCACTTAACCAAAACACATATATATAACATAGACAAATAAACTAAATGATACACTAGCATGATAAAACACATGTTATAAAAACATAAATAAACGCGCATAATATGCCAACCTAAATACATAAAAAAAAAAACATGAAGAACCACATAAACATTACGTACAAACGAAATTAAAACATAACGTACAAAATGGACATATATATGACACGAACAAAATAAATTAAATCACGAAAGCATAATATCACAAAACACATGTAAAAACATAAAATAAAAAAACATGTAATCACTAGAGAGAAATATAAAGAATGAATATTTAAATCACAATGGGGACTGAAATGAACTAAAAACAAAGTCAGAAAGCAAAATTTAAATGAACAAAAAACACATTTAGGGATTTAAATACAAACTGAAATAAACTTGTAGGGACTAATATTGTAATAAAAAAGGGACACACTCAGACTGAAAATATTAAAAGCAATGGAGTATTAAGGGCATATTTTTGCCATTTAAAAAACGATTCGGTCTGATTTATAGGGTAAATTGAAAGAAAACGAAAAAAAGGTAGGACTATTTGCGTGAATAGACCAAGGGGCAGGCTCGGTTTGAAAGAAACCAAAACGCGAGATGGTTTATTGAGTAAATGAACAAAAAAATTTATTTTGTCTATTAAAGACATGTGACCGCCCTCCTTACCATTCTTTTCTCATTTTTTTGAAATAACCCTAAAATGCTCTCCCAATCTATATAGAAGAGGAAAAAAAATACCCTAGAGATTTTTCGTCTTTTTTGTATTTTTTGGAAACTGGATGATTGATAACTGATGATTGTTACATTTTTTTTTTGGTTCTAAGTTTTTATACACATCTCCCGATTTATATTTGGTTTTGGTAGATGTATATAAAATACATATTTTTTGCATATTTGGTTACTGATAAATCTCTGCTTTTTCTTGTGATTTTGGCATGTCCGATTTGGTGCGGTGGTTGGTACGGCGGCATGGTGGAGGAGGCATGGTGGTGGTGTTCTCTGCCATATGTGTTCTCGGCTGTTGGATCAGATCTGATCCAACGGCTGAGATGACTTGAAGAATGGACGGTTCAGATGCGCTCTGGGGTTGCACAAGATAGTGTCACGTTGCACGCGATAGTCGAGAAGCCTTACGCGTGAGAGTCACGCGCGCGTGGGAGACCGAGAGTCCCGAGCGTGTATCTCACGCAGCCAGCTGATGGGACGCCTTACTTCAATCATGGTCGTTGAATCAATATCTGATCCAACGGCCCTGGGCCAACTACGCAAAAAAAAGATTGGGGTTAGATATTTTTAGGGTTTAGTTAAGTTTGGTTCAGGTCGAAAATGGGCCTTGTAATTTTAAATTTGGGTTTGTAATATATAATGGACTTGGACACTAATTTATATTTGGATTTTAATATACATGTTTATTTGTATTTAATTTAAATTTGGCCCAACATTAATAATAATAATAATACATACATACATACACATACAACATACGTACATGCAAGCATACACATACATATGACACACGGGTACGCATGCAAAATACCATCTATAACATACATAATTAATATAACATACCAACTTATATATATTGGTTTAATCACACATACTTAATATGACTATGCACACATTGACATATATACAAACAATACACACTTAGTACACATACACCACATAACATACATACTATACATGCATTTACACACATCACACATATATTACATGCATATTAATAACACACATGCTCGTATGTAAACATGCAATAACAATACTAATTAATTATTATATTAGTATATTAAAATATTAACAAAACAGATAAAAATAAGTGATTACAGTTGTTGTAATGTTTGTTGGCGTTGGTATGGCTTGAGTTTGTTTCTAGTTTTTATATAGGTTGTATTGATGCTATACTTAGCTTGTGTTGCATGTAGTTAAACAAGATGTTGTTTGCTTTGAGAGACTTTGGTTGCAGATTGAGCTTGCATGATGTTTGTCTATGTCTTGGTGTTATGTGTTGTGTTACTGGCTTTGCTGCTCTGAGTGTCGTAATAAGAGTGGATGCAATTTTGATGTGGGCATGAGTTAGCATGGAGTTTGGACTACGTTGTATATTCATGTGTGAGTGTTGTATGGTGGTGATATTGTGCTGTGGAGATGCACGTCTTTTTGGTTTGATGATGCGTGCTAGTCGTTTTTAGGGGCTTGCGTGTTGCTCAATTGCTTTGGCTCTTGGTCTTGTTTGGTCGTTTGATCCTGGCATAGTTTATGATGTTGCGATCGTGCGTTTTGTAGTCGCAGATTTTGTCTTATGATCTTGCTTGGTTGGTGTGCTTTTTATTTTGGGTATCATTCTTTTATAGGCGTCTTTTCTTTTATATTGTCGTGCTTGTACTATTTTCCTCCGTTTATGTTTAAGGAGGTTTTTAATGAGGCACACAACAACAATATCTCTTTGTATGATTTTCTTCTTAACAAAATCATACTTTTGCCTATCAACAAAAAAATTTGCCCCTCCCCTCCCCTAGGTAGAAATTGTTAAAAAAAATTATTAAAGAATCAAACTTCTTAAATTTATAAAATACTTTAAAAACAAGGGGAAATTACATATTTGGTACCCCGCCTTTATTCGTGTTTCTATTTTGGTATCCCACCTTTTTTTAGCAAAATTATACCTAACGTTACGTTTTGTTTTGTTTCTATTTTGGTACCCGACTTTAAAAAATTAACGACAGGCTGACCAGGAGAGAGAAAATCACATGTGGCAGGCTACCACATGATTTTCTCTCTCTTAGTCAACATGTCGTGCCGACTAAAATTATAAAAATTACATGTGGCATGCTGACTAGGAGAGAAAAAATGGCTTGGTAGCCATGCCACGTGTGATTTTATCTCTCCTAATTAGTTTTTCGTTAATTTTTTAACGGCGAGGTACAAAAATAAAAACGAAATATAACGTTAAGTACCATTTTATCAAAAAAAAGTAAAGTGTCAAAACAATAACGCAAGAATAGGTGTGGTACTATTTAAGTAATTTTCCCTAAAAACAATTATCACACGATAAAATACACAAACAAGTAAAACATACCTAGAGGTATGAAAATTAACTAACAAACATTAATTTTTAGATATTTTGATGGATAGGTTAAGTTGTGCGCTTATCTCTATATAGTGTAAGAGGATCATATCCCTATATATACACAAACAAGTAAAACGTACCTAGAGGTATAAAAAATAACTTTTTAGTTTTACATAGTGTAAGAAG
Organism: Hibiscus mutabilis; assembly: GCA_019671005.1. NCBI lineage: Eukaryota > Viridiplantae > Streptophyta > Magnoliopsida > Malvales > Malvaceae > Hibiscus > Hibiscus mutabilis. The sequence goes on along the minus strand of CM033713.1, from coordinate 17,016,835 downwards.
ATCTTATTCCTATAAATATAAAAGTAGTATTTTGATGGACAAGTTAAGTTGTGCGCTTATTTTAAGTCTAAATCCTAAAATTTAAACACATAACCCTAAAAATTTAATCTCAAATCTTAAAGTTTAAACTCTGCATTCTAAATCCTACAACTTAAACCCCTAAATTCTAAGCTCTAAATAGAATACATAAATCCTAAAACTAACAAATTTACCCTAAAACATGCAAACCCTACAGAACAGCCCACCTCCGAGCATGAGTGCCTATCCTTGTCCTAATGAAATAATTCTGACTTGAAATTAGAGGAACAAATAAATAAATGAAGAAAATTAAGAATATTATATGTTATGCTTTGATGGAGGTTTATTATCCTCTAGAGTTTATTATATATAATTAAAATTTTGAATTTTATTTTTATGTCTGTTTTACCGTCTGTATTCATAGTTCGTGACTATTTATCTTAACGATATTATTTTACTATAATCCAAGATTCAAGGGTGCACTTTCCCATGATTATTAAAGCACAGATTAGCTCTGGATTGATTAAAAACAATCAATTTGTTAATAAGATTTATGGGTAAATAAATAATGGCTTCAATTATGCATGTAGTATAAATTAGAAATATATTTAAAAACATATATAAAATGTGACATTGTAACCACTTGATTTGATATAAGCACATGGAGTTTTTAATTTTGATGTTTATAGTACTAATTATTTCCTTGATCACAGTACTTTGTTGATCTTTGCTGTTAAGCAGTTTGGGTTTTAAAAAGCATTTTGTTTTATTTTCTCGACTAATCACTTCCATTATGTCCTTCAAATAAACGGATGACAGCTGCACACACTTGAACAATTAGACATTAATTTTTTGATATAACCACTGGCATCCAATCTATTAACTAGATAATTTAATTAGATATTGCAAAGGTTTATTATGAGAGCGATTCTTTCAATCTAATTGTTTCATTCATAATGTCAAGATTCGAACCTTTAATAATGGGCATACACCTTATAGACAAAGCGATTTGAATCTGTGTCTCCTAGGATGAACATCATACGCTTTTCTACCGGGACACTTGTTGGGTTTGAATATGTGAATGTACTATATAAATAAATTAGCGATATATTTATTATTTTCATCAGTATATTATTTTGTAGATTTATTATTGAAATAAATAAGGGCGAGTGTTCGATGGAGTTGAGTCGAGTTATTCAATTTTTTCTTCAAATTTAATTGTAAATATTTATAATATTATTATACTACTTGATTAAACAATTTCTTTAATCATATACGATATATATTTTTCATACAAGAAATAATATATCAAGTAGAGTTGAGAGACTCCACTCGAACTTAAAATTTAATCCGTTAATTAAAAAATTTTATAATAATTTGAGTCTCAATAACTCAAACTTCATCTCATATAAATATATATAGACTTTTTAGTTAGTTTTAATTAAAGTAGTCATTGAATAATTATACAGTTGTAGCGATTGATTTTGATATATACTAACAAATGGTAAGTCGGAGAAAAGCTAAATGATGCACTTAAAATGAGGCTATACAAAAATGCTTAAAAAAATAATAAGAACTTTTTTATCAACTTTTATGTACCTACAAAAATGCTTACAAAAATAATAAGAATTTCAGTATATACAAAAATACTTACCGATTTTGTAAGCATTTATGTAGGTACATAAAAGTCGATACCGAAATCCTTACCATTTTTGTTAGTATTTCTGTATAGCCTCATTTTAGGCTGTCTCACCCTAGAATCACCCTGTAAGTTGCATTTGTAATCCGTATCATTCAATTTGTATATGCATGTACTTTACGAAAAATTATTAAATGAACCTAATTCATTACGTCATTTGTGATCTCAGTAAATAAGATCTATTCACCTCAAAGTAATTTTTAGATAATTACTCATTCTTTTACATGAAAGAAAAATGTAAATATTCACATTAAAAAAATGAGATAGATGAACTTTAATAATCGGGGCCACATGTGACGCGGTAATCCTGATGAATCTTAATTTTTCGTACTTTACAGTTACAGACGGCTAATTGCGGAGAGGGCTCTGTACAGTGTTGTTTGTTTAGGGGGGGGAGGCTCTGAAAATTTGCTTGGGACGTTTACAATGATGTTAGCTGTCTATAACACTAGTCAACGGTTTCACTGTTTAATTAACCAGAAAAAAACATTATAATAATAGTCAAATTATGATTTAGTCCCTCTACTATATTTAAATATAATTTTAACATAATTTGATCCCGCTATTTACTTAACCCGAGCCCTTTACTTTCAGTGTCATAAGTTAGCTCCATAGTTAATACCTTAACTATTCTAACTAAAATTCCCTTCCAATAGGAAAAAAATTAATAACACCATAATAAGTGACTCTTCAATATTCTAACCGCAACAATTTGAGTTAACTAATAACATTAGATTATTAAATCGTGTTATCTTAAATTTGAGCAAAATAAAGGGGTTATCGAGTTGTTAACGCTACTGCATTCTTAAAGACTCCAACTAAAAATTTTGATTATGCAAGAATAATCATGTACTAATTGATCCAAGCCCTCATTGGCAGTTGATATACAACCCAGGAGACCTGAGTGAGGAAAACATTTCCAATCTTTTTTCTTCTCAGATTTACAAATCTAAAAACCCACATAAAAATCAAACAATCTCCATGGGCTTTTTTCTCTCAGATCAGTTTAAACAGAGAAGAAAATAAGATGAGAGAAGCAAATGAAGCAGCTTCATCTGGATTCGATATTTCTCCAGGAAAACCAGCCTAAGCGAGCATCGAAGTTAAAGACTGGAAAACAACTTCTTCACAAGGGATGGTGAGTCCCATGTCGTGATCGAACCCGAACTCTTCCTCTGCTTGGTGGAGCAAGCTCTGGAACTCGGGTCGGGTCAAGAACGATATGGGGACAATGTACCTGCTTCTGTTTTCGCCCTCGTATACCACGAAGTGGCCTCTTGGGACGTCTGAAGGGAGTCGTTTCTGTTCATCACCGCAGCCTCCTTGTTTTTTTCCTAAACTCGAACATCGTTTCAGGATTTGCTTTATCACCGCTGTTTCCGCCAGTTTGTTCGGTTTCCTGCTGATCGCCATCGTAGTGTTGCAGCTGAGGAAAACGAGAGGGTTTTGAGAAGAACAGAGAGGTGGTGGTGGGTTTTGAAAGAGGGTAAAAAGGGGTATATAGGGTGAGAAACATATAGCGACGGATGCAAAATTTTATATTAAAAATGCAAGGTGCAAAGTTAGATCATCACTAAAAAAATATATAAATTATATGAAAATTTAAAATTTATAGAGAATGGGATCGACTCTATACCTTTTCGATGTCGGAGTTAATTAAGCTTAAGTGTGTTTTTTTCAAAGAGAAGGAGAAACAAAATCATGTGGCGTTGTGGGCACAAAGTAGAGAGATTTGGGGGTATTTTCCTATAGAGGGGACTGAAAATGAAGCTCACAAGACATCCCTGAAGGATGTTGCTCCATCTCTTGCCTTCTTCTATCAAACTTTTCAAGCCTTTCAACCAAACTAATTCATTTCTCATGTACCGACATTTCAAGAACTTTGTATTCTATTTAAAGTGTAATCGATTTGATTTTAAATTTAAAATTAAATGCGACTATCGAACATCAAAAATATCTGTCTTTTAAAAAAAAATCCTCCCTATACTATTGTACTTTAGAACAAGCTTCTCCAACTTCCCATGTTTCATATTCGTACATATATATACTTTTAAACTCTTTACTGGATTTAGAATTATCAAGCAATGCCTTAGTTCTACTTTTCAAATATAAATAGAGAATGTTATGAAAATATCTCTTTCTTTTTTATTTTATAACTGTATGGTTAAAAGTTACGAAAACCCGGATGAATTGCGATGAACATATAGTATAAATTATACATTGTTTTGTCTTCAAAAGAAATTATACATTATCAGTACATCAAATATTATTCCGGACTAATAATTGTAATGGACATGTACGGTGAATAGCACCACTTGTGACCATCTTTATATTTGAGCTTGTGATTCCCAGAGTCGATTGGCAGATGAAATTTCAGTGATTCACATGCATGTACGTGCTACCTTTCATACCCTTTTTAAGCCCTAGTCGATTCAAATCATTTCATCATTTTAATTTTGAAACCAATATTGGCTTCTGCCATTTGAATATAACTCAGGCTTCTAACTTTAAAGTTCTGGATAAGTTTCTGATATAATGTTAGATTATTATACCCCTCTCCAAGTTATATAGAAAGATGTTGAATGTTTAAGCATTTTTTAATCTCGTGTCCTTTTATATGTTGCACCGACAATTATACCAACTGAACTAAACTCAATTGAAAAATTCAAGGTAAATTAATTTCTATAAGGGTAAAATTTTACACAAGCATGCATAGTTACACTGTAAAACTCAAATCCTAAATTTGTAACCCTAAGCCTAAAAAACTAAACCCTATACCTTAAATTTTAAACCTAAAACTAAATCCTGAAACCTTCAAACTAAAAAGGCTCGTGTAAACTTTAGCTTGTGTCAACTAAAGTTTACACAATATGTGTATCATTTTTTTCTATAATTACTTTTAAAAAATAAAATTCAATAAATTTGATATTAAAATATGATTTTTCCTCTAACATCATATTTTGCTTTCCTCTGTACTAGAAGTGATATGTACCAGTTATGGGCGGTTCAAAGATTTTGGGGGCCCTGTGCAGTTTTTAAAATACGGCCCTTAATTTATAATAGGTAAGAGATATAATTTTTTTTCTTCCAAAAAATTACTGTAATAGGAAAAATATCATTATATTATCCTCTTGAGCAACAAAAAATTCACTTATAAACACCTAAAAATCAAACATTTTCACTTAAAATGTGTCATTCTTTTTGCATGTTTAAAGTTTTAGATGATTGTTATATATATACACACATAATTATATATATAAATTTATAAATTTTTACAACTATTTAACTTAAGCTCTCTATTTTTGGAGCCCCTCTCTATTGGGGGCCCTGTACAGTCGCTCCTATCGCGCCTGTCCAAAACCCCCACTGGTACCAGTATAGGACCACACATGCTTGAAAATTAGGCATATCAAGGGAGGGTAAAAGTATCATAGCAATCCATGCATTATATCTCGGATTGCATTGGCTCCCATACTGAAAAATGGGCAATTTGGTCCCTATATATTTCAAAAGGAGAAAAATGCCCTTTCCATTAAAAAAAAAGCATCCATTTTGTTGTTAAATGTTGACAAGCCAATTATAAAAAATGTGAAATAATATTTTTAGTTCTCAAGGTATATAGTTTTGTCAATTTATCCCTTAATCATGAAAAATACATAAAAAAAACTTAAAGAGCTAGATCGATTGAATTGAACACGGATTCAAAGTTGGATGATCATGTAATATAATGACCCGGATTTCTCGAATCAACAATAGACGTTGACTCGGGTCTTGGACCAATACGTCGGGCTGAGATGTTGGGCCATTATGGGCCTCCGTGCGTTGTTGGGCTTGCTTGGTGGTTTGGGCTTGACTTATGTTGGGTTTTGAGGGAGGGCATTATGGTAAAACCATAAATGGGGACAAAGGCTGGTAGAGCCTTAACATTTTTTTGTAGAAAAAGGAGGTGATGATATCACCTTGGCTCCCTTGTCCTCCTCTCCCAAAAACCCTCTCATTTCTCCTACCCAAAAACCAAAAGAAAAGATGAAAGCTTGAGGTTGAAGAGTGTGAATCTCGGATTGGTGATCAAGGGAGATTTGATCAGCAAACAAGGATCTATCTTTCAAGGTAAATATCTTCTAGTTTGGTGGAAGTTGAGTTTGAAGCTTGGAGCAAGGAAGAAGAGATGGAAGAAGCTTGGTTGCTGCCTTAGTTCGTGAATTCTTGCTAAAGGTCAGTACATCTCTGACTCTTACGTTTCATGAGCCTCATAAGATGATTGTCTTGCTTGGTTTTATGTTTATGGGTTGCTTAGTTAGAGTTCTTGAGTTTTAAACCCCTCTAATCGTAAATCACGTTTTGGGAGTTGATAATGGGTAAAACTAGTAGGAAATTACCTAATATACTCCAAATAACTAGTAGGAAAGATTTGAGACTTATTCATAGTCGAGAAAATAATTGTTCAAGTGTGTGCAGCTGTCATCAGCTGAATCCGACTTCTAATGTACGGTAGCAATTGCAATATTTCGGAAATTAAAATGAAAAGTGCCATATTTTTAGAAAAAAGAACCCTACAACTATATTTGAGTAAAAATTTCCCACAAAAGAGCAGAGGCAGAGCCTGTCTTAGTTTCTACCCAAAATCGTTGTTTTACTTTTTATGCTTTCTTAGGGTGTCTCTTTCTATATCCTTTTTGCACATCTTCCCCTCCTTTTTACCATTGTATATTTCAGATACAAACTAGAAGTTCCCCCCTTATGAGATCCATCATTTCAATTACCGGATTTAATTATATATCGATCCAATTTTAATTCGATTGACATTATCAATATTACAATAATTTGAAGGCAGTACATTTTCCTTTATAAATAGATATTTTTAGGTTATTTTTCATCAATAAAAATTACATTCCCATTTATTAGAGTTTATTGATCCGATTTGATCAGGTCAAATTTTTTTAATAAAAATCGAGATTAAATATAATCGGGTTCGAATTTAGAATAATTATTTTTGAGTCGGCCAAAAATCCGACACGTGCCCATCCCTAATCGAAAGGCAGTATTTGAGAGCCAAGACAAAAAGTCGAAGATAAATAAATTCTAGCGTGAAAGAAATTGACTTCACATTAAAAGGGCCATCCCACATGAAGCCCATGTTACTTTTCCGTCTACCAAACTTCTCCCCAAGAAATAACCATTGTTATAGCCGACATTTTCCGATTTTTGCCGATATCAACCACACAATACATCGAAAAATACAACTGCGGCCGTAATTTAAATTTCGAGTAATCAAAGACATGGATTTAAATCTCGTTCGAGGTCGCATTTTCAGTCACGTCACGATTATCGCAATTGTAGATATAACGAAGGCTATTGCGGTCACTGCAGGTGTCGCGGCCGCAATCTCGGAATTCAAAGATGGGATAACTTCACACACATATATAAAGGGATTATTTACCAAACCAGAGAAATAGCTTACCTATGATCTATTATAATTAAGGAAACCAAGAGGACGTGGCCATTGCCTGGAGTTTCAAATGCAACAGTAACTTAATCAGAGCCACACATTTAAGTTAACTGAGGGAAAAGGAAGCACTAACTTTCCGAAAATCTAATCTTGAAGCCGAATAACATCAGAAAATGGTTGGCCCCATCGTAACAGCTTAGCCGCGGCCTGTGAACATGGAACGGCAAGGACTTTCCGGACGGTACCTTCGAATTAAAACGGATAGGCGCAGCACATGGGGTGTGCAAGGTGAAAGGAAACAATAAATGTCATGTTCCAGTTGATGGTCTGATACACGACTCTGTATTATTACACATCTTTTTGGTGCTTTTGCAGCCTTTTTTAGGGTACAAGATTTATATAGGAAGTGGTCCAAGCCAGCTGGTTTGGATGGTTTGTTATGGGGACGTCCTAACCACGAGCCTTGAAGTTTCGAGGAGTTTTTGGTTAGATTTTTGCACCATGGTCCATGGGAAGACAGTTAAAATTTATAACCACATGGCAACTTGTTGGCTACTGACATACTGTCATAGTTTTATCATGCTGGTGTACCTCGGACGAAGCCATCCTTTGTCGTTGGTCATCGGTTGGAGTTATTGTTGAGATGGGCGAGGCCGAGATGAGTAGGCCGGTCCCCATCGTCAAATCTCATCGGCGCGGATGACTTGAGTTGAAGCCTTATGGTCACTGACAAGATAAAAGATGGAGAATTTATGACATGAAGAAGATACAGATTGTGGATTTGAGGGGGAGATAAGCTTGTAGATTGAACCAGAAAGTGACGAAAAGCACTTCAACACATTCAGATTCCACTAAAAGAATGAACCGTTAACAATTCAATATATATGTTATCCGAATACAATAAATAATCCGATAAAAAACTGAAAACCGATAACCGGGAGTTGAACAAAGGCAAGAAAAGGTAGACTAGGAGAGGTTGAATTCATTAATGGAACTGCTGGAATTCGACTTCAAACCGTAGGAGACTTCCCTAATTTTCTATAACAAACTTGCTGCGAAATGTAATTGTCAAATTATGTATCTAAGAAGATACGACAGCCGCTTGCTTTGTTGCCTCCTCCGCTTGCAAACTCTCGTAATATTTGACGAGGACTTTCCATCCTCCAGGGCACATAAAACCATCAGGAGGGTTCTCACCGGTTCTTGCATAAGTTCGCATCTGCAGCAATACGTATAGTTTAGAATCAGAGACTTCAGAATAATATACAATCTGATAATGCCAGTGAAAGTCCAACAACATTTAAAATGAATTTTTAAATGAAATATAGCCAGATTATAGAGTAAAATTCCTCTTCTGAAACTCATTACATGCCATGAACTATATACCATAGACCCTCAGTCATAAATTTCTGCACTAATTTAATTTTATCACCGAAAATGTAATGAACGGTCCGCAACCAGTTCATGATACCCCTTTATGAGTCCTAATAAAATTTAATGAAGTGAAGTTTGAACCACTCAAGTGTTTTGTGTCAACCCTGTTTCCCTAGTTAACATTACACTGCATAACCTCGAAAAGTAAAAAGTGGAGGTAGCTTTGAGCACCGAGTGAGATGCAAGACTAACTGAAACACCAAGAAGCATCAGATTTAGGTTTAATATGTACTTGTGCACAAGACTTTTGATTGTCATAAAATGAAGCCTGAAACTATTGGAAATTTGAGAGCTCGAATGTGATCAACATGAGATCAAAAGAAAATTAACCATATTAAAAAAGAGACATAATCGAATGCAGTTCAGTCCATTTGGCCCAAGTCCATGAATCAAAAAGGATAAAAGATCACTCCACTAATAAAATTCTTGCAATTTGTATGCACGACAAAACTACAAAATCTTCCTAACATTCAACTTTTGCTCGGACAAAATTAAAAACCACCTAAAAGACCCTAGGAATTACATCACTCTCTTCTTCTTAATTGTAAAGGTTAAACCTTACAAATATAAGGGCTATCACTTGATTAACAAAACTTAACTATTAATTATATCTACTCGTCAATACACTTAATTGTAAAGTAATCTCTAGCCAATAAAAGCACACCATAATCCAAATAAAATACCGTCAATTAGAATTTGGGTAAATATCTAATAAAACTGCCACTGAAATCTAGAAATCCAACACTTACCTTGGTTCCAGAGATAAATAGGAAATCTTTGGCACGTGAAGGGTCAAAAAACGCCATCTTCTTTGCCACTGTGTCATAAGCTGCTACCTATAGATCATAATTCAAAGAAATGAGTGCAAAAGGAAATTATAAACAATACATGGCACTAGTTTAGCAAAATGCAGTCCTGGTTGAGGGCGACGCAATTAGTATTTAATAACATTAAAGTGGCAGCTTATTGGAATTTATTAAGATTGTTCGCACGGGATGCTTCTAGAAAGGACTAGGTTGTAATTATATTCTGCAAAATTAGAACCACCATGTCATACTACTCCCGTAGAGGGGAGTATAACAATTTGGCATACTAATCAAGGATACCATCGTAGAGTTTTATACTATTAATGCATATAGTATCTCCAATTAAGGTTAAACCAGCATATAGTTACCTACCCGGAAAGGCAAAATGTTAAGCTTTTCCAAGCCAGGAGCCATACTTAGCACTTTTTTCCCATGATCAGGATCATACAAATCCCTCTTCTCTGCTGGGTGACCCATACCAGCAGGATCACGACCAACGATATAGAAGTTAGCCCCAGCATTGATCCTCGCCTTGGCATGCCACTGTACCTCTGTTGGACCTGCATAATGCATAGGTGATGGGAATATGGATACGATAGTCGTGTCAGGGTCAAGGACTCCATCTTCTAGAACCTGAACATAAACGAATCCAATTTAAGTTTCAATACCAAAATAAGTCACTTGTTTGAATCCTATCCCATCAAAATTCAAACAAGAAAAACATCATAGAACACAATTACATTAAATAGTGTCCATGTACCATTATAGCAATTAACCTTAATGCAGATGATATTAGTAGTTGTTATACAGAGGAGACAATGTGAAAAACCTTGCTGTGTTGTTCCATCCGAACATCCAAGGGCACATCGTCGACCTTGGTGAAACCTCCCAAAGGATGAAGCAGTAGGATCGGATTCTTGAACCCCATTTTTAAAAGCCGTCTCCTAGTATCATTCATCAACAGAGCATGTCCATTATGCACAGGATTCCTTAACTGAAAAGCGAAAACCGCATCGGCATTACGCCTATCGAATTCTGTCCTGAGTTGCTTGGGTGAAAGTCTGTAGTGATCAAGCCCATCATTGTATTTGACGGGTTTCAAAACTTCCAGGTCACCTCCAATGAGCCAGTTTCCAGCTGAAGCAATGACTTCCTCAACATAGGGCAATCCCGGCGCCGTCGTCCCCCATGTTCTAGCTATCCTTTCTTCTTTGTTATGCTTGTAGATTTCAATGCTACAATAAAAATTCACCAACAGTACCACTAGCTTTATGTTGCACGATACAAATGACAATTATACAATAATACCAGAATTCAAGGGTTTAAAAAGCTTCAAACCTTCTGAGAATGGCGATCAAGTCTCCATCAGGCCCGACCAACCCTACATTTGAAGAAGACCCAATGTTCTCCTTGGTCGCATCATCAATGGCCAAAACAATGGGAAGTGACATATTGACAATAGACCCATCTTTCATTCTCAAAGAATTGAAATGCAAGCTCTGCAAATACTCGTCTTCCCTCATGAACCCTTTCAAAGGACTAGCCCATCCTTCACAAATCACATGCACCCACTCCACATCGATCTTGGTCACCCTCACCTTCGGCAATGATTCGGTCTCGACCATCTTGGTTCCCCTTTCGCTCTCCGGGACAACGAGATCGACGACGACCCCACCGTCCGGCTCGATCAACGAGCTCTTTATCACGGAAAGAGACCGAACCGGACCCTGCATTCTCCTCGGCTTGTGAGAAGTCGATGTCGTTGTTAAAGGATTGGAATGGTAAATAGGTTTGGGTCGGATTCTGGGATTGTAAGCCGCGAAAAAACATGTGGGTTTGTTGCAGAAATTAAGGTGAGCGGAAATGAACTGAGCTTTGATTGTGAGAGACATGGTCGAAATGGAGAGCTTTTGTTGGAAGAACAAGAGAAGTTGTTGGTGTTAGAGAAGCAAAGCGATGTCCGGGAAAATAGGGGAGTGTAATAAAGATGAGGGTTTAAAATTAGTGAACATTGTGTTCTGTTGGTGGCGGAGAGAGGTTGGCGTAGGACCGGGAATAGTGCCGTAACATCAAAGTAGTGAATTGTTCTGTGAGAAATTTATTAATATTTATTTATTAAACCAACGAATAAAAATAAGATTTATTATTCGTTTAATTAAATGAACAAATATAAATAAAGGGCTCGTTCGTTCATTTATGTTCGTTTATGTTTATTAACATATGTTTAGGGGTGAGCATTAAATAGAGTCGGGTCGAGCAAAAAATTTTGAGTTATTCAAGTTGACAAGTTCTATTTTATGACTTGTTAAAAACTTCCTTTTTATTGGCTAGGGGTGATCATTGTTCGCCGACCGAACCAAAACAAAATTAGTTAATCTGTTAGATAATTTTAAGTTTCGGCTAATGATTAAGAATTTTTTCAAATTTCAATTATCGAATAATTCAGATTAAAATCGGTTAATAATTGAATTAATCTAACTAACCCAAAATATTAAATATTTAACATATTATATATGTTATTTATGTCCGTTGGTGTTCGTTTATGTTAATTTGTGTTCGTTTATGTTAATTTGTGTTTGTTTTTTATTTTAACGAACGAACATGAACGAGCACGAACATGGCATATTCCTTAACGAACAAAAAATTTTATGTTCTTTTATGTTCGTGTTTGTTCATTTGTTCGATTAAAGTTAAACGAATGAATATAAATACTTCATCGTTCGTGTTTATTCGATTCGTTTGCAGGCCTAACCGGGAAAGAGATCCACACGTTTGCCTGTGTTGGCTCGCTCTTTTGGTATTTGTGGACGGAAGTTGGTGGCGTTGGGGAGGGGACCAAACCAAAGGCTGTATTGAATTTATTTTTGATTCCGAGTGAACGAATTGAAATGAAAATGGGCCAAGAGACGAATATGAAAAAGGTTGAAAGCAACGTGTAGCCCATTAATTATCCACAAGTTGGTATTTGGTATCGGAACTCTTTTCTTTTTTAGATTCTTTGCTCTTTCTTCAATTATTTGAGCCATCACATTGTCCTTGAATTTTTTTAAAAAAATAATCGAAATCTGAATATAAACTATAAAACAAACATAAAAGATAGGTCTAATTGAATTATGCATGAACCTTCAAATTATACAAGTTGTGCAAATAATTTGAATTGTACTATTCAAATGCTAAGAAAACTACTTAACTCGAATTCAAATAATTAAAAATAAAATATTTTTGTATGCATATTTTAAAAATTAGTGGTCCTATGTAAGATTTATGAGTTTGTTGGTTTAGAGTTAGAGTTATGATTTTGATTTTAGAGTTAAGAACGATTCGGACTTTAAAATAAGCAAATCGTGTAAAACAAATTCTACATCATTTATGTGTTACAAAAATACTCTAATTAAAATAACCCTAACTATATATTTAGAATTGTGAAGTCGTTAATTTTATAGGAATGGAGCATATGATAGTCCATTGTGGGCATATTTAATTTTAACTGTGTTTGGGTCTATTAATTTAGGTTGGGTTAGATTTGGTTTATTGAAGTCGGGCTTCATTCGCAACATCCTAAAACTCATGTTGTGTTCCTATAATATTTCCTATAATATTTTTTCCCTTTTTGGCCTTTAGTGTAAATATTGTAAGTGTGTATAAAACTAAATTCCATTAAAAAATTAAAAAATTCTAATTTTTGAGTACAAATTTAAACTTTTACAACTCAAATATTTAAAAAATTGATTAATAAATTAAATACCATGTGATTCTTGTCGATTTCAAAAATTTAAAACTTAACCCCACTTAAAGATAACAAATACTCTTTAATTTTTTAATAAATCTACAACTTTTATAAAAATAACTATAAAAGAATATAAAAGAGAGTAAAATTTACTCTCTTTTTTTAATAGTCTAAAGGTGATTATAAGGTAGTATATGTTCATACATATTTTTAACCATTTGACAATACACATACAACATGTAGACAAAGCGATTTAAATTTGTGTCTTCTATGATAAACAATATATGTTTTTCTACTGGGATACTTGTCGGGTTCAAGAGAGTAAAATTCTCAAAAAAAAAGGAAGAAAGTTGTACAAAAATTACAATTCAAGTTTATTATCTAAAGTTTCTTCTTATTTCGATTTAAAATACATTACACATACTCTTAAATTTATGTGTTCGAATTTTAAGTTTTATCAAATAATTTATTTTAATTTGACATTTTTAATTTTTTTAATTTTATTCTCATCAATCTATTTGATTTAATTAAAAAACAACTTAAATTTTATTGATAATATAATCCTCATAAATTAAACTAATTCAAATCTTTTTATTAACTTTGTTTGAATTTTATATTCGAGAAAAACAAATCTTATATATTTTTTTGAAAGGAAATCTTATACTATTCACAGTGGCGATTTAGAAAATTCGAATTTTGTCTTTAAAATTTTTGAAAATTTTAATTTGGTCCCCAAAATTTTAAGAATTCATATTAAGCTTAAAGTTTTAAATATTTTTAATTAAAATCCCTCTCAATTTTTTAAAATTTTTTGTTAAATCTCTTAAAGTTATTAAAATTTTAGTTAAATTCTCATTTTTTTTAAAAAAATTGTTCAATCCTCTAAAAATTTTAAAATTTTAAGTTAACCTCTTTAAACTTTTACTTCAAATTTCATTACATGCTATTCATTGCCAAAAAGAGGGGAGAAGAATAGATGTTGCTTTGCTATCGGGCCCTAAAAAAAGGCACTAAAAACCCAAAAAAAGAGAGTAAGAAATGGAAAACAGCCTCTCGTATAGAAAGGAGGCGGATCATAATATAATGATAAAGAAATGGAAAGAAAGATATCTAGTAAACCGTACGTGTGCACTCCAATCACAGCTTGGACTGGTCGGCAGTTGAGTCTTTCACATAAATTTATCACTTTATTATTTTTTCCATACCTAAACTTGTAAACTTCGTTGAACATGCCCTTCAATCGGCTAAATTAGGGGAAGGGGTTATTTTTTATTTAGAGAAATTGTATTGTTTCGAAATTATTTAAAACTATTTAACTATTTTTATAGTGAAGGCAAAGTCGTTAGTATATAATGGTGATTTTGATAATTTCGAAGTAGAGTTTTTACCTGAATGAAATGAAAAAAAAATAATTATAAGCAGAGTCTAGCAAATGATGCCGACTTTTCCCGAATTCGATGAGCTAGTCGAAGTAAGTCATCGCTAGTTTAAAATGAAAAATATACAGTTTTTGTTAAAAAAAAGAAAACGCACGATATAGTGGCAGAACTTGGAATAAAAATTTGCGGGGTCAACTTAAATTTTTTAAAAAATTAGAGGTTTAAACAAAAATTTTCAAAAAATTTTGTGGGTTTAACTAACATTTTTAATAATTTTGAGAGATTTAACAAAAATTAAAAATTTTGAGAGGGAATTTAGTTAAAAATATTCAAAATTTTAAAGCTTAATATTAATTTTTAAAAATCTTAAATGGGCAAGATTAAAATTTTCAAAAATTTTAAGGGCAAAATTTGTATTTCTCAAAATTTTAGAGAGCCGTGCCCCAAGTCATCCATTAAAGGATCCGCCCCTTTCGCAATACATGTTAACACAAATACATACCTGACTAAATAACGTGTTTATATTTTGTCTTCAATTCCTCGATGAGTATATGTTTAAAATATTGTATTTAAACACTTGAAAAACTAATATTTAATCAATGTGAGATAATCTTTTCTTTAAAAAGTATTATTTTTTAAAAGCTAAAGATTTGATATGCTTCTTTATGTAAATTAAATAAGAAAATAATATCAATGGGTGGTGTGCTTCTTTACGTTAATTATAAAACAATAATATTTGATACAATTATAAAAACTACATATAATATAATGTTTATTTGATATAATGCGCTGGAAAAATTAATAACTTATAAATGTGAGATTTGGTCAAGCAATGAAGCATATCCCACCTTAGTTAGATATTAGTTTTTTTTTACATGTTTAAATATAAAATACACTCTACCATTGGTGCCCAACCTGTACTTATGTTATCATGTATTGTTATTGACATGTACCATATGTGTTTTTCATACAAAATCCAGAAATTTGGTCCTCGCTTTAGTCATTGTTGAATTGTTTTCACCTCTCGTTTTTATTTTTTAAATTCGACGAGAAATAAAACAATAATACATAACAAGAACTAAAGAATTTTTTTAATTAATATATATTTATTTTATTTTTTATGTTCAAGATTTATTCGTTGCTTTTCGGGTCAACAATTTTTTTATAAAGCATAAATTATGCTTGTACCATGAGAAAAATGATGTAAAAGAAGATGAAAAGTAGAGGACATCCATATACTTAATATTATTTAATTATTTTTATATAAATAAGTATTTTAGATTATTTTTGTAAAGCATTTTTAATAAAAAGAAGAAGAAGACAGGATAAATTATTAATTTTTGTTAGGAAATGTAGTTGTGAATTTATTGCATCTACACGTGTGGATGAGGTAGTTAAGTTGGACACTTTTCAAACAACTGTCAGATAACACACCAAACTACACCCTCTCACTTCGATCATTGGATTGTCACAATGCTACAACTCACCGCTATTAATTCATTCAACAATATTTCTTTATTTGCAAATTTGGAAACAGATTATAAAAATTCCATTCACTTTCATCTCTCTTTCTAGCTCCATTTCAATTCGTATGGATTATGATTTATGAAAATTTGTTTAAATTATTTTATATAATTTGTTTATTAAAATAACTCAAATTATATTCGTGAGATTAGTATACTAACTAATGAATTAAGAAAATACTTTGATACACAAGCCTTTTAATTTTAGATTTTAGAAGTTTAAGTTATAAGGAGTAGAATTTAAGGTTTAAGGTTAGGATTTAGAATTTAAGATTTAGATTTTAAAGTGTTAGGATTAGGGATTTAGGTTTTAGATTTTATAGTTTAAATATAAAGGGTTGCGTAAATCTTTTTTATACAGCTTGTGTATCAAAATATAACACATGAATTAATTTTTCTAACTAATGAATTCAACATGAAACACATATAAGTAATAAATTGTTTATAATTTATTATTCTTAACTAATCGAGATAACTTGAGTTCATGATTTTTTTTCAAATCCGTTACTTTTTTTTGTGGGCGAGTCTTCCAACAAAAATTTTTACATACAGAAGGCCTCGAACTCGATACCTACTTAAACGATATTAAGATACTTGTCACTTTGACTAACTCCAGTTTGGTCCTTTCCCTTTTTTTGTCTGATAATGACTTCATGATTTGCATTATGCAGCCTACATGTCATAACCAGAATGCTAATCAATTCATTAGTAAAATCGTATTAGCCGGTAAGTATAAAATTATTGACAGAAATTAATTTGTACAATTTTATTAAATTGTTATAAAATGCTCATTAAATCTATCGAACTCTTACAAAATAATCATTAAATTTTACTGAACTGTTAAAAACAGTCTTTTAAATTTTAGTCAATGATCATTTTGTAACTTTTGAAAACTTAATGACTAAAATGATAATTTTTTCATAGTTTAGTAACTACTTGTGTATTTTTAATATTTATAATCCTTCTCTGTCCTTGAATTATCGCCTCCTTCGGTCACACTAATGAACGTCAAAACCCTAAAAAGATTATACAAAATCAAATTAGATTTTAAATTAACGAGAAAAAATTGGGATTAGAATTAATATTTGACGCGTTAATTATCAGTAATTATTGTCGAAAAGTGAAGCCAACCTTAACAGCAATTGTTTCATGGCATAAAAGTCTGATTAACGTACATCCAAACACATGTATTTCATTGTGCGTACTGTCATGCTTTCAAATCGCAATTGTTTCTACTTTCAATCATTTGTAGAACGTCCAAAATAATCGAACCCTTCCAGTTACGGCCGTATTTGCTGCCTGATTACAGACAAAACATATTTAATTAAGCTATGTTTGGTTCGAATTTTCCATCATTCGAAACAGATAACGATAGCAAGTTGAGATTCCTCGAAAGAGTCCCTTTCGTGAGAGAAAAAAAAAGGGGATAATGCAACTTTTAATGCCTAAATTTGAAAACATTTTAAACACATCATTTAACTTGTTTTTGTGCGTTCATATTAGTCTTTAAACAGGTAACTTTTTCAGTATGTGACATACACTCAAAGTGTCATATCAACAAAAGACGACAAATAGAAAAGTAAAGAACTTTTTTTTGGGGGGGATATTTTAATTTTCCAAAGGATTAGCTAAAGTTTTATCAGTCAGATGTGTCAAAATACAATTTTACCGTTCTCTTGTTTTTAAAATTTTAAGGGACTAAACTTATAATTTTACCGTTTAAGGTGGTCTCGCCCTTGAGAACCAAGTAGACAAAAATTGTTAAATCCATGCTTAAAAGTTATTTTATCCACACGCAAAAGATTCAATTATACATGCACTAATCCTTTAATTATTGAGAATATTTGATTTATGCTTCATAGTTTTGGGGGACCTGTCTGTCAACTTCAAACAATATCAACAATGTTGATTTGATTTGGTGACATATAATTTTAGAGAAAACTAACAAGATACTTACTATTATTATTGAATCAAATATTCGGGTACAATTTCATTATCACATTGAATGATAGATGGACGTATGCATTCTTGTTAGGTTATTTCTTATTGTACCTTCAAAAAGATCAAGCATCAATTTAAAGGGAGGAGATGTATTGTTCTTATACACATTACTATTAAACTAATAATCATGTCTTAATCACTAAAATAATTATTGTTTAATGTTTATTCATTTATTCATAAAAAAAAAATCTTTACCCAAAACACCATTTATTTTATGGGGATGGCCTTAAATTTTTTTCCCTAATTTTTGTGGGGAGTGGGATTTTTTTTAGTAAGAGAAAAGATTTGTTCGGTTATTAAATTTGGAAATAATGTCAAGTCTTTTCGTCACTTTATCCGTAGCTCAAATCATGGTGTAAGGTAAATGAAAGAAGAGTAATCATTTTTATACTGACGGTGAAAAAAATCACAAGCAACTTAATTTTAGGGTTTATTGATTTAGTTTAAGATTTAAAATTTAGGGGTTTAAAGTTTAGGAGTTGTGGATAGAATTTAGGGCTTATAAATTAAAACCTATATCCCTAATCATATTACCTTAAAACTTAAACACTAACCTCTAAACTCTAAGTTCTAACCACATACGCTCAATTATAAAGTGCTTGTAAAAAAATTTTGTTTCTACCGCCAATATATTTAATATAAATTCATGAAAAAATGAATATTAAAATGATTTATATAAGATGTATTGACATAAGTCCATCTACTATCAGTGAATTACATGACACCGTATGTTAATAGTTTTATTAATTTATTGATGATGTATCTGAATATCATTTAGTAACAATATATAAACTTAAATTAAAAATACATTAAATGTAGGGTTGTACACGAAAAAATGTTCAACGAATTACTCATGAATCATTCGTATATTTTTATTTATATTAATTCATTAAGTTAAATAAATGAGTATGTCTAAAAAACATGTCCATTTATTAAACAAACGAATTTGAACCCTCGTTTATTAGTTTATTTATCTGAAACTAATATTTTTCTTATAAAAGATACATAAAAATATTTGTGTTTATTTATTTGTAATATAATTGTTACCATTTAAGTTTGATTCTTTTTTATCTAAAAGGTAATAAATATGTTCGTTTGCAATTTGTGTGTATATTACCTCTGATCATATTCTAATTGCTCGAGAATATATTTATGAATATATTCGTGAACGTTAATTAAGAGAATATAGATACGTATAATTTTATAAAACAAACATGAACCGAATATAAAAGTCTAAAAAATTAAATAAAAATATAAATTCAATCGTTCAAATTCGAATATTTATAATTTAATAAAAATTTATTCCATAACCATATTTTCTCTTTGAAATGTAAATAAAAAATATAGGGTAAAATACACAAATCATCACTCAATTATCTTCTTTCTCTTATTTTGGTCATTCAACTTTCAAACCTTCTAATTTACTAACTGAACTTTTTGATTGATCATGTTTTGGTCACTTTGGATTATTTTATTTTTATTTTCAAAATTTTAATATTATTAAATATAAAAATAATTTAAAATAAATAATAAAATCATATTTTATTACATTTTAAAATTTAAAAATATATAAAAACATAACCACCATCGTCAACCACTATCGGCCTCATAATCGACAATTGTTTGATTCCAAATTGCACTGGTGAACTCGTTTTGACACGCTGGGTCCAAATTTGGTGTTTGTTTCGTCGAAAAATGTCATGAAACCCACGAATCTCGTTTGAAACTTTTTGGTTTTCTCACTTTTAATCTCTTTTTTGTGGACCTCGGAGTACTTTCCGACAAAATAGAGGTCAGATTTGGACTCAAGGGGCCGAGGCGAAGTGATCTGTAAAATTTGAGACCGAACGGCCACCACCTACGGCCGTCGGCGGGTGACTGGCAAACAGTTGGATTTAGTTTTATATTTTATATTATTTTTATATGAAATAATAATAAAAATGCCAATTTTTTTGAAAATAATAATAAAATAATTCAAAGTGACCAAAACATGAGCAATCCAAAAGTTCAATTAGTAAATTGAAATGTTTGAAAGTTGAGTGACCAAAATAGGAGAGAAAATAGTTGAGTGATGATTTGTGTATTTTACCCAAAAAAGTATATTGATTTTGGTAAGCCCAATGACCATGATGAAGCACTAGGCAGCCACCAACCAAAGTTGATAAGTCTTGTGGGAAAGGTGTTGATTGGATTAGAACTACCGAATTCAACCTGATTTTAATAATGTTTGGGAGAAAAGAAAAGAAAAGAAAAGAAATGGGGAAATTTCTTTGCACATGGATGGGTTTGGTTGGTAGTAGGAACAGTCAAATAGCAATAATCAACTTCAAAAAAAGGAAAAAATGAATTTGGAAATATTGACCCATTCACGTTAGGCCACGTAGCTATAATTATAGCTTTACTTGGTGGACTAAAATGAATATTCAAATCCATTTTCATATTAGCCTTTTTCCTTTTTGTTCAAACCATTTTCATATTTGTTAATTAAAGAGGCTAAAATAAAAGGTGTTGAAAAACTATTGGATTCGCCGTTGTCTTTTGCATAAACCATTCACTTTACTTTCTCTCCATCTCTTTTTAATTTGGTTGCGACACAAGAAATAGTGGTTTTGTAAAGGTGAAACATGTTAGTACCAATGTTTCATCCATATCATTTTATATAAAAATCCACAAAGTATAGATTGTTATTTGAAAAAAAAATAGTAATTTTTTAAATATAAAATAATCTAGCGAGATAAAAAAAAAAACAGACCATTCAAGTAAAATCAGAGTTTAATTCTTAAAAATGTTTACCATTTGACAAGTTTAGTTATGTAAAGAGACATGTTATTGTGGTGTACAGATTTTAACAGGAAAAAAAAAAAGGTAAAAGGGAATTTCGGAGCATGGTCGGGTTTAATTATTGTTATCGTTTTCATGCAGTCCTAAATCAAAAGTATTTGACATTAAACCTAATCACGGAATTCAATTTTTCAGGTTAGTTATTCAATGGAGCCGACAAAAGTTTTAACCATTTAATTGCTTGATGATCACGAAAAGGAGATTCCATCGATATAATGTCACACTCAATTTTTTAATATATTGATGTGATTATATGATACTATTTGTTCATACTTTTCTTTAACCATTTGAAAACGTATATACAATTTATGAACGCAAGTGATCGAATCCGAGTATCTTAAGATGAGCATCATCCTATTTTTTATTAAAACTACTCGTTAAGTTCAACGACATAATGAGTTTTTTTTCAATGCATGAGATTATAATTTTAATCCTTCGATTATTTTAAAATTTATTATTTTATTTTATATTTTAATTTCATATGTCATGATAATCACTTTAACAACAATATTTTTATAAATTTAGAGATTCACTAATAGGCCGAGTAGTCAAAGATGTTTATGTTGCCTCATCTTATATGAATTCGAATCTCAACATTTTATATTGAGAATTTAATATCTATCAACTTAATAAAAAAATATTGTTATAAATTTAAGAACAATCAGTACCCTATTAGGCAATAAGTACAAGATTGACAAGCAACAATAGATTAATTAATAAATTAATTATTATAATTAGGGGCAAATGCATGACTTTATGTTGGAGTGAATTTATAAAAATTTAAAGGGCGAGAATAAATTTTTAATAAAAATATATAAAATATATTTAAAAAATTCCAAGCCATATACAAATTTAAAAAATTCAAGTGAGTGACAGCCTATCTAGCTCCTTCTGTCCATCCGTGATTAAAATATTTTATGTAGTTTCAAAGTGCACTTATGAGTCCTCCCATTTTGTGTGAGAATCTTCCTCACAGGGTCCTTGTGATCCCTTTGCCTTGAAGTACAGCTGCCGACTTTGTTTTATATTTAAGTCGCTGGTTTTCTAGTTATTTAAGGTATGATGCGCCCAAGTAGACCTGACAAATTTGACCCGGAACTTGAAAATTGAATTGATTTACTCGAATTAAGACTCGAAATCGACCTGAATATGATGATTCGAAATTTGATCCGGAACCGATCCGAATTTTAGTTGAACCAAAATAGACTCGAACTGATTTTCACCCAAACCGAATAGACCCGAACCAAAGACAACCCGAAATATAGAAAAGATATTAATAGAAATAAATAAAGATAGGATATGAACAACCGCACAACTCACCAAAAAGTTAAATATATTAACTTTATAAATCTATATATAGGGTGTAAAAAATTGACCGGCCTAAAAACTCGATTAAAAACGGTCGATCTCCCATTGACCCGAAATTGTCCCGAACCGAAATCAACCGACCCGAAATGACCCGAATCATAATATACCCGATCTAAAACCAAACCGAACCGAAACCGAATTTGAACCGAATAATATCAGACCCGAAAATGACCCGAACCGAAACCGAACCAAATGACCCGTTTGCCACCTCTACGCCCAAATACCATTCTTAATTTATTTATTTTTATTTTACAAACAATAATTTAAAAATCAAAATTTAGTTCGTTTTGGTTAACATAATTAATTAATATAGTTATCTATTAAAATGATTAATATAATTATAATAAATGGGTCTATTAAAATCCATCAAATTGGTAGTTGTACTTCGTCCCCAAATAGTTATAATAAATATTGAATCAAATAATATAGAAAAGCATCCAAATCTTAATTGTATTTGAACAGAGAAGTTATCTCAATGCCAGTAAGGGTACGAGAGAACCCAAAAAAAAAAAAACAACTAGCCATTACATAAATTAGTTAATATAATATTTATAGTAGTACTATTATAATAGATTAAATATTTAAATAATTATATATAATTATCAATATACTAATAATAACATTTAAAAATATGGGTAAAGTACATAAATGGTCACTAAACTATCTCAAAAAATATAAAATGGTCACCAAACTTTCAAATGTTACATAACAGGCATCAAACTTTAGTTTTTGTTATAAAATGGTCACTGAGCTGTTATCTATTGTTGACTGGGTGACTTGAGAGTTACGAAAATTTGTATAACAACATATTTAATCCTCAATATTTACACGTTCAGTCAATTTAAACATCACTAATGAAGGTGGAATTAAGACTAAATTGATTGAATGTATAAATATGGCGGATTAAATGTGTTATTATTCAAATTTTCATAACTCTCACGTCATTCACTTGATGAGAGTTAACGTCTCAGTGACCATTTTGTAATTAAAACTAAAATTTAATGCCTACTACGTAACTTTTGAAAATTTGGTGACCATTTTATATTTTTTGAGATAGTTTAGTTACCTTTTGTGTACTTTACCCAAAATATAAGTAAATCAATTACTACTTGGACCAACATGATGAGATCTTATATCCCTCAAACTATGTGTTTAAGATTAGAATCCAGATGTTACAAATAAAACAAATTGATTAGAAAAATTAACTCACATAATAAATTTCTATGATACATAATTTAAATTATTTGATCAATAAATTATATACCGAAAATTATATCAAAAAACAAATGTCAATTTGAAAAGAAGCTGAACTATCATTTTGTAGATGTTCTGTTTAAATATATATTTAAAGTAGAATTATTTTTGATGTATTGATTTTATCTGTAATTTACATATGAATATGTTTTTAATGTAAATATTTTTTTTACATATTTAAAAGAAATACAATTATAAATTTATATTTGAATATTTGTCTAATCAAATTGAATATGTTAAAAAAGGGGATAACATAGAGATGAAAATCCAGCAGAACTGAGAAGGAGGCACAGATGTGTCCAATCAGAGACAACAGCATAAGCTGCAACCACCAATCGAGCTGTCTCACACATATCTAAACCTCCCCAATACCCCTTTGTCGTACAAAAAGGATCTCAATCCCTTCCAACAATTTTTTTTATTAACTCAAGAGTTATTTATATTTGTAAAATAAATATTAAAATTTAAATTTATAAAAAATTAAAAAATATGAGCATTTTGATCCTTCAATTAATTAGTAAATTTTAAAAATTTTAAATAATTTTAATACAAGATGGAAGTCACCTCTTAAAATAGGAATGAGTGTATTCTGAATATGATCATATTAATTAATTGAATTTGAATTTAATTTATAATTTTTTAAAAATTATTGTAATAACAATGATACCGACTAAACGACTAAGAATATGTAGAATATAAATCTTCTATCGTTTTCTGATGCATCTATTTATGTCATCATACTAAAAAAAAGTTTAGATTTAAGCGTTAAAGTTTAAGGTTATTGTTTAAGATTAAAGTTTAGTGCATTGGAAGTAGATTTATTTTTAGGGTTTATGATTTAAAATATAGAATTACATCTTAGAATTTAATTTTTATAATGCTGATGCATGAAAATGGACACCGAAAAAGGACGGAGAATTTTTGTTCAAATATATGGAGTTAACACATGTGCATGTACATATAGAACCTTCCTTAATATAGCTTTTCGGGAAGTTTGATCCCAAGTGGGACAGACTAGAATTCATGGCATCACGTGTCCACCCTCCGACTTGTTCTTAAATAACCTTCAAAATATCAAACCTAATTGTAATGGAAGTATATTTCTTCAATCTCCAATATTTTCCCATCTTGATTATCAAATTGCAAAATTTCTTTCATTTCAATGGCTTATTGTACGAAATTATGAGATAACCCCATCTCACATAGTTGCAGCTGGCAGCCTGTTTTCATTGTCAAACACATAAATTTTTTGTCTGAAAAATCATTAGATCACAGTAACGTGGGCAGATCGATTAATATATATGTGGTATATATAATCTAGAGCTTGTGGGAAATTTACTATAAAAGGACAAAGTTACATGAAAGATAATCTTATATGTCTATCAAGAATTATTGATTCTTTCATTGTCACATCCCATTTTGCATATATGAGCTAATATATCTTGGTATTTGAATTTGATTTTTTTGAGGTTTAATTTGGTACATTAATTTTTTCTGCTCCAATTAGATACATCGATTTGGTTTCTTAGTTTAAATGGACATCTAAATTTAGTTTTTTAGTTTAAATTATATTATTTCGAATTTAGATCAGTTTAGGTTAAGTAGACTTACATGAATTCAAGTGATTTTGGGATTTTATAAAAATATAAATATTTTTATTACAAAGAAATAATTAATTGGACAAAGATATAAAACTAAAAAAATATATTGTTTCTATGGATTCTATATATAAATAACTTTTTCTTACAAAGGTTAAGTTCCAAATTTGTTCAAACCCCACACCAACGAGCGAGACCAAATGCTAAAAATTAAAACTGTTTATTCTAAGATAATGTTTGATTAACATGTGGTTTTAAGACATGATCCTCGGCTAAATATTTTATTGATTTTTTTAATCTCATTTTTGTCTTTCGTCTTCCTCAATAAAAAGTGTTGTCGTCATGCCGTGTCCATATTTTCATGTAAAAGAGAACAATTTCAATTTAGAGTTTTAGACTAATATCTTCAATTAATCTTATCCAATTATTTAATTCAGTTAAAAAGCTCATCACGTAACTTTTTCTCTGTAATTTGTTTGACGAGTTTTCTTTAATCTGAAATTTAATTCAATTAATAAATTAATTCTAATAAGAAATTATTTCAAAATTTGTAATCATTCTGTAATTTCAAACAAATATGATTTTTTAAAATATTTTTGTTCAGTTCAAGTATATGTATGACAACGATCTCATACATATACAATTTGAAGTTGGGCCCTTTCTGAAAGGTATATTTTAAAATCCATCAGTATTTATAAATGTTTATTCTAAATTGTTTAAATTTATACATATTATTTTTTAATATGAAGATAATTCACACATGATTTACTCAAGATATAAGTTGAATCTGGATATTCAAAGACCCAAGACTTTAGCCTTTATGTGCTCTCCCAAGGTTTCATTAATATTAACGCTTAATTTTTTTGTTTAACTATCGATATTTGATTAATTGGTTGATTGATCCGGATCGAGCTTTGCAAAGTAAGAGTGTCCAAATTAGGTACCCGAGTCTTCGGGTAGTAGCTTGGCCGGCCCATGTTCCAACCCGTGCGGGTACCCGCAAAACCGATAATTGAGTACATGAATATAAAAATATGTATTTATTAAATGTAAAAATATTTAATTAGTTTGATATAAAAAAAATATAAAAATATGTATTTATTAGTTTGATATAAAAAATATATTTATTAAATATAAAAAATATAAAATATTTTAAGATGTCTTATTAGTTTAATATAAAAATATTTTAATTTTAAATACATTCAAGTACTCGGGTACCTAAAAATTTAGGATTTTTAGACCTGAGAAATGGCGGGTTGGATACCCGACGTGGGAGGTGAAAGTTTTTCATAAAATTATTCTGATTTTTTGATCGAGTTGGCGGTCTACGGGTCGGGTCATCTGGGTCGTGTATTTTTGAATACCCCTACTACATAAGCCAAATATGAAGACGACATTCCCAATCCAGTTTTTTTTCATTCACAACATCAGAATTCGAACCACTAACCCTTTTTAAGAGACCTAGCATCTTATTCACCTTTAATTTTTTGACATATCCTATTCCTACTTAAGGGGACTCTAGGGGAAGGGGATGCTCCTACTAAATCTAAAACTCATGACCTAAGAAAAGAGGGAGGGAGTAGATGAGAAGCTCTGGGCACTCGAACATCTTACTTTCTCAATTTTTTAAAACGCAAACAACTTATTAACTTAACATATTTTTTACCGATTGAATTTTAGTTTAATGGATATTATTGTTGTTACACTATTTTAAAAGAGAAATTATTACATGGTCCCGGTTCACTACGTTATCCATGGTCCAATCCAATAAGATTCATTCATTTAATGACATGTAGGAAAGATGTGAAGATTCACTTTGGAAAAAAATGAGATGAAAAATTATTATTGGATGGAACCATAGATGACGTAGTGAGCCAGACCCATCTAATAATTTTTCATCTTAAAGGCAATGTATTCAATACTACTACTTAAATGCAC
Source organism: Hibiscus mutabilis (assembly GCA_019671005.1). Lineage (NCBI taxonomy): Eukaryota > Viridiplantae > Streptophyta > Magnoliopsida > Malvales > Malvaceae > Hibiscus > Hibiscus mutabilis. The sequence goes on along the minus strand of CM033713.1, from coordinate 16,989,800 downwards.
ATCAATCCTTGATTGGAGGATTTGGAGTATTACAAACTTGATTTATATTTTAAAAGAGTTTATTACTTTTTGCACAAAACCAATTTTAGAACTAATATTTCAAACATTAAATCACAAATAATTCACTCTCGGACATGTCTAAATCTTTGTAAGAATTGATTTGGCCTTAAAGAACATTGAATGTAAACGCATGAAGTCGTGTAAAATGATGGATTATATAAAGTGGGGAAGAGCAAAAAAGGATTTGGGGATTTAACTCTTCCGTGTAACGGTAGGTGAAGTGGATCATCTTAGAATAGTGTGTAAATCTCAGAGAATGTTTCGTGAATCAAGGCGTAGTTGAATCCAGAAAACAAGGAAAAGGGGGGGGGGGGGGATTAAATTGCAAAGAGAATAAAATGATTTATTCTCTCTCAAACGCATCCTACTACAGTGATTATGAAGCTGAGAGAGACGTACGTGATGTGTTGGATTGTGGGGCATTCCATTTCATCTTTGATTTGATATAAAAAGGACAACAACGACACCATTCTTTTCCATCATTCCTTTCCCTCCTCCTCTTCCTTAACTTTTGGGCCTTTCCCGTTATGGAAAATCACCATCACCACCACAACCTCCAGCAGCAGCAGCAGCAGCAGCAGCGTCAGATGAGTTCGAGATTCAAACGTGTATGTGTGTTTTGTGGTAGCAGTCCCGGCAAGAATCCTAGCTACCAGCTTGCTGCAATTCAGCTTGGCCAACAACTGGTATTTATGAACTTTTTTTTATATAAAATTTGGCCTAATAAATTCTGGGTTCTTGCCTTTTAGGCTTCTTCGTATCTGAAAGAAAAATTTTGTTTTCAGATATAAAATAAATTATTTAATGAAATAATCATGAATATCCTCCTAAACATTAGGATTTGAGGTTTTACCCTCTTTGTAATAAAAATAGTGTGGGGACGGAGTAATTGCAGGAGAGAATATAATTTAAACCAGACGCGTAAAGTCTAACAATGGATAAGCTAAAACGTGCAGGTTGAAAGGAACATTGACTTGGTTTACGGAGGAGGAAGCATTGGCTTGATGGGCCTCGTCTCTCAAGCTGTCTTTGATGGCGGCCGCCACGTGTTGGGGTAAATTATTTTTTTATTATTACTGCTACAGTTATTGTTTTTTTTTACAGTTTCAACTCTTTTCTAACTTTTCTTAACCCTTTTCTTGCAGGGTAATTCCCAAGACTCTCATGCCAAGAGAGGTATTTAAACTTGAGTTTGGGGTTTCCATTTGATTATAAAAAACCAGTATGTTTTGTTTTGTTCTTAATTTTGGAATTTTTATTACAGATTACAGGGGAGACAGTGGGAGAAGTAAGAGCCGTGTCCGGCATGCACCAACGTAAAGCTGAAATGTCTCGCCAAGCTGATGCCTTTATTGCCTTGCCGGGCGGATATGGAACTCTGGAAGAACTCCTGGAAGTCATCACCTGGGCTCAGCTAGGAATCCATGACAAACCTGTAAGAACTATTCCCGAATTCAATTATGGTATTAAATTGCGGTTAGGTTCATGATATTGCAAACGTTGCGTTATTATTCCCCAAAATAACTATGATTTTAAACACAGTTATGGTGTTATAACGATTTTCAAATCCGTAACATTACGACCGTAATTAAATACTATGAATTCACTTGCAAAAAAACGTGCATGTTTGGAAACCCATATTGAGTGTTTTATGTTTTGGGGTTTAAAAACAAAAACAAAACAGGTGGGATTATTGAACGTGGATGGCTATTACAACGCACTCTTATCATTCATAGACAAAGCTGTTGATGAAGGTTTCATAGCACCAGCTGCCCGGAACATAATTGTCTCTGCCCAAACTGCCCAAGATCTCATGTGCAAGCTCGAGGTACATTTACCCCCTAAACTCATCACTGTTGATCAATAGTTCAAATGATCTGAACCGTCCATTTTCCGTTTTGGGACCACAGGAATATGAACCTAACCATTCTGGGGTGGGCTCCAAGTTGCGCTGGGAAATGGAACAACACCTGGGTTTCACTGCAAAATCAGACATCGCTCGTTGATATCCCCAACCAGCTTTCATTAGATTCAATCACAAATGATCCACAGTTTTATGACCGTAGATTCTTACAAACCCCAACAGACAAAACAACAACCTTGTAGATGCAAAGATCCAAAGACAAGTTCCAGATTTCAACCTGTGAATTCTTTTTTTGTTGTTGTTGTCATGGTTTAATTTAAGTAGAGTTCTGACAATAACAGAACAGTATCAGTGATTATATTAGCTTTCTTAAGTCGGTGATTGCTAATTATGTTTTATAATTTTAAAATTATTAATTATTGTTGTTTTTCGTTTGTTGAAATTGTGGGTTTTTGTTGTTCTAAGTGCTTTCAAGTTTCAGCAAAAAGAGGTTGATAGGGTTACAGAGCAATGAAACAGGGAAGAATTGGCAAAGAGCTCAACTTTCAGCACCTTAATTTATAAATTTAAGCTTTGAATATAATATAGTAGCAATTACCTTCCGTGTCGGTAGTGACAGATATAAGATTTATTTTACGTTAGAGGTAGTAAATTGCATGAAAATTTAAAAATTATTAAAAGTATAAAATTAAATCATCAATATAAAATTTAAAAGAACATGTTATTATATTCTAATTTGAACATTTATCGTGTCCAAGTATATTCTATAAAATCAGGTTTTGGTTTTAGGTACGACAGGTCTAGGGGATAGCTTGGAGAGGCGTGCAAAAGCAAAAGACGTTAGGCTAATAATTGTTGATGATGCATAGTTTTCAAAGGGACAGTGGGGGTGGATTTAGGTCCCTTGGGGATTCAAAAACAAGACCACTTTTGGGGTGTTGATTTTGAGTGCAGATTAAATAAAAAAGGAAAGCGACACATGCTCTCGACCGTACTACAATGTCACCAAAGACAATGTGCAACGTGTGTTGAAAAAACCAAGAAAGCAATGGTGGAGAGAGCGAGTGGACCGACCTCTTTTTCCCCAAACAATTTTGGGCGACAGTTAGCCTTTGATACCTGTCGGTAAGAGATGATGATCTTCGTTGCGTGGGCGAGTGGTAACTGATGGGTGGCTTTTTACGACTTGGACCGACCTTTTGACACAAAAGGAGGGAACCCCAAATCGCCATTTCAACTGACCTTTGTGTCTGGATTGAATCTGTGTTGCTATGGATAAGCATGGATTGTTATGTGGGAAGTCGTGTCCCTTGGTCTGGATCATGTTATCGCTTCATTTCGATTCAGACTGGTACTTTGAACCCTTTTGGGGATAGATTTTGTCTTTTGTTCTGTCGGCGAACTGATTGTGATGCTGGAAAGCGGTTGAAATTAGGGGTTTGTAAAACCGAGTTTCAAGGCAGAATTAAGGGTCCGTTTGTAGTTGAGTTTGCGCCCTAAACGGCCGTTTTTGTCATAATTTTCCCCTCAAATATGTGTCGGTGATTACCCAAACGAGCGTTTGCGCTCATGATTTTCTTCCCAAATGCCCATTTACCCACAGTTGATTTTTTCACCTTTTAGCAACGGGCGTTTGCACTTCAACGAGAGTTTGCCGCCTCACCCAAAAACGAAGCCTAAGATGAGATTATGGGAGGGCCGAAATTAAGGTGAAGTTATTGGAGGGATAAAGTTGTTTATCTTTGAAATTAACAATCTCTTAAAAGATAATCTTTAAAAATAAGGGGTTGAGGTTTAATTTCACTAATTTTAAAATTAATATGTTCTAAAAAATAATTAAACCAGAAAATTTGACAAAATTTAATTCCATTCACTTCAAAACTGATGAGGTTCAAAAAAAATTAAACCAGAAAAATTGTGGGAGGGGCCAAAACATAATTTTAACAGATTCAAAAACTTTTAGGGGTTAAAAATGCAATTAAACCTTAAAAAGTTGGGGTGGGTCGGGTCCCTTAGGCCCACCCGATGTAACGGCCTGGGTTTCGGGATTCGAAGGTCTGTTTAAAACCCGTAGTTGGGGGCCGCGTGTTCGAGCCTTGAACTGGGCTTTAGAAACCTTAGTGGGCTTTCCATGGAATTTTGGGCTTAAGCTTTAGGTGGCCATGTAGTTATAGATGAAAGGAAGGGTAAAAGGGTAAATTTACCCATAAATAATAAAGAAAGGTGGTAGTTAATTGGTGCATAAAGATGATCTCATTCTTCTTCTTCCACCATTTACTCCATCTTCTTTTTTCTCTCCAAAGGCAAAACTCTTTGGGGAACAAATCTTAGTTTTTTGAATGTAAAACTCGAATTTTGAGTTGAGGGAAGTGTGCTTAGCATCCAAGGATCTATATTTTGAGGTAAGGATCAAGTAAAATGGTGGTATGAAAGATTTTGGTGGGGGTTATGGAGGATGGGCGAGAATGGTGATTTTGATCCATTTCTTGTTATGAAACCCTCATTTTTTGTGTCTTAATCTTCCAGCAATGTTGTAACAAGATTTACAATTTTTTTATTTGTGTAGTGAAAGGGCTTGGGTGGTCTTCCAAAAGCAAGGGCAAGAGCAAGGTGGGAGAAGATTAGCTTGGAGCACAAAGTTTGGTTTTTGGAGCAAAGTTAGTACACTACTAACTCTTCTGCCTTCATGGGCATCATAAAATCATGTTTGTTTTGTAGTTGCATGGCATTGTGGTTGTTTGAGTGCTTGAACCCCTTTAATGGCAAGTTGTTTAATTTATGTTAAAATGGTGTAAAATTGGTAGAAACCAACCTAAAATACCTCCCATAACATGTAAGATCGATTTGGGGTCTTAGAGTTAGGTTTTAAGGGCTTTGGAATAGAGTTTCGAACTCCAAAAATTGAATTCTGGGCATGAGTATCGGTACGGGATGAACTCGTATCGATACTCATATTTAAAAACGGCGAAAACCTGGTAAGTTTAGAAGGGTGTACCGGTACGGGTCAAGCCATATGGATACCCCATGTTTCTTATAAATTCCAGTGGCGATATCGCGTATCGATACGCCTGGTGAGGATCGATACAAGGGTGCGTACCGGAATGGATAGGTTTCGTATCGGTACCCTCCCTTTAGGTTAGGAATCGGTACCCAAGGGTGTGTATCGGTACAGGGTGAGAATTGGTACGGGTCAGTCTCGTACCGGTACCCTATTGTATCTTTGGGATGACCTCATTTTAGGGTATGAGGATCGATACGAGAAGCTTGAGGATCGGTACGATAAGGTCAGTACCGGTACTGCAGAACGAGTATCAGTACGCCCTGTCGAATCTGTCCAAAAATTATATTTTTAGTTTGGGAGGCTGGCAATTCGAATGTTTGGCCCATTAGGCCCCTTGGGGGTAAAACTTAATGTAAAACTGAAAAACAGAGGAATTAACCTTGAGAATGACCTAAATGAATATTAACTTGGAAATGCTTGTATGCCTTGTTTAAATAGAAACCATAGGGGTTGTGTATGGTTATGTGATGGGTAGGGTACTTGAATGGTTTAGTCACGGTACTGCAGGACGAGTATCAGTACGCCCTATCGAATCTGTCTAAAAATTATATTTTTAGTTTGTGAGGCTGGTAATTCGAATGTTTGGGCCCAATAGGCCCCATTGGGGGTAAAACTTAATGTAAACTTGAAAACCGGAGTAATTAACCTTGAGGATGACCAAAATGAATATTAACTTGGAAATGCTTGTATGCCTTGTTTAAATAACAACTATAGGGGTTGTGTATGGTTATGTGCCGGGTAAGGCATTTGAATGGTTGAATCACTCTTGTTTGGTGGGATCCGAATACCCAGGTTAGTATTGCAACACATTTCTGCTCGATGGGCATTCCGAGCATATTATTGAAGAAATGGCTCGATGGGCATTCCGAGCTTATTAGAAGAATTGGCCTGATGGACATTCTATGCTGCTCGACAAGAGATACCGAGCTCTTCAAAGAATATCGATGGGCATTTCGAGCTCTTCTTTGAAGGTACCCGATGGGCGAACCCAGGTAAAACCCCTTGTTTGTTTAGTCCGGCAGATGTGGTAAACCCCGAGCATGGTTGGGCCTAGTGGGCCATGTGTGGTAGCTTGTATGATTATAACCATGTATTTAGGCGATCAGAGGTTGCGCCATGTATTATTAATTCCCAAGATATCATTTATCTACATGCACATATTTTATGATTTATTTGCATGAAGCATAATCGAGTGGAAGTGTATACACTGAGCTTTCGTTAGCTCAGCATTTGGAATCGTTTTTTCTGTTCGCATGTCTACAGGTTTATCAGGTTTAGGTGTGAGCACTATCGAAGTAAGGCTTCAGCGTCGACCAGTAGAGTACAATACTTAGACTAGTTGGGTTATGTATTCATAGAACTCTATGATAAATTGTAACTTTATTTTGTATTTCGGTATTTTGGGTTGAATGCTTTTATCATGTATTTTAAATGGAGCTCCATAAAATGGTTTAAAACGGTTTATTATGATGTTTAAATGTTAAACTTAATGACTCTTCGTGATATTATTGTGGTTTGGGCTAAACCAGGTCAAAAAAATTTACAGTACGAGTTTGGGCTTGAGGCCCAATCGTAACACTCGGGTAAGGGGAAATCGATATTAGATAAATAGATGAAGTTACGAGATCCTCTCCCAATTCACTCGCAAACAAGAATAAAAACAAGAATGAGCAAACCTTGAATTGAAAGTGCAAACTCTTAGTACCTAAACAAAATCCAATCGTTTCTCACAACAATAAAGCACAATAACCCCAACCAATCAAGTTAGTTCATGGTTGGGTTCAAAAGATATACAAAGAATAATCCCCAAACCATGAATCTAATGGAAGCAAAGAAGAAGAGGAAATCGACCAGCCCTCTTTGGAAAATCTCCCAATCGAACTCTCTCCCCTTGCTCTCTCTTTGTCGAAATCTCTCCCATTCTCCCATTGAGTTTGACGGCTTGGTCTCCTTTAAATAGGAGATGGCTAGGTCAAGATCCTTCTTGAGGAGGAAGTTAAGTTGGAATTAAATACTTTAAAAGAATATAATTCTTTATTATATTTAAATTCCTTCTAGATCTTCTCCTATCTTTTTGGGATTTAATTTCTCTTTGACCTCTTCATGGAAATCAAACTTCTTTGGGATTTAACTTTGCTCCATGTCATCTTGGGCTTATCTAGTCATCAATTTCGACTGCCATATCATCTTATCCCTTATCGAAAATTACCCTGGCAACTAGCTCGGCATCTCCTTCAGGCATTACCCTGGCAATTGCGTCGGAATCTCCTTCATGCATTGCCCTGGCAACTGGTTCCAGCCTTGTTTAGGCAAGTGATTCTGCACACACACAAAAACACACCAAAGCAGTATCTTTTTCCACAAAAATCACCAAGTTATAATCAAGCTCAACGATGGAAAGAAACATGAATTAAATCATGAATGACTAATTATGCAACTAATATGAGCCTAAATCTAACACTAATATGAGTAAAAAGGGTAATAAAAATAGTACTTTTGAACACTTAACAATAAGGGTAAGCTTAGTCCGAGGTTTATTGGACCGTACGAAATTATTGAGCGTGTAGGTCCTGTGGCTTATCGGTTGAGGTTGCCTCCCTAGCTGGAGAAAATACATGATGTGTTTCATGTATCTATGTTACGGAGGTATCGGTCGGATCCTTTGCATGTTATGTTGGTAGAGTATATAGAGTTGAGGTCGAATTTATCCTACGATGATGAACTGGTGGAGATCCTTGATTCCAGCAGTAAAGTTCTTCATGGTAAGACGATTGAGCTTGTAAAGGTCTTGTGGCGACACCGAGGTGTTGAGGAGGCCACTTGAGAAAGCAAGGCGGATATGTTAGAGCGATTTCCGTATTTATTTCCTCAAGGTAATTTCGAGGACTAAATTTCTTAAGTGAGGGAGAGTTGTAACACCCCGGTTTTAGGCTTAGATGTTTTAAAGGTTGGTTCGAGGGTCCGATGGACCGAGATTAGAGATTCGAGTCAGTTTTGAGATTAAATCAAATTAAATATTTTTGAAGGTATAAAATGGTGGAAAATATTCTAAAATCATTATTAATTATATTAAGGATAATGGTGAGATCAATTTTGGAAAAATAAGATTTGGAAACCGGACATTTTGGCTGGTGACCAAAATGCAAGTTTTGAAAACTGTTTTTAAAGGTGACTAAAATGAAAAGGGTCAAATTCTTAGAATCTTTAAGGATCTATTTTACCAAGTTTTTTTTATGATTTCTCCCTTAAATAAAGATATTTTATCACGTGTTTTAAAGTTAATTAAAAATGGATTTTAGTTAAAAAGTTAGTTAAGCTCTTTAAAGAAAAATTCACGTAACTTTTCTCTCCACTCTCTCCTCAGTCAAACACTCAATTTTTCATCAAAATCCAGATGTGAGAAGTCTTTTAACATGTATTTATGATTTGTAATTGATTAATTAACATTGTTTTTACAAAATCTCATCTAAATCTTGTGTTTTCTTAGCTTTATCAAACCAATTAAGGGAGAAATCTCACAATACGGGTAAGGTCTGTGATCTCCTCTATTGTATAGTTCTTTACTGAAATTCTCAAGTATTTGATCCTTGATTTATTGATTGTAAACTAATTTTAATGATTTATCAATGTTTGATTGAGTAAATTAGGTAAATTGATGTAACAAGGTAATTTTCGAAGTGGATCTGATTTCCAGTGTTTAAGATTGATTTAATACATATTTTGATGCATCATGATGTTGATAAGTTGTTTTTATCAATAGAATCCCGAAACTCTTGGATCTCTAATTGTTTAGGTTAATAGATTTAAGTCTTTGTGATGATATTCGAGTTTAACCTTTGCTGAAAGTAAAAGGATGTTGGGAAAGGGTTTTTGGATGTTATATGATGGGTTGAATTGTTGTTCTATGGCTGGTTAAGTTTCGGAAACGTTTGATGATGATTTCGGTTGGTTTCAGATAGTTTCTAAGTGGGCAACCTGAGAGTTGCGAGGTTTTGCTTTGAGGCAGTAGGTTGAATGCATAATGATTCATTTATCCTCTGTTTTTATGTGTTTAAAACAGGGGATAATCAAGGCGTCGAAGCTTGACATTGTTTTGTTGCTTGCCAGGAGCTTGTCTTTTGTTGGCAAGGAAGGCGAAGCGTATCGGTGAGTGGAAACTGATTTTAAATGCTTTACAAAGGTTTGTAAAAGTTGTTGGGAGTTTAGGGTAAGCGTGGGACACTTACCTAAGCTCGAAAGTAAGTTTCCCTTATTTTGCTCTTGAATATCGGCTTAGATATGAGCATGTTTTGGTGATAAACATGGTATGATTTACTTACTGGTAATGCATGATTTTGAGTACATATGCACGGGTTTGAAAGTATATTAAATGTTATTGAGCATTGGTTTTCATTCTGGTTGGGAATGGTGTTATTGCATTGGTAATGAGATGTGCATATGTAGTGTTTTATGTAATGCATTGTAAAACAGTAAGTAAATGGTTTGTAAATGATATATTGGCTATGTGTCATAGTGAGAAAAAAATCGGATATAGTTGGCATGCCATAGGATTAAAAGTGCACTATAAAATATAAACAAAATCGATCGTAGCCATGGGTCGTTGAGGTATGGCAGTTTAACAAGGCCACTCGGACTATTGGGAACCTCATTGGGACATGTGGTTTAACTAGGCAACCTAATTTGATGGTGATCTTGTGGTTTAACTAGGCAAGGCCGATACACTTGCGGTTTAACTATGCAAGGGTAGAATCTCGCGGTTTAACTAGGCTAGGGTGTCAAATCTTGTGGTTTAACTAGGCAAGGTTTGGAATATCATGCGGTGTAACTAGGCATGGTATGAGAGATCTGTGTATTCGATATGTATAGGATATAGGTAGTCTATCTGGGTCACTATAAATTCTAATATATGTGATAGTTCATGTGTTGAACCTATTTTTAATGCTTTGGGATTTAAGCATGGTTTATGATTTAATGCTTTGGGAGTTAAGCATGAAATGTGTAAGATATTGCATAAGGTTATTATGCATTGATTTGGTTGGAATCTTGAGAAATGCTTTGGTTGTAAGCATGTTTTGGGAAACAAGCATGGAGTTTTCAAACGATTTTAATGCATCATTGTTTTATGAGCATCCTCCTAAGCATGTGTGCTTACGCTCTTTTTTTCAATGATGCACAGCATTAAGGTTCGGGGCAGCAAAGGCAAGGCTTGAAGGGATCCAAGTGATAAACCACTTTTGACTATGAACTCGGTTTATGTTTTCGGTTAATAAGGCAATGTGTTCGCCATGGTTTTGGGAGTTGTAATCTTGCTTACTTATGGAATTTAAGTATGTTTCTATGCTGGGTTTTGATGATGTTTGGTGATGCTAAGCTTGATGCTAGTACTTGCTTGTAGTTGTAGATGAATGGTTGCTTAGGTATGCATCTAGAGCTTCCTTGTTGATTGTCATGTTGTGATGGTTTGAGCAAGTTTATTATGCTGTGTGGGTTGTGTTGTTATGATGCATATGCTGAGATTGGCCTATTTGTGTACTTTGGGATGTTTGGCAAAATGGTTTTAGGAAGCATGCCTTTAGAATATCATGGGTTGTATGAATGCTAATTGGTTGCTGAACTTATGATGTTTAGGTTGTTGTTGCATCTTGGTAGTGTTGTATGTGAATTTGTGGCATGATGGAATGGTTTAGATTTGAAATAAACATGTTAAACCAGTCATTTATGACCATTATGGTCTAGGCGTACCGGTACGCGTGTTCACGTATCGGTACAGGAAGCCATTTCAGGCTTGTGGTTTCGGTACGCGGGCTAGGTGTTCCGATATAGATATGCCTTTTAAGAGTAGCGTACCGATACTCGGGCTTGTGTATCGGTACGGAAAGGCTGAGTTTGGCATGGGGTTTCGGTACACGGGTTTGAGGATCGGTACGAGCCTTAGGTTTTGGTAAGGCGTATCGGTATGCAGGGTTGTACCAGTACGAGAGTTGGCTACTGGAATTTTTAGGATTTGAAATGGAAAGGGTATACCGATACTCAAGTGTGGGTACTGATACCCGAGGCAGTTAAGTTAGTTAATGGCTTTGGTGAAGTTCCGTTTTCTTTCATTTTAGTCATTGGTTGTTGTGGAATCAATTGTATAAGTATGGAGGATATTTTTGAGCTGATTTTTGTCACGTGAGCATGTAACCTGACTAATTGAGGATTGGTAAACTTAATTTTAATTTTGGTCCTATAACTTAAGGTTTTTGCAATTTAGTGCTCGTAAAGAATGTGTTGCAATTGATCATCTTTCTGAGATTTGTTTCCTTTGATAATTCACCTGTAGCATGTATTTTTATGTAAGTTTAATAATTTGCAACTAGACAAGATAAAAGGAAAAAAATGGATCGACTTTTCGTAACCTTTCAATGGTTTGCTTCGGTAAACCTAATGTAGTTCTCTCGGTTCGGTCGGGTGTTTAGGCCAGGTCGAGGGGGTTACAGAGAAGCCAAGATAAGATCATAGGAAAAACTTTAAAAAGTCATAAGAGAGAGATTCATTCCCATGGATTATCACCAACAAAAGCCCAAGGTTCCGCATAAGGAATACTCCTCATTTGATAAAGGTACATCTAAACCTCAATATTTTCACCGCCCTACTAATACACTATTTAAATCTAGTAGAACGATGCCAGGGGAAGAAGAATCATTGCTAGTTAAACATGATCATGAACAACTATCGGTGAGTCATGTCAGAGAAGTAAGCACCACACTAGAGATTGAGATATTCTAACCGAGCGAATCATCCACTATAACCGAGAATCTACCAAGTCTTCAGCGCAAGGATCAAGATGATATTTTGAAGAAGAAACTATTACTCCCACCACCTATGAGAGTGATGGACCTGACTCTAAAAACTTGGAATACATGGATGATGTGTTAGATGAACCACCTCGAGGTTTACCGACAGAAAGAGACAAAGAACACTACTTGTTCTTCTAAGAGATTGTTAAACTTCATAGCATACCAAGCACCATTAATTCTATCCAAGACATGAAGTTCCTTAGCCATGCCGTGAAGCAAGAAAAAATTGATCCAAACCAGGATAAAGCACACACCATGGTAAGATAAGCAATACATGAGGACCTACTTTTTTGAGTTTGTCGACACCAATAATTAATTTTTATCCAATTCCAAAGGGTGGAAATAACTTGTCTTTGTTCCAGGTATCTACAACGTAACTTCTTCATCTTATGATGCTCTTTTCCCTCCTATTACCAGTTCAAATTCGAGGACGAATCCTTTTGACGAAGGAGGGAATGATACATGTCTAAAGAGGCCTAATTGCAAGTCCAGAAATTTAGTCGACTTATTTCAACTTTTTGATTGAGATCCGTGCATATTTTGATCACAAAGTCTTCTTTTGACTTGTGACTCAGTCTCTTAGCTTTCTAACGTACTTTGAAACGCATCAATTGATATCGGGAGCTCAAGATACGATCATTTTAGCAAAGACAATGCAACCAAAAAATTCTATACGGGTCTAATACGAGATTTTCAAATAATTACAAATTTTTAATATTTTTATTGATTGATCTTAATTTAAATTAGCTTAGGAGTTTTCATTATCTATTTTAGAAGATTTAGGATCGTATTTATCTTTTAATTAATTTTATTAAGAGATTTAGATAAATTAAGATTTATTTTATTTTATTAGTTTTATAGTTTAGTTCAAATTCAATTTTTTGTATTTTCTCTTTGTTTTAAGATTCTACTAGTTTATAAATAGGCTTATCTCTTTTGTAAACAAGACACTTATATTTTGATCAATAATATTGAAAACTCTTTCTAGGTGATTTGTTGCAAGATTTGTTCATATTGTGTTTTTTCTTTAGAAGTTTCAACAAGATTTCTTGAAGATCTTCACACTCTTTATTGCCTAGATAATTGCGTCTAGGAGGATGAGTTAGAGCCGCTTGAAGTTGCTTTCTTAGTTAATTGCGATCAACAAGGTACCGAAAATAAAATATCCTTCAACAACCATCATACCACGCTATATTCATTTAACCAAACTAATTTCGTCATCCACATTCACCAAGGGGTTTCATACTGTGCTACTCTATCACATCCCTTAGTTTTAAACATAATGTTGGTATTAATTATATTAATATAACTTATAAGACGTGTGTAATAATCTAAGTCTTTAAGTTTTAATTGATATGGCCCTGGGGTTTTCTCTCACGGCGTATGTTAGCTGGACTAATATGGCCTGAGGTCTCTCTGATTGTTAAGGTTTACTTTGATTTTGTTCTTCATTCTATTTTTTGGATTGTATGTCATCATCGTCTTCGGGTGATTAGAAGAAGGTTTTCGTCGGAGCGAAGAAACAAACGTTGAAATATTTTCCCTTCCTCCTACTGAGAGTTCAAGATTTGTTGATCCGCCATCTCATGTGTTTGAGGATGGAGTTTCTGACTGGAAGTTGTCTTTGGTGGGGCAGTTTATCGGACTGGCTCTGAATTTTAGCGCGATGCAGAAGATTGTCTCACTTCTTTGGGGAAAGCGGTTTAAGGTTAAGGTTAGTCTTGCCGACCAAAACCTTTATGTCTTCTCTTTTGCAATGCTAATGCTAGGGATTGAGTTTTGGAGAATGTTCCCTAGCGCATTCAATATAATCCCTTAATTTTGTGAAAGTAGGAGCAAAATTTTGGTAAGCTCGATTTTGATTTAGCTAGGATGTCTGTATGGGTGCAATTGCATAATGTTCCTCTTGAGCTTTACTCAAAGTTAGGGCTTAGTTATATTGCTAGTGCTATTGATGTGCCCCTGTATATAGATTCGGTGACAGTTGCTCGAGAAAAAATAGATTATACTAAGGTTTGCGTTAAACTTAAGGCATGTGCCACTGTTTCTAAGTTTGTAATGTAAAGACGAGGAATGGGAGCTTTGTTGCAGTGAGGGTGGTAGTTCTATGGCTTCTACCCAGCTGCCCTACTTGTAAGATCTATGGTCATGGGAAAAACGCTTGCCCTATAAAGAAAATGGATGCTAAGGTTGTTCAGGTGTAGAAGTAGAAAGCTAAAAATATTGTGGCTGAGCCTGAATCCTTTTCTGTAGCTGCAGCTTGAGTTGTTGTGGAGTCTGCTGCTGGTTCAGAACTAGAGCCTGCTGTGAGTCAGTTGGAGTTGTTGTGGGGCTTATTGTTGGTTCAGAATTAGGGTCTACTTTGGGGATTGTTGTTGTTCTAGACTTAGTGCCTACGTCTGTTATGCCTGAGTCTGTTGAGACTGGTCCTATATTTGAGTCTGTTCCTGTGACTAGATTGCCTATTACTTTGCCTGTACCTACTGAGATTGTGCCCAAGTCTGGTACTGGCACATTGGGGGATAATGAGGACTTCTCTTCCCTACAAGCTTTTGTTCAGAAGAAGAAGGGTCGGGACAGGCTCCTAAGAATAAGAGTACCTTAGGTTCTAATAGATCAGATAAAAAGACTAGGGTGCGTACCTTGGTTAATGATTTAAAAGCCAAGAAGAAGGATGTGAAGGCCAAATTTTCAGATGATGGTCTAGTAGTGTTGTTGTGAGTATAGGTCCCTCTTCTTCCTAATGATTTCATGTTTTTGGAATGTAAGGGGGATAAAAAAACCCATTAAACAAGCTAAGATATTTCATATGTTGTATACTCTAAATATAGATATCTTATGTCTATTGAAGACTCGGGTTAAGAAGGATAGCTCGGTGGCTATTTTTGGTGAGTTAGATGATTGGAATTGCCTTACTAATTATACTTATGCTGTCAATGGTAGAATCTAGGTCCTATGGAGAAATGGTTTGTCTCTTTCTCTTATTGATGCTTCAGGCCAGTTTATTATTGTTAGTGGCCAGTTTAGTTTACCTTTTTTTCTTGCTGATTTTTATGCTCATAATGATAGAGTGAAAAAAAGGGAGTTGTGAAGTTATCTTCAGGGATATGCTTGCGATCTTAATGCTCCCTAGATCATAGAGGGTGATTCTAATATTCACTTGCAATTTTCTGAGAGTTTTGATCATTTTGCAATTCTTTCTTCTGCTTATATGAGAGATTTTCAGTCATGTTTAGAGAATATTGATGTCTCTAACCACCCTTTCTTTGACTTTCTTTTTATTTGGTCAAATAGACAGTGGGATGGATATTTGGCTAGGAAGTTAGATAGGGTTTTAATTAATCCTTCTTGGTGTTACACTTTTTCTGGATCTTTTATGGAGTTTCAAGCTCCTGGCATATCGGATCTTAGCATTGCTATTGTTTGGTAAGATAAAGAGGTGCCTGCTTGCAAGCCCAAGCCCTTCAAGTTTTTTTTTTAATTTTTGGGGTTTGCATTCGAATTTTCTCCCTACTATTAAGGATTCCTGGTGCCTTCCTGTGCAAAGTGACCCTATGTTGGCTCTCTTCAGGAAATTGAAGAGACCTAAAGTCTCTTTAAAGCTATTGAATAAGGAACACTTCGATAATCTTTCTATACAAGTTAAACTAAAAAGAAGTGAGCTTGAGGGGCAGCAGTTGGTCAATCTCTTTGCTAGTTCTGTTGACGTGGCTCGAGAAGCTATTTTTCAAGGTGAGCTTTTAGAGTTGAAGAAAGCTGAACGTTCTTTTCTTCAGTAGAAAGCTAAAGTTAAATGGTTACAAAAAGAAGATCAGTGCACCAAGCTGTTCCATTCTGTTATAGTCACAAGATTAAAGAAGAGTACCATTCGTGTTCTGGTAAATAGTCAGGGGGAAAAACTGGAATTATTTGAGCAAATATCTGTTGAAGCTGTACAATTTTTCACTAAGCTCATTGGGTTTGTGAATGATAAGATTGCTAGATGTCCTGTGGATTTGTTGAAGGATATTTTGCATTACACTTTCCCTGAAGATTCTGGTGAGGTTCTGATCAAGGAGGTCACTGATGAGGAGATCAAAGTTGCTTTCTTCTTTCAGGGGATGATAATGCCTCTGGGCCTGATGGCTATTCACCTTACTTTTTTAAGAGAGCCTGACAGATTATTGGGCCTGATGTGGTGGCTGTTATCAAGTTTTTCTTTGCTTCTTCGAAGCTATTGCCTACTTTCAATTTCACCTCTTTAACTATTGTTCCCAAGGTTCCTAACCTCTGAGAGATGAAGGATTTTCTCCCTATTTCTTGCTGTTCTGCGGTGTACAAGGCCATCACCGGAATATTGGTTGATAGGCTTATGCATTAATTGACATGGATGATATCTTTAAACCAATCTGCTTTCATCAAAGGTAGGTGTATCTCTGATAATACACTGCTAGTTTAGGAGTTGGTAAAAAGATATGTTAGGGTATCTCTCTAGCCAAGGTGTACCCTTAAAGTGGATATGCAAAAGGCTTTTGACAGTTTATCTTGGAATTTTATCCTTAGCTTGTTAGAAGCACTGGGTCTGCCTGCTAAGTTCAAAGAGTAGATTAGGGTGTGTTTTACTACCCCTAAGTTCTCAGTGACTTTCAATGGTAGTTTATCTGAGTATTTTGAGGGGGCTAGAGGGATCAGACAGGAGGATCTTCCCTCACCTTACATCTTTGTGGTAGCCAAGAATTGCTTATCAAGACTGTTAGATGTTGCAACTACTAAGGGAGTTTTCCAATTCCATCTAAAGTGTGAGAAAATTGGTCTTACCCACCTTTGTTTTGCGGATAACCTGCCCATCTTTTGTAAGGGCATTTTAAACTCGATTGTGGGTATGTAGTTTGTATTGGCAAAGTTCTATAACTTCTCGGGCCTTTAGCTAAACGCTACTAAGAGCGAACTTTTTTTCTGGAGTCAAACCTAATGCTGTGGAGACTATTATCCAAGTGATTGGGTTTCGACTGGGATCTTTGTCAGTTAGGTACTTGGAAGTAACACTGGTCACACGCAAGCTCACTTAAGGGGATTGCCATGCTTTGCTTGATAAGATACGGGCCAAGATTGGGCAGTGGTCAGCTCAAAATTTTAATTTTGCAGGCAGACTCCAACTGATCCGCTCGATACTCTATTGCTTGTTAAACTTTTGGACTAGGCAACTTATTTTACGGAAGTCTGTGTTAGGTAAAGTAAACCAATTTTGTTTTTGTTATTTTTGGAAGGGTGGAGATGTCCCTACTGCTGATGCAAGGGTACAATGGCAGCAAATCTGTACTCCGAAGGCTGAGGGGGCCTTGAATTATATGACTTGGCATGTTGGAGCAAGGCTTGTGCTATCAGGCTTATAAGGACTCTCTTGATAGATGAGGGTTCTCTGTGGTTTGCATGGGTAAAGACATATGTCATTCGAGGTCAGGATTTTTGGACCATTGAAGCTTGAAGTTCCATGAGCTGGTGTATGTGTAGGCTTCTCAAATTGAGAGATGAGACAACTCGTGTTTTTGCTACTATCTTTGATATGAATGTGTTGTCTGTCAAGGCCATCTGGGATAAAATCAGAGTTAAGAAGGAAAGGGTTACTTGGCAAGGCTTGATTTGGTTCCCTTAGCATGTCCCTAAGCATGCTGTTATTACATAGTTTGCAATCATGGGCAAATACCAACCAGGGATAGGTTGCAGAAGTGGGGAATCATTTCTGATATGGCTTGTATGTTGTGTGAACAGGAGACTGGGTCTAGAGATTATTTGTTTTTCGAGTGTAGTTTTATTGGTGCTGTTTGGTCGCGTGTTCTGTCATTATGTGAGATTCACAGGGAGGTTGCGAAGTTGGATGATGAGCTAGCTTGGGCCACGCTTGCCATAAAGGGGAAAACCTTGAGATCTTTCATTCTCAGGATTACCTGAAATGCGACTATATACATACTCTGGAAGGAGAGAAATCGTAGAGTTTTTTGTGGTCACTCTCGATCTTTAGATGAGGTTCTTGATATAATTAAAGAGATTGTCTGTGTAAAGGTTGCACATAGGGGTATAGCTAAGTTTGCATTAATTCTCCCCTTTGTATAGCTGGAGGGTTAGTCTGATTTTTAGACTGTGAAATTGTACTTTGTAGCAAGAATTTTGCTTTGAGATAAATGGAAACAAATACTTATATAAAAATAATAATCTAAGTCTTTAATAATTTTTTCATTAAAAAATATTTAGAAATAAAATTGAATATTGTAAAAAAAAATTAAGACATGATACAAACACATCAAATGCCCTTCAAGTTATTTATAACACAAAAGTAAAATGAATAATTACACAAATTGTGAAGTAAACTAATACACTACATGAAAACAATATAGAAAAAATACACATGAAATAGTATAAATATAACACGAATATATTAACATGTACAAACATATAATTTTGTATCTTTTTTTGGGTACATAATATAATTTTGTATATATTCTAACTAAATAAAGTGATTCAAATTAGTTGACAACCTCTAAAGCTTTCAGTTGATACTCTCCATTAGATTGTAAGATCAAAACTCATTAAAACCAAAATTTTCTTTTCCTTTCCCTTAGGTAGAAATTGTTCAATAAATAAATAAAGTAATTCAAATCAGTTTTCCTTAATAATGTAATTCCCCAAATCTAACCCCAGATTACTTTTAGGGTAAAGTACACAAATGGTCACTAAATTATCTCAAAAAATACAAAATAGTCACCAAACTTTCAAAAGTTACATAATGGGAATTAAATTTTAGTTTTTGTCACAAAATGGTCACTGAGCCGTTAACTGTTGTTAACTGGGTGAGATGGTAGTTACAAACATTTGTATAAGAGCACATTTAACCCTTAATATTTAAACATTCAATCAATTGAGACATCAATAATGAGGGTTAAATTATGATTAAATTGATTGAATGTGTAAATATGAAGGATTAAATGTGTTATTATTCAAATTTTTATAATTGTCATTCACTTAACGACAATTAACGGGTCAGTGATATTTTGTAACAAAAACTAAAGTTTAATGTTCATTATGTAATTTTTAAAAGTTTGGTGACCATATTGTATTTCTTGGGATAGTTTAGTGACCATTTGTGTACTTTACCCCTTACTTTTAATGACATTGCATATGTGTCCAACTAAAAGGCCAATCTTCGTGGGCTTTAATGTAACTACCAATTCTTATAATTAATCTTCCGTCCCAAGTCCACCTACGTATAATAAAGCAGACGGAAGTGGCAGATGCACAATGGGCCCCAAGGACCCATGACATTAAGTTGTTTCAACAAATAAAGCAACAATTCAACCCCTGAAATCGTAACTAGAAGACAACAAATTTACATCAATGTTAACAACCGTTATTCAAAACCATTCTATGCCTACTGATTTAAACACTAATTTCGTGACCTGAAAGAACAGGAACTGATAACATTGTTTCATTGGGCTGCAGATCGGGTTTTCCTTAATCTACTGCGTTTGAGTCGAATGCTTTCTTCCATGAGAGTCTCTTTTGGTTGAGGGTCCGCGCCTTCATTCTCCGGAGAAGGTGGCAGTGATTCATGCATTGCTTCTGCTTCAGTTGCCGCTGGCTGGCTGGTTGTTTCAGATGCAGTATCTGCTTTCTGGCTATTTAAGGATACTGAACGAGTAGGCAGTTTAGCCAACTGTGAAGGAACTTTGGAAGGTCCCACATCTTCGGCTACTTCCTTTTGGTGTTGGCTTGAAGATGTGCTAGATACCGGTGATGACGGTTGTTTAGCCCCGGATTGTGATGATTGTGCTTTACTAGATGTTTGACGGTTTGGCACACCAGAGGGTTCGCAAGCCCTAGCACCCTGTGCCTGAGAATTCTGAAGTTATGGTGGAAAGAGAAATAAACTTCAGGATAATGCATGATAATGGGAGGCCATTTTCACAAAACAAACAATTTCTGGTTTCACATAACCATATACATCGATAAATACCTGAGCATGGTGAGGTCTTGGGGTTGACTGTGAAGCAACATACTGCAGGATCTCAAAAATTCTAGTCTGGCCATAGCCTGCAGCTCTTTGCCAGTAAAGAACTGCCATATCTCCAGCTCTAGTCCTTAGTTCTAACAAGTTACGGTCGATTTCATTTTCGTGTTTAGCAACATATGGTCTAAAGAAAGAGTCATACACATAAGTAGTTCCCTGGCATAAATGAAAATAGAGGGCCAATTAAAAACAAGCATCCACATAGATGGCAGAATAAATGTTATTAGTATTTATTTAAAAGACAGTACACCTACCCTAGTTTTAGGGTACCACAGATATATATAGAATGCCAACTTAGCTTCAGTGTACATTGGAACCCTTCAAAAAGCAAAGCAGGAACACGGTAAGAAAACAAAAAACAGACTTGAACACATCCTTATCCTTTTATTATTCCTTACCATGAAATGAAAGTATCACCAATTCGCTCACAAACTGTTAGAACAGCCACCAATATCCTGAAACCAGAAAAAAAGATTAGGAAGAGAGAAGTTACAACATGAATCACATTTGCACAATCTCAACAAAAAACAATAGCACGGTAAGACCAACCAGTACTGGCACCAAAACCGCAGTTGATCGATCTCAGGTTTGTTCAATTCAACAGTTTTATAACATTCATATGCTGGATAAGCATAGCCAAAAACCATGCTGCCAAAATATTTAAAAGTGAAAAAAAAGGATTCAATTCAAGTAAAAGAATAAATTAAAACTAAAATGAGAAAGAGAATATGTTGTAAGGTAAGACATACACGAGTCCTCTGGTAAGAAGGGATCCAATCATTTTGTTTACTTCCTGATGAAAGAAAACACATCTTGAAGTTAAAAGTCGGTAACAAAATCAGCATTATAAATCCCGGAAAACATGAACAGTCTATGGATTGTAGTCCATTAAGCAAGTATTTGTCACGAACCAAACTTTTCGGATCGAGACATTGGCGCGAGCATCAGATAGGGAGGTTGTGCGCAATGTAACGGGCTTGCCAAATGTGGCCCAGCACTCGGAGAATGTCGTGGACCATACCTTTGGGACCGAGGCATTGGTGCAAGAATCAACCAAATAAGGTTTGCGCGGTGTAACAGGATTGCCAAGACCATTAGACTTGGCCCAACACTTGGAGAAAGGCGTGGACCAAACCTTTGGGACCGAGGCATTGGCGCAAGAATCAGCCAAAGAAGGTTTGCGCGGTGTAACGGGCTTGCCAAGACCATCACACTTGGCCCGGCACTTGGAGAATGCTAGAAAGTCCGCAAGCCCACAGGATTTAGCCAAATCCATGGAGGATTCAGGAGGGTAATTCGGTTAAAGCATCATCTATTTATTTGAAATATAATTTGTAGATAATGTTTGTGATAATTAGAGATTTGAAATTGAGATTTGATTAGATAAGATCAATCTCGACCGTCGATGTAATTTAAACTGAGCCGTTGGATGTAGGGAGTTCAACTATAAATAGAGGCGCCCTCCTCACTTGTAAATCACTTCACTTCACTTTGAGTAATACAAGAAGCATTTACTCTAAACTCTTTGTTGTGCTTGAGTGTTCTTCGTTGTTCTAGCTGTCAATCTCTTTCCATTATTCTTTGATTAGTTTCCGCTTAGAACGATCTTTCGTTCGAGGGCTTCAGGAAGTGTTTGATCTTCTGGAGCGAGAATCCTGGCTGAGTTAGGTGTTTGTCGAGAGAGCTTCACCTAAGGCCGTGACAAGGTATTTCAGGGTGACTTAGCAGACGTTTCAACCGAGAAAGCGACTAAGGTTCACGCGATTCGTCTGGCAAAGGTCTAGCCCGCGACAAGATCCATCAAAACCTGGAGGGCTTGTCGGAGCCGTTGTCGAGCAGGAGTACTCACAAGGCTGGTTGAAGGCTGACTTAGGCGTAGGAATAGACTGATTTGCGTCGAAGGCGTCTAAGGCCGCACGGATCCGCTAGAGTCAAAATCTAGCCCCGTGACATATTGCACAAATCTCTACCATAAGCTTGCATAACACAAAACTAACAAAATGGTAACTGAGAATTGCTACCTAAATTCAACCTGTTTCTCTTTAGTTCTTTCCTCCTGAATTCCCAGATAGGAGGTATTATTCCAGTTCTCACAACCCAAATATGCAATAAATCATGGTCAAATAAGGCCTAATCAAAGTTGAAGCTTAAAATTTTAAAGGATCTAAAACTTTAATCCTACCAGCTAATGGTCAAGATCCTCTAAACTGTTTAAGGAAATACTTTTAGAACTTAGTTGAGCAAGAATTTTCAGCTGCTAGAAATGAAAACAACATAATGTAGTGTCCATTACCCTCAGTTTTCTGAGCAACCAAACAGATGCGTAGACTAACGTAATGTTACAAAGTTCAAAAACCGCAATGATTCACTGACCAACTCCAGTAAATCTAGGTACAGCACGGAACAATCAAGTGTTAAAATTTTATCCAACGTACCGCACGGAGAAATCGTAGGAGAGATGCAGAATTATTGAGCTCAATAAATAAATTAAACAACGAAGAAGATGAATCCGTAAGCAGGAAACCAGAAAATGATAGTAAAAAAGGGTTTTAAGAAGCAGAAAAAAAACCCAATATAGTTATCAACAATGTAATGCCAGATGAAATCTTGATCTCGGTGGTTACGGAATTAATCACCGCATATAGAGGGAAATGACAGTGCGATCGGTACCTTTTAAGAGATTTTTCAATAGGAAACGAAGCCAAACAAAAGCAAAACTCTACTAAAATCTGGAAATGGGAGTTGATCCAAAGCACTGGAAGCTATAGTCGATAGAGCATAGGATTTCAAGTACATCAAATGTGGCTTTGAGTAGATCGCCGGCGAACTGTAAAATCACCGCCGCAAACTAACCGTTAAGAAGTCGGCGGAAGCGGATAGAGAGAAAGAAAGGAAAGACTTTAATTAAAAAAAATGAAATAAACAGAGGGTAATACCTAATTGCCCATTTTTTTTTGTCGCGGTCGTTACTTTTCAAATTTTATCCCATTGGACCTGACCAGAATTTATATTTGATTTAAAAAATGGTAAAACGATACTCAGTTGTGTAAAATTAATTTTAAATTTTGCACTAAATTCCAAAACTAAAATCATAATTTCTAAAATTAAAAGACATGTATAAACTAAAGTTTACACGGCCTGTATATCAAAGTTTTTTTTTTAAAAAAATCATTGAATTATTTATGTTATTTTAAGGCAGTTTTAGAAATGTATATGTAATAACCAACAATGATGACAATAAAATAATGATCAGATTTCTTAATCATATTCATAATGTTAATCTCCCCACTTTTTTACTATACTGCAAAAGCCAAAAAAATCCTAGATTTTCAAGTTTTCATTCTTTAACAGTGGTAGAGATTGTCCGGATTAGAGAATGCAGTGGGATTCCTTCAAGCAAAAACCCGGATTTTGATTTTATCAGAACACGTCCGGGTATGAATCATGGAATTGTAAAGAAAAAAACAAAGCCCATATGAAACTGTGGTATCTTACCTTCATGAAATCAAATTTATTAAGATGTAAGAGTACAAAACTAAAGAAGAAGAATTTTTAAGAGGGAGAGATCAGACAGAGCAGAGGGAGACGCAGAAGCAAAAGTTTTGGGAAAAAGACAGTTCATTCTAATCCATTCACTAATTCATTTACATTTGTTTTAGGGTTTTTAACCCCATACAATAAAACGACAACGTTTAAGTATTATAAAATAACTAAATACAGTACAACGACACTATTTTAGTGGCTAACTAAAACGGTGCGTTATAAAACTTTCCCCTCGAAAGAATCCTTGTCCTCAAGGATTAATTAAGAAAATTCGATGACCACCCTTGAAGACAAAACAAGGACTCGGGATTTCTTCAAGTGATTCGACCAAACATTTCTCATTGCTCTTTTCCTCACAGCCACAACGAATAAACCAATAGTAATGCTTCCATTTAAATCCACCGGATCAATTGAACTTTCACGATGTAATGAAAACTTAAGAATTAATTGTGCATCCTCTTCAATCTCATGAACAATGGTTGTCACTTTCAAATGATAAGTCTTTTCTCCTTCATCAGCTTTTTTCCCCAAAACTACCATATTTGTTTTAAGTTCTTGCATCCTTGCTTCCCTGGCTAACAATTTTGCAACATTTTCACCTCGTTTTCTCTTACCAAAACAACAACTTGAAACAGTATTAGCATCTCACAGCCGGGAAACATTTCCAGCAAAACAGAGACAAGTTTTCGAGCCTGATCCTTCTTATTTGCATGAAGAAGTATAGCACGATTTGCATATATTGTTTCCTGTTTCGGTGAAAGCTTCAAGACAATTACATGCGCAAGCTCAAACTTCCGCGAGTCTTTCTCTTTAAGCTGATCGGGTTTCCTTAAGCTATCAGATATATCTTGTGGAGACTTCACCACAATAAGATTGTTCACTGCCACAAGGAGTTGGTGAACAAAAGCTAATTGAATAACAATAGGAGCAAATTCATTCTCGATGTCATCATCAACGAGGCTTTCTTCTATCAGTGTTTCCTGACCAATTCTTCGGCCGGTGATCAAGAGTTGTTCTGTATCCTTAATCTTATCTGCCTTTATTAACTCCAAAACTTTGCATCGAATGGCATCTTCATCTCCCAGTGCAACCAACAGAATAGCTTTGTGATCATATTTCCATCGTGCAGTAAAAAAGAGAGGCACAAGCTCTTTTTCCATGAATTCCTTAGTAGGTAAATCACCATTAGTCACCCCTTTACGCCAACACTCAGCAACACCTGTAAAAACACTATGTGAACAGAAACTTTCAGCAATGATACTGGTAGAAGCTATCCTTCCATTTGACCATTCTTTTACTAACAACTGGGTCACATTTTTCATTGAGCTTACATACTTCTTTGTCAATTTCTCTGTATAGATACTTGATTTTACATCTTCTTTATCCATAAGCCTCAGTTGTACTACCATCATGCTAGAAGATGCATCTCTTACTTTGCTGCATTTCATTATTAGCTGTAATCTAAACTTATTGCAGCTCAGCCATTTGCAATATTGCTCTACACTAAAAGGGAAAACCTGAGCAGTACATTTCTCATGCTCAACAATGTACCAAGTAAGGTATGACACCCCATTACCACACATCTCAATATCCTTACCTTCAGAAGAAATAATTCTTTCGGCATACTCAGTGTTATTTCTTCCCTTTATTACAAATATCAGTCCATTAACTACAACATTGTTTTCCCCCATCACTAATAGTCGAAATTTATAGGGGTCATCCAGTTCAACAAACACATTAGTATTAATATTCCTTGTCGGACAAGCTCGCTCAAGCTCCTTAAGTTGCTCATCCTCGATTTCATAGCGCAGCCTTTTCAATTGGTCCCGCAAGACAAAATAACCACAAAGTTTACTAATAACAGTACTAGTCACATTCAAAATTCTCCTAATCATACTACTACCCACATTTAATGTTCCCATACTCGAGTCAAACTTAAGAGCTTCACTAGTCTGATAAACAACAAAATTCAGCTCTGAAATATCCATATTCATGTCAACATCCATAGCTGTCCTATTCGGGTAAACATAAAAAAATACCTGATTCAAGTCACCATTTTCCACATCATTCTGAGTTGTAGCCCTCGACAGCCCAAATAAATCTTGAACAGGTTTATCAAAATACTTTGTCATCATTGCTTCCACCATAATCGGTGAAGACAACAACGTCGTGGGATGCGCCACTTCCAACGGAGCTACTGAAAGAGGAGGGAGTGCCCGAGACACTGCATCAGCCCCATGCGAACCTTCAACAATGTCCATTGATTCATCCTCCATCATCACTTCAACCTTCTCTGGATTAACCTCAAATTCCAGATTCGAACTATCCGAATTGATATCAATAATTCCACCAGCTTTAACTTCGCCCTTTTGTACAAGCACTTCATCAAACACATTGCTATCTTTAACTTCAGCACTTTGCACAGACATTTCATCAAACATGTTGCCGTACAAAACAAAAGAAGAAGAATTTTTAAGAGGGAGAGATCAGACAGAGCAGAGGGAGACGCAGAAGCAGAAGTTTTGGAAGAAAGACAGAGTTCATTCTAATTCATTCAAATTCATTCACTAATTCATTCACATTTGTTTCAGAATTTTTAACCCCCATACAATAAAACGACAACGTTTAAGTACTATAAAAGGCTAACTAAAACGGTGCGTTACATAAGCAAAAATGTGAATGGGAGGGATTGTTTCATAAACCCTACAGCAAAGGAAAAGAAGAAAACGGAGAAGATTGAAATAAAGACTTCAATTTTGTTTTCTGTTCTCGTATTGGTCTCTTCCCAACGCTTTAGTCTTTATGGATCTTTTCTGGGCTCGTACGCCCATATATGCCTTTTGATTATTTCAAATTCACTCTGTTCAATTAGTATTATATGAATTAATCAACCAATAAATATAATAATAATTATAGCAAAAAAATATGATTATAATATAACTTTAATTCATTCTGTATAGAAACTTAATAAAATATGAACGGCCCCAATTAAGGTTTCTAACATTGTTCTAGTAGTTTTTTTTTTTTAAAAGAACATTGTTCTAGCATATTTGTACGTCGATAGGAATATATTTAGACAACAAACGTGCCCCTTTGATGATACAAAAGAATAATATTTCGGTTTTCCCGATCTTTTACATTACCCAGAAAGGTGAAAAAAGTTGGAACAGTAAAAATTGAACATGAATTTTCTTTCTATTATTATGCTAAAAATGGAAAGAAAGAAAGAAAAATATAATCATGTAAAATGCAAAGTTAATTTCAATCTTTTTTTCATTCATCTTTCTTATTTTCTTTCTTACTTTTACTTTCTTCCAAACACACTCATTTTTTTTCCATTGTCCCACTCTCGTTGTTCCATCCTATTTTTCCCCCTCCAAGACACCCTAAAAAGTTCGACTTTAAGCAAGGTTAAGATTCAAAGTCAAGCACTTGCAAATTTCCCTTCACAATCTCTTCTAAACCTCGACTTCTAAGGGGGGAAATGTTTGTTAAAAGGAGAAACTTTTATCTATTAAATTTACACCAATAAATGCGGTAAACAGTACCAGCAATTAATGTTATGCTAATGAAGGCATCAATGTTAGTGAGATCGTCGCCGTCAATCTCATGCATCCCACAACTGGGTGATGCTGACTTCGGGATCCGACCAGTAATCATATTCGATCTCCTAAAAATAGATAGAAAAAGAAGTCAGTTCGTTGGATATGATTCGGTTCTGCATAGAACATTCACATTTATGATTTCGAAGAAAAGAAAAAAGAACTAAAAGAAAGCACCATGATGACTTCGAATGGACTTACATTACTGACTGTAGGAATTATCTTTGGAATCCCACTTTTCTCGGGGCAAAGCAAATCGACTGTTTTGGAAGAATTATTGTTTTCGGAAGACGGCTCTGGGTGTTGCACTCCACACATACCATGACTACAAGATGTATCCATCGATCCTGCCTGCTTAACAGTGATATCCTCAACTTGACCATATTTGCTACAACCATCGGGATCATACAGTTATGGAACAATTGTAAACAGTAAAGAAGAAAGCATACGAAAGAAGAAGCCAAGTGGGGCAATGGTAGTATTGCTGATATTCGCAAGAATGTGAAGTTACATGATAAACATACCTCAGGAGGTACAGATCAATCAGTCCGTTATGACTTCTGATAATCATTTTATATTGCCTTTGTGATAAACATTTATCCTGATTACAAACAAATGCAGCTAACAAATCAGATTCTAATGCAGTATAGAAGTTTAAAACTCATTTCACAGGACAGCTCATCTCATCGGGATCAGGAACTTCTATATAAGAATATTGAGGAGCTTTAATTGCAAAAACTGTTTGATTCTGCAGGAATAACAAATATAACGATTGTAACCGTAGAATATTTCTATCACATTTGATTCAGTTCCAAAGCAATTTGATTGTATGAATAACTGACCTGGAAGCACGGGAGGCTCATTATATCTTCCTCCGTTAAGAAAAGATACCTTTCAGTCCCAAAAAAACCGGCTATAATCAGGAAATAAAATAAAATATTGTAGAAAGTAGTGAAAACAGAAGAGAAAGTTTCTGTTTATTCGAATGAATTGCATAGGTTACAACATAGAACTCTTTTATAGAGTCCTTGAGGATTTAACTCTAACTAGGACTCCTAACAATAGAAGACTTCTTAGGTAACTCTTAATCCTTATCCTACTAATAGATAACTCTTAGTCTTTTACATGACTTACAAGACTTTTACATTACATACAACTCTTATACATATCGTATTATCCTACACTCCCCCTCAAGCTGGAGAGTATACGTTGTATAGTCCCAGCTTGGATAAGAACTCATCAAAAATTGATTTGGGTAAAGCTTTTGTAAGTACATCAACTAGCTGTACTTCTGTAGGAATATATAACAAAGAAGCTATCCCATTGTTAACCTTTTCCGAAATAAAATGCTTGTCTATTTCAACATGTTTTGTTCTGTCATGTTGAACTGGATTCCTAGCAATTTGAATTGCTGATTGGTTATCACACAAGATCTCAAACTTATTTTCTTGGTCTGTGTTTAACTCCCTCAGTAACTTAAGTAGCCAAATTCCTTCACACATTCCTAGTGCCAAAGCTCGGAATTCTGCCTCTGCACTGCTTCTGGAGACAACTGATTGCTTCTTACTTCTCCAAGTTACGAGATTTCCCCAAACAAAAGTACAATAGCCACTGGTTGATCTTCTTTCAGTGAGTTCTCCAGCCCAGCTAGAGTCAGTAAATACTTTCACAGATCTATCTCGTGTCTTCTTAAACAATAAACCATGTCCAGGAGTCTTCTTCAAGTACCTGAGGATTCTGTTTGTTGCTGCCATGTGTTCTTCATTGGGATTGGTCATATGTTGACTTATCACATTAACTGGAAAAGCAATGTCTGGCCTGGTTAGTGATAGATAGATCAATTTTCCCACTAATCTCTGAAACCTTTCTTTGTCAACTAAAGAGCCTGTTTCATTAGTAAATTTCAAGCCAGCCTCCATTGGTGTATCTCGCTGTTTACACCCTAGCATTCCAACTTCATCTAGTAGATCAAGGACATACTTCCTCCGATTTATCACCAACCCCTTACTTGACCTTGCAACCTCCATGCCCAAAAAATATCTAAGCTTCCCAAGTCTTTTGTTTCAAACTCTATTCGTAAGATTCTTCAAGCAAATAATTTCTTCATCATCATTCCCTCTGTCAAGATTATGTCATCCACATAAACAATCAAGATAACCCTTTTATTTTTTGAAGTTACCTTAATAAATAGTGTATGATCAGCTAGTGACTGCACTGTATCCATTCTTCGAATAACCTGTAAACCTTTCAAACCAAGCTCGAGGAGATTGCTTTAGGCCATAAAGTGACTTGTTGAGCTTACAAATTTTCTGATTTCCTTCAACTGATTTCTGACACTGTGGAATCTTCATATAAACTTCTTCCTCTAACTTCCCATTAAGAAATGCATTCTTGACATCCAGGTTGGTGTAGATTCCAATCATTGTTGACAAAGAAGACTTAACAAAACTCGAATAGTGTTGAGTTTTGCTCACTGGAGCAAAGGTTTCAAAGATAATCAACCCATAGGTCTGTATATCCTTTAGCCACGAGCCTTGCTTTATATCTCTCGCAAACCGCCATCGAGTTATATTTCACGTAAAAACCCATTTACAACCGATGTGTTTTTTACCTTGGGAAGATCCATTATTGTCCGTACCATTTTTCTCAAGTGCACTAATTTCTTCTTCAACAGCCCTTCTCCACTTAGGATGCTTTAGTGCCTCATCAATAGTTGTAGGAACTTCTTTCTCATCTAAACTTGTCTGAAAAGCTTTAAAGGATGGCATCAATGAGTCATGAGTAAGCAACAAACTTCGGATAGGATGTTTAGTGCACTCGCCTAACTCCTTTTCTAATAGCAATAGGAAAATCATCCAGTTAGGAGTAGTAGACTTACTGATTACATTTCCTTCATCTTCCACATTGGCAATTGGACTCAAATCCAATTCTCGGCAAGTGTCGATTGCAAGATGGCCTCGTATAGTTTTCTTTCTCCTTGTATAGGTCAAAAGTTGTTTGGGAGGAGTAGGTGTTTTGGAAGGATATTGAGAAGTTGTTGGTGTTTGTGAAGGGATTGGTAAAGGAGATACAGTGAGAAAATCTGGGTGTTGTAGGCAACAAGGACGGATTTGTGGAGTGAGTGGATGAAAAGTCCAAGGTATAGAAACAATAGGAGAGATTACCCGATGTTGGTAGGAAGGTCAAGATCATCCCACCTCTCCCCCGAGTTGCAAACGTAGTAAAGTAAGGGTCCTGCTTCAAAAAAGGTAAGATCCATAGTAACAAAAAAAAAATTTGAGATGGTGGATGATAGCATTTATAGCCCTTCTTAAGTGAAGAATACCCTACTAGCACACACTTTACGGATCTAGGATCTAACTTGGACCTATTATCGGGTGAATTATGAATAAAAACTGTACACCCAAAGATCTTAGGAGGTAATGTACAAGAAAGAGGCTTAAAGTGGGGATATTTGTCCAAGAAAATGGATTGAGGGGTTTGAAATTTCAAAACCTTACTGGGCATGCGATTGATCAAATATGTGGCAGTTAACAAGGCTTCTCCCCACAAGTACTTAGGAACATTATTGGTAAATAAAAGGGATCGAGTGACTTCAAGAAGGTGTCTATTCTTTCTTTCTGCTACTCCATTTTGTTGGGGAGTGTCAACACAGGAACTAATCAAACTATCCCCTTTTTTCGAAAAGAATCACCCAAAGACCTAGCAAAAAATTCACTGCCATTATCAGACTTAAACAATTGGATTTTAGTATGGAATTGGGTAATAACCATGGTGTAAAATCTCTCAAAGATGCTTTCAGTTTTAGATTTTTCTTTCATCAAATAAGTCCAAGTAGTCCTACTATGATCATCAATAAAAGTAATAAACCACTTACAACCATCAGCATTCTTCACTCTAGAAGGGCCCCAAATATCACTATGGATCAAAGAAAAAGGGTGAGATGGTTTATAAGTAGATGGCAAATAGGATGCTTTGGTTTGTTTAGCAAGAGGGCAGATATGGCATTTAAATAAGCTTGGCTTTTTATTGATGAATAAGGAATGGTACAATTTTGCAAGATATTGAAAACTATGATGACCTAACCTAAAGTGCCACAATAAAACATCATTACTTTGTCCTAAGGTCAGAAAGGAACAAGGAGATTGAGAGATAGAAGAGGGTGGATTGCCATGAAGAACATAGAGGCCATTGTGCAATCTAGCATTGCCAATCATTGTCTTCGACTCCATTGCCTCGCAAAACACAAACTGAAGCATTAAAAATTGTGGAACAATTTAAATCATGAAAGCTTGCTAATGAGATATCAAAGTTGCAGCAAAGATTAGGAACAAATAAGACATCATGGAGCAAATGATTTTCATTAATACTAATAGAACCACACACTGAATTAGAGAAAGTGAGCCATCTGCAGCTTTAATCGATCTACCGTAAGAAGATGTTTGTGTATTGAAGGAACAATTCCTTGTTACCACCATATGGTCGATGCCCCAGAGTCGATGATCCACGTTGGAGTAAGTTGTGTGGATAATAGGGTCAGAGGAAAGGAGTTACCTTCGCTTTCTTTCATGGCCGATTTGCCTCACCAGGGCTTGCAAACTTTCCAAACAATTTCGAGATCTTCGATCTGCTCCTTGGTAAAACTTGTGACACTCGAGGCGTAAAACCGATGGGACGTGTGTCTCTAGAAGACCTTGGCTTCCAATCGATCGTTTACCATGAAGCTTCCAAAGACTTCTCCTTGGAATGGCCTGTTTCTTGCAATGATCACACCAGGGCCTGCCTTTTCTAGTAGAAGTTGTCCGAGTGAGAAGAGCAGATCCTTCATGGGAAGAATATTCGTGGAGCATCACATTGCGCCGCTTTCCTCCTTCTTAATCAGAAAAACTTCTAATCGGCCGAAGAGGGAGCTGCCAAGAATCCTACTACGAACTCGCATCTAGTTCTTTATTTAATCCATGAAGAAATCGGAAAATTCTGCGTTGTCAGCAAGAATTTTCTTGTACAGAGCAAAGATCTCTTGGTGTCTCTCATTCATTCTGTTCATAAAGATCTATTTGCTCGCCAAAAAGCATTTAGTGTGTTGTAGTATAGAGTGACTGACATTCCTTCTTGTTTGAGAACCAAGCGACCTTCAATCCCATACAATTCGAGATGTTATCTGTGTTCGAATATGTTTCTTGGACAGCCCTCCGTATTTCAAATGCTTGTTTGGTAAAGGAGAAAGTTCCCGCCTACACTAGGGGTCATAGAATTGAGCAACCAGACATAACACGGCTATTTTCCCCGCATCCATTTGGTATAACCAGCAGCAGTGGCCGCAGCAGTGTTCAACCTCCCCGTGAGATGGCCCAATTTGCCACATCCTCGAGATAAAAATCTTGACAGATTGAGACCATTCCAAATAATTATTGCCATTCAGTTGATGACAAGTAATAACAAGGCTGGAAGTTTCATTGAGATCATCGTAACTTAAAAAAATTTACGTGTGAAGAAGTAATTTCATAGAGGAAGAAGAAGAAGAAGAATTGACCATCGACTAGGGTTTAATTTAGAGGATCGAAACCCAAGCGATACCATGTAGAAAGTAGTGAAAACAAGAGAAAGTTTCATTTATTCGAATGAATTGCATAGGTTACAACATAGAACTCTTTTATAGAGTCCTTGAGGATTTAACTCTAACTAGGACTCCTAACAATAGAAGACTTCTTAGATAACTCTTAATCCTTATCCTACTAATAGATAACTCTTAGTCTTTTACATGACTTACAAGACTTTTACATTACATACAACTCTTGTACATATCGTATTATCCTACAAATATATCTGAAAATCAAATCACAATGTAAAGTAGAGGGGAGTATACTTTTGATAATTTGCATCTTCGTTCAAAGAACTAAGACTCTGTTGCTTTTCTCTGTAGAGAGAACATAACAACTGTTTAAAGCGCTGAATAGAAAAAACATTATGTTGGTCTCGAAAGTTGAAAAAAGAGAACTATCGCAACCATAATTTTCAAAACCTTATGTAATCATCAAGCCTGTGTTCTTCGGCATATAAACTCCGAATCTCAGCCTGTAATGAAACCAATTAACAGTAGACAGTTAGAAAGGCGGGATAGAACCTCACTTATGTAGTTCCAAACTTCCATGTTAGCAACCGTGATGATAACATTATACAGGTGAATATGTTAAACAGATGGGCACCATAGACATGCTGCAATATAAAAGAATCTAACGACAATCAGGAGATCCAAAAGAAAGCATGCACCTTCAAACTATTAACTTGATCATCCAGCTGCTTTGATCCCATATCATCAGATCTCCTGTTAACAATACCTACAGGTTATTATCAATTTATAACTTTTGCAAAAAAAAAAAAAAAAAACTCAAGAAAGATAATGCATTATTACTTCCATCTAATATGGTTCTTCGAAGTTTTCTCTATCAATCCAATTCCTTCGAGAACATTTGTGATATCATATATCTTTCTCTTTTGGACCTGTTAAAGCAAGAAAACACACAAGATAGAAAGACGGTACAAAGAATTTGTGAGCAATCAGACAACAGTAACTCAAGTTTATCACACTACAATTGGCAGTAAATGAACTGTCAGTTAATTCGGTAAAATTTGCTTCGATAACAGACATTATTCAATTAATTGATCACTGTTATTACATTGGAAGTTGAATCTTTCCACAGTTGTACAATTTAAGGATCTGGGAATCTTACAAAAGACAAACTTCTATACCTCTAAGACTTCAGCAGTACGATTCAAATCAAGGGTGCCATCCTTGGCCTCCATGATCAAGTTCACGAACTTCTTTGTCAACAAGCCTGCCAGCAAAGATGAACCATCAATCAACAACCATAAGTGCCGTCATTATTATACGCAAAGACATTTAAGGGAAGAAATAAAACAAATAAACCAACCTAATGAACTGTCATATCGACAGTTAGCACCAGCACCATTCAGTGCATTGGGAGACTCTGCAAGGAAAACTCAGGCATCTCCATTAAATTAACTTACAACCAAAAGTCTGCTTTAAGTACCAATCACGATTATCAAATAACAATACCGGATTTTGACTTCTGAGCTCCGGAAATGGCATTCTTCTTCCTCTTTGCTTTGCTATTACGCTTAACACCTTCGTGATGCTGGGATTCAATTAAAGGATAGGTAAGGACTTTGTCATGTTCAGGGACATCTGCTCTTCCACTTGTCTGAGCCTCCCCATCTCTCTTTCTGCCAAGTGCTTCAACTGTCCAAAAACATTACAACGTTTCGTAAGTACCTATTAAATAATAGTCGAAATTTCAACTCCAAATGCAATAAGAATGAATTTTTCACTAAGCTTTATTGTCTCCCTATGGACTTATAGACAAACAAAAAAAATAGTTAATCTAATAGTTAAGCTACAAATAGAAAAGTGATAATGAAATAAACATTTGATTAACAAATTTTCTATATATGCTCACATTTCTCCGTCCATCGTTCCAAGCATAGGCTTAATTTCAAAATCTTCACATTAATTATAGTTCATACGCGAAAATTTTTCATATAAATCTGTACATTAACCTCATTCGTTCGCTCTATTTTACATCCTTGCAAACTAAAAAAACATTATATACTCTATTCTTCCCCCCTTTAATCACATTTTTCTCATTCCTTCTGTTTCCGCTACTTCCTATGAAGCATAGAAGCAAATGCATTAAAAAATCCAGTTTCCTTAACAATGTAATATACAAAGTCTATAATATTCCAAATCAAAATACAAATTAAGCTGAAAAAAGCATAAGTTAAGTATGAAAGTTTAAAATATACATTTGTTGATGAAAAACAAAAAATATTTGGAACGACACTCACGGAGGGGGTGGCGGAGGCCAAATGGAAGTGATCGAGGCGAGTATTGGTGTGATCAAACGAAGAGAAGAGAAGAGAAGAGAAGAGGCGACCTCCCCAAATAAGTAGGGAACATTTGTTCACCATGCGACAACGGCTGCTTTTGATTTTCATTGCTTTCAGTGATGAAAGGCTGTGAATGCGAATGGGGCAGCCGAAACTGAAATTGGGATGCGCAGCTCGTATCTTCGCTCGGGTTCACCATTAACGCCAGCCTCTATTTTATCGTTCTGAGGAGAAAGGGAAAAAAAGAGAGGGAGCGTTTGGAAAAACAGAGAAGCGCCGATATTTTAGAGTGATTATAATTAAATTGAAAAAAGTATATATAAGATGTAGGCGTAATAACAATTTTAATCCCTAATATATATTCATATTTTTGGGTAACTTTCATTTTAGTTTTTTTTCTTTCTCTTTTAACGTTTAAAATTTAAAAGTATATATATGATGCAGGTGTAATAACAATTTAACAAAAAATTGAAGGTTTAGGTTTTAAAAGTAATTTGGGCTAAAGATTTAGGGATAAGTGTTAGAGGTTAAATTTGTCAATATGCCTAAAATTTAAAAGTTACTATAATGTTTTATAATAAATTTAGTCATTTATATTTTTAATTTAATCTTTAATTTTCGGAACTAAAGTTTGATACCTCAACATTTCTTTTTTTTAGTCAAATTAACATGTTTTTAATAGAAATGTGGCTAAATCATTGCATTTTTACAATTGAGGTGGTAACTCAAATTATAATTCACATGTACTTTATTATTAATAGAAAAATTTTGGACAATATTGTACTTAGATTTTTTTTCAAAAATATTGTACTTCCTTAATTATTTGCGAATTTATTGTACTTTCTACAATAATTTTGAACTCGGATTGCTTACAACCTGAATATGAACAATGTTTAATTTTTTGAATTAAAAAATTAAAACCTCATAGAAAGCACCCCGAATATAAACAGTACCTTAGCTGAAATCATCTTGAATAATCAAATTTACTGTTAGTATTCGATTTCTTTTCACCACAATTTTAATTTTTTAATTTAAAAAATAAAACATTGTTACTCGAATTGTAAGCAATCTAAGTTTAAAATCACTGTAGAAATTGCAATAAATCCGCATATAATTAAAGAAGTACAACATTTTAAAAAAAATTAAGTACAATATTGTCCAAACTTTTCCTTATTAATATGACACTATTTTTGAAGTGGCAATTTACTTGTCTTTTAGCATTTTGTAATAAGTTAATTTTATTAAAAAATCATTTAATTAAATAGAAAGTTAATTATCAAATTAAACCGAAAAAAACGTGTAAGAAAAGAGTCAATTTCTGGAAAAATGTAAAAAATATAAGCTTTAAGATTTGAATTTGTTATTATACCTTTTTTCCTTGACACAGAAGTTATAAGCCGGACGTATGTTTTTTAATAGTCTAAAAGTGATTATAAAGTAGTATTTATTTATACATATTCTTCAACTTTTGACAATGGACATACATCTTGTAGGCAGAACGATTTGAATCTGTATCTCCTAAGATAAACATCACCCGTTTTTTCACTAGGGGTTCAAGCCAAACGTCTACTTTTTTTAATAGTCTAAAAGTGATTACAAAGTAGTATCTGTTTATACATATTCTTTACCATTTGACAATGGACATACATTTTGTAGGCAGAGCAATTTCAATCCATATCTCCTAAAATAAACATCACCCGCTTTTTCACTAGGGGTTCAAGCCGAACGTCTATTCGATACGAGCATAAAAGATTATTTGTTAATTCATATTTAAAAAATAAAATTTACTCGTAATCCTTATAATTTATAATTTTTACACATGATTAGAGGTTGTATACAGGCGAGTTCAGATTTTTACACACGATTAGAGGTTTATCTTCGATCATCTTTTGTACGTTTTATTAAAAAAAGGTTTGCTATTACTAGGGGAAATTAGGGTTAATAAAGTTTTTAACTAATTTACTGTTTTTTTAAAAATTAAAATATGCGTCATTGTCACATGTAAACATTTAATTAGATAACAAAATACTTTAGATATTTGCTATGAAGAAACCTTAAAATGACTATGGAACAAAAATTCAAACAAAAATTTTAACCAAAAATATTTTTAAGCACCTATTTTTTTAAAAAAATTGACACTTTTTTTCGATTAAAACTTTAAATAATTACCCAAAGTTTTAACTGTTAAATAACAGCATACGAGCCCAACTCATAACAAAATAACGGACCATGGAACAAGACCCATCTAGTTTATTGGTTTGGGCCTAACATAACCCGAATTAAATTAACTTTAACATGGATCAAGTTTTTATCAATTTTTCTAATTGAATTATTCCAATTTTCCAAAAGGGGCTTGAAAGAGCAAGAAAACACATGGACAATGAGGTATTCGGCGAGCTTCTACTATATATAAAACGGTCCATAAAACATCAGGACAACCGCAAAAACATCGGAACCTTTCAGTTCTAGTCATTATGTACCTCCAAATGTGGTGATAAGAGATGAACATGGTCGGCCAACTCATATGAGCCACGCGATCCCCAACCTCGCACATGGCTGTTTTTTTTTTTATCTTCTACTCATAGTATTCGATTGATACAGAATTCGATACACTCACAAAACTTCCGATAATTGCAATTACCATGGTTATGGAATCGGTTGAATAAGTATCTATCAGAAACCTCTGAAAAATATCTTTTTGTATATTTTATAAAGAGAAAGAAGAGAATAGAGGAAGAGAAGTCGTTCTTAAACTCTCTAACTCTATTTAGATCTCCCACTAAATATGATAATTACTAATTATCTAGGTCAACAATATCCTTTAATGTATAAAACTACATATTAGCTCAACACCAGTTTTGATGTTGGTTGTCGACCACTGATTCTCTTTTCTTTTAATTTTTTTAGTTTTTTACCAAGATAACTTTACTTTTGTGATACATTTTTGTCTATGTAGCACGTTTATCTCTGTCTTTTGGCACGCTTTTATCTCTTTTTTCGGTCATTTGGCTGTTCTTTTTATTTTATATTTTCTCATTGTTGAATTTGACGACGCCACAACTGATCAAGATGACTTTTATTTGTAATCTTGCTGACATTCCCTGCTATGGATCCTTGGATTGAAGGATACGCGGTTTGCGCTCGTGGATAGTTTCTCACGACGCTCGGGTCTTTCAATAGCTTAATCTCCTCGCCGATGTAGTCAGATTTGTTCTCATTTATTTTTCGTTCAATTCTTTTGGTTGGGTTTTAAGCTTTTCTATGTATGATCCTTGTATGATCTAAAGTTGTTAGTGTCAATATTATAGGAAAATGTCCAAATTGTAAATTTAGTTTACGACAATAGTTGTAAACCTTATTGTAATATTGGATATTTTTTTTAATAAGACTAACTACTTATATTAACAATGCTTTCTGTTTTTTTTGCCAATGGTTGGCCAAATCTGTATCTGAGTTAAATTAACAGATTCGGTTCTTAGTGCTTACTAGCTCCTTCTACTGAAACTGCTCACTTGTTTCTTGCTTATACTTGTAATTTTGTTCGGCTGCTTATACGGTTCTTAATAAGTTATTCGTGTTCGACTTGAAAAAATAACTCGAATCTAATTTGATAATTATTGAACTGAGCTCGAGTTCAAGTAATTTGATTTATTGATCAAACTTTTCAATTTTAGTATATAATTTTATATTACTAAATTGTGTTTGTACTCTTACAATGTATACTATTGTATACATACAAACTTAATCAAGTTTAGATTCGAGTTTTAGTAAAACAAACAAATAAACAAATGCAATCAAATTCGGACGCGAGTAATTTAATTATATGTTGTACCAGATTCGAACTTAATCCAATTGATTTTAAACTAATAATCGAGTCTTGACTTTTGAATCGAGTTCGTGCTTAAAGCTTATCGGCTTATAACTATCCGAACAGGGTTGATTACAGCCTAGTGGAGAGTATTGGGAGCAGGTTTTGTGGAATTTTGAGTGCATGCACTCTCGCATTGGATAGCGATGAGCAATACGGACATTGGAATACACAAATTGGCGCGAATGGGTGGGAAGTCTTCCCTTTTTTTTTTTTTTTTTTTTGTTCTGCGTGAATATGATGTATTCTTTGATTCGTGCTCTTTTTCTTTTCGTCAATTTCTGGAATCTGGACCCTCATTTTCTACATCATTATGCTACGCCAAAGTAATAACCTAATCCTCCACATACCTTTTCTCCCCCTTTCTTTATACACAAAAATGGACCGAGAGATTAGAGAAGCGATCGCTCCTTTGGAGTTTTAAAATTCATATATGATTTAATTTTTTTATTAAAAATTTATTTTTCGTCAATCGTAAAATTATATAAGTTTTCCCCCTAGCATAAGATTATACTCTCCATATATGTAGTCTTGTGAATCTCACATAAAAAAAAAAAAAAAAAGGTTAATAAAAGTAAAGCAATGTTAATTAGGGATGGCAATGGGTCAATCTAGACCGGATCCAGCTGGACATCCTGGATCCAAACCGGATCCGCGGGTCTAAAAAATTGGGGCCTAGATCCGGATCTTACGGATCCGAGTCCAAAACGGGTCTGTTAAAAAAAGACCATTCGACCTATTTTTTAACGTAATAAAACTGTCATTGACTAATTTCACATCACATCTCCAATGGAAGAAATATTGATTTTAGTAAAACTAGTAAGAAAATAAAAAACGATAAACTAAAGTCTCCAAAAAAACTCCAACACAATTGCACAAATGTCTTTTGAATACCACAAACATTAAAAAATGTAGATCATGAAACATTCTATTGTCGCAAGCCGAGTGCCGCAGTTCTACCTCCTTAGAGTGATAGTCTTCATCACTACTTAAATCATCATCCTAAAACAAACAAGGAACCTCCAACCAAAGAGAAAATTTTGTTTAATGAAAATAATATTTGTGAAATTTAAATATTAATATTAAGGTTATGTAATATAGTAACTTTCTTATATATCATGTTAATGATATCCACCACTTCCTCATCATCATCACAATCTTCATTAATAGTGGAACAACTATGTGTTCCTTCAAAAGTGTTTTTGTCATAAATAAATAGAAATTACATTAGAGAATAATGTGAAATATAAAATTAAAGCAAAAGAAGGAAAAATAATATAACTACCAATAAGTACAAAATTACCTTTGACATGTTCAACCATCTAATTTGACAAGCACATTAAAGTCTCCACGTTTTGAGAATGAACCCTAGAACGGCGAGTACTAACCACTCTTCCACTGATGCTTAATGCACTTTCCGAAGAGACCGGAATTGCAAGAGTGTCTTTAGCAATTTTTCGTAAAGTAGGGTAATTTTGGTCTCTTTTCCACCAACTAAGAATATTAAATTCATTATCTCCCTACTATGTCATTTATATATATTTTAAAACTAAATGTGAGTTTTTCTATAAACGGGTAAACGGGTCTAGGTATGGATTTTAGTGTCAGATCCGGACTCAGATTCGTACTTTAATCAGAGGATCCAGATCCAGCCCGAATCTGTCGAGTCCAAAATTTTAAGGTCCATACCCTATAAAACATATATGGATCTACGGATTCGGGTCGGATCCATAATCCATTGCCATCCCTAATGTTAATAATCGTTAATTTGATTTTGAGCGTAAAAGTAAAGTATGAGGAAACGTGTTGAAGAATGATCTAGGATGTTAAGCCGTTGGTTAGTTGTGCCAGCTGTTTTCTGTTATGCCACCTGGCACTGAGCTAACATCTTTCTGTTAGAGTAGTTTAGCAGTTGATTGTGTAAGCTACACTACTATATAAGCAGGCTTTGGTTAATGATGAAATCAAGTTGCTTCCATTAATTCTCAGTGCAAATACATTCTTGTTTCTTAGCTCTATGGTTGTTCAATAGGGTTTTCAACATGGTATCAATCGCAGGCTTTTCTTTAGCTACTCTCGATTCCACTGTGCTTATCTAGTTGCAATTCTTCATTTCTTCAAATCTTCTTTCATTTTCAACGATGCTCAGTAGCAGCACTGCCCAGAGTTTCGATCTGAGTGATTCTTCAAGAACCAACAAGATGTTTACAAACAAGAAGGTCAACATTATGCTGGATGAAATGAATTTTTCTACTGTGGAAGCAACAGATTCTCTTGACTGTCCATAGCCATCGCTTGGAGAAGTCACTCACCGGAGCTGTGAAACCCCGCCTGAGATGGTACCTGATAATGACGGCCAACAAGTCCCAAATGAAGATTGCGAGATCTTCATCGCCCAAGATAGCGCTTTGGCATCGTGGCTGTTATCAACTATCGGTGCCCATCTGTTACTTCAACTCGTAGGTGCCAAGATTGTCGCGGGTGTATGGAAGACAGTTTAGAAGTTCTTTGCGAATCGATCCACAACAAGTGCAATGAGCCTTCATTGCAAACTTTGCTCGATTCGAAAGGGTGATAAAAGTATGCGAACTTATCTCACGCAACGCGTGTGGTAGTTCAATCTCTGACATTGAACAGATCGTCACAATTCTAAATGGTTTACCAGTAGAATATCAACCTTTCATGGCTGTGATAACTGCAAGTCGCGAACCATTTACGTTAGATGTGTTAAGTCTGTTTTGGTCGATGCTGAGGCTCAACTCAAGGGTTTTAATACCCAACTTTAGTTACCAATGAGTGCAAACGTAGCACATATTCAGAATCTCAACCTGAAAGCAATCATGGTGATAGGGTTAATAGATAACAAAATTTCTCTGGAGGAAGGACAGGTTCCCGGACTGGAGGCCGTTCAGGTGCTTGGACTGGAGGCAGATCAGGTGCTCGTGAAAGGGGATGAGCACACTTCAGTGCCAACTATGTGTCAAAATGGGCATTCCGCGAACCGTTGCTGGCACCATTTCAATCAATCCTTCGCTGGGGTGTTAGCCTCCAATAATGATGAGAATAGGGAGTCAACCACTGCTCATGTGAGTACACTTGAGTCACCTAATGCTTGTTATACATGGTGTGGAAGCTCCCTATCAACGTCCAGTTCTGATAATTGGGTAGTGGACTCTGGGGCCACACATCACGTGACTCATGATGCCAACAAGGTGCTGCATGTTTCAGACTTCGTAGGACCAGGTAAGCTTGTTGTGGGAAATGGTCATAATCTTGATATTTGTAAGTCTAGGAAATCTGTATTGCATTCTTCTTCTCGAGTTCTAATGATAAATGATTTGTTGTATGTTCTGACTGTCACTAAAAACTTTCTTTCTGTTTCGAAGCTTGCTAAAGATAATAGGGTTTTTTTTTTTGAGTTCCATGCGAAGAATTGTCTTGTATGTGAAGAAGAAACAGGTGCGGTTCTTTTACAAGGAAAGGAGTCAGGTGGCTTGTATCGGTTTGATGCTGGGCTATCAAGCACAAGTAACAGTAGAAGCAAGGATAATATGGAAGCAAATATAGTTAGCAATGCAAGTGATGCTTATGATTTGTGGCATCGACGACTTAGGCACCTTGCCCACTCGTCGCTTGTTCAAATTTGTAAAAATGCAGACGTTGTAATTCCTTTACAGAATAATAAAGAAGCACCTGATGTTTGCGTAGCATGTAGATTGGGCAAAGGTCATAAGATTCCTTTTTCTGATTCAACAACAGTGTATGAGTAACCGTTTTCTGTTGTCTTCACTGATCTATGGGGGCCTGCGCATATTACCTCGAATGGATTCAGCTACTATGCATCATTTGTAGATGCAAATACAAGATATTGTTGGGTGTATTTGTAAAAAACAAAAAGTTAGGCCTTACAAGCATTCCAGATGTTCCACAGTATGGTTAAGACTCAGTTTACTGTATTCTATCATTGATTTTTCCTTTGTTTTTTTTTCTAATTTTTAGTAAAAATAATTTATTTTGTGGCATGTTTTTTTCTGGCTTTTGTCTTTTGACACGTTTGTCTTCTTTATCGGTCATTTAATTCCTCTCATTTTATGTTCTTTAAGCGTGGATTTGACACCATCACTACTGATCAATAGTATGCTTATTTGTTATCATGTTTGATCTTTCATGCTTTGGATTGAATTTGAATATGCATTCATAATTACCGTTTCTTGTTCGTGATTGAGTTGTAGTAATAATTGTTTTGTCAACGTGCCATAAGAGTTATATGTATTTTTTTAATGTTAGTGTTGATGGTTTTATCATTCAATTGCGATTTTTAGTGTTGTCCATATTAATTTTTTTCGAATATTTTTGTTGAGTTTTTATCCTTTTCATTGGATGATCTCAAGTTGTTAGTTTTTATTTTAATTGTTATAGGAAAATATCCAAATTAGCTGTTTAGTTTATGCTTATAATTGTAACCTCATTGTAAATTTGTATATTTCTTTATTTTTAATAAAGCTAGCTATTTTTATAAATAAAATCTTTCTTATATTTATTTTGAAACTTCGTGCCTTTTAGTTTTAGGGGTTAGGGTTTTAGTTTATAGTTTAGAATTTAAGATTAGTGTTTAGAATTTAGTGAATAGGGTTTAAGGTTTAGCTTTTTAGTGTTAGGGTTAGGAATTTAAGATTTGAGTTTTTATAGTGTAAATACACAGGCTTATGTAAAATTA
Organism: Hibiscus mutabilis; assembly: GCA_019671005.1. Taxonomy (NCBI): domain Eukaryota; kingdom Viridiplantae; phylum Streptophyta; class Magnoliopsida; order Malvales; family Malvaceae; genus Hibiscus; species Hibiscus mutabilis. The sequence continues at coordinate 16,946,297 of CM033713.1, read as the reverse complement.
ATTTTACACAGCTTGTGCATCAAAATTTTACCATTTCTTTATTTACCTAAACAAATTAGGTCAAGTTAACATTGAGATTGAAAGTAACTTTTGCATTTCAAAGCTGCTTTTTTACTCATGCTTGGGGATGACCATTTAACCTATATTCGACGGGTTCTGACTCGACTCGATCCTATAGAGTCAGGTTTTTTAAAGATAATTTTGGGTTCAAGCCAAGTTTTTTGAGAATGAAGTCGGGTTGGGTTTAGGTTTAAGGTGAAAAACACCTTATCCTACCCGACCCAAAATAATAGTTTAATTTTATTCTAAATATTTAGGTATAACTGCTACAATGTCCATCTCTTTATATATTTCAATCATCTCCTTATTTTGTCTAATAAAAATAGAGTAATTATTATAATGCTCCATCTCTATTTGTATTTTTTCAATTAGCTCCCTATTTTATCGAATAATAATGAAAATTGATATTTTTTTATTTATGTTGGGTCAGGTCGGGTTGAGTTCGAGTTTTTACTCTAAAATTTGGGTTCGGGTCGAGTAGAACATCATAAAATATTAGATCGGGTTAGATTTAAATGGAAGTGTTAAATTTTCAAACGAGTGCAGATCGACCAAAAAATAAATCTAACTGACTCATGTCCATCCGTACTCATGCTCAATTCCAAACGACAAGAAAAGTCTAAAATCGCACAGTTTGCTTGGGTCATTAAAAAAATATAATATCTAACTTTATTTTCATGAAAATTTCCCTAACTAACTATATTTGTATAAACAGGACATTAAGCATTCAACTTCTTTTTAATTATTAGTTTTTAATAATCTACTACAGATGTCGACTGAATTCATATTCAATAACCTTGGCCATATTTTTAAAATTTTTTATTGGAACATCAGTACGAAATTAAATCTAAATGCTTATAATTCGTAGTTATATTTTAAAAAAATCTCTACTCCTTCTATTTGCTATGGTTACAAAAAAAATTTAAATTCTTCAAAGTTCTTTTTCTTTGTTAAATTTTTTTTTCTCCGACTGCGATTTTTGGTCGTTTTACTAATTTTGTATATAAATAAAAATTTATTTTTATTAATGAATTTTATTTGCATGTTTTTATTATTTTTTATTTTGCCAATTTTATCTCATATTTGCTTTTTTGCAGTTTTTTTGTCTGCTTTTATGGCGGTTATTTCGTCTGCTTTTATGGCAGCGTTAGTCTGTCTTTGTGATAGTGTTAGTCTGTCTTTGTGACAGTATTATCTGTTTTTATTAATTTAACATTCGTATCACGAATATCGCTCGAACGTTGTTAGCAGCGAAGATCGGTGGTCAATAAAGTTTTGATTTCTTTTTGTGCTGTTGCCATTTGCTAGAACCAAACAGCAAAAGAATTTACTTTCTTCTTAGAGCACTCTGGTCAAAGTAGTAGTATTGCTGAATTTTTATCAAAAGATTGTTAGATCTTTTGAAAGTGATAGACCTTGAACTTTATTAACTTTCACACCTTTAGGGCTTTATTGTTCTATTTGATGTATAAATATTTTAAGGTTTGTGGTGTGATTCTTTTGTAACTTTTTCACTTTAAATATAATTCAGTTTTTTTTTTTAAATTTAAATGCTTATATTTTTAGTAAAAAAATAATTCAAACGTGAAATTATTACATCAATTAAACAAATGGCAGTCGTCCGAAAAACATAAAAAAGAGCCGGCCATTCACTAAAACAGTGGGAAACCGTTGGATTGAATTACTTCTCCATTGACTGAGTCCGAAATCAATGGACGATTGATGAACCGTGGCGTCGTGCTTTATATCAATGGTCCATAACCTAAGCGTTTGTAGGAAGATAAGGAAAGTGTTCAAATAAAAAAATCAAACAAATAAAAGTGAGAGAAAGCATTGATGCAATAAATAAAACAGCGGGCCCCACTCCCACCCTCCTTATTAGGTATGACCGTCTCTTAGATCCACACCCACAAAACATATTACTTATACGAGAAAGAGAGCTGAATCTCCTATTCTGTTCTATTATTATGGCTCCGCTCACTTCCTTGCCGGAGCCGACGGCGGAGAAAACTCAACAACTGACGAAGCGGCGGAGGAAACAACTGAAGAAGCAAAAGCAACCCACCGCGTCTTCTTGGGACCAAATCAAGAACTTGCTCACTTGCAAACAGATGGAAGGCTCGAAAGTTCACGACCCGGCGAAAAACCAGACGGCGCCGCCTCATCAACAAGGGTACTCGAAGTTTAGTTCCTCTTGTAACTCTATATGCAGCTTCCGGGACGTCGTTCACAGCAAAACGAGGGTCGTTCACCGAGCCGATAACTCGCCCGAGAGTAGCACGGTGGATATCATTAACATGATATATAAGAAAGTTACTATTAGTGTTTTTTTTATCAAATATTTGTTAGTTGCAGCTGACATATCTCTTGCACCGTATTAGTGTTTTTTTTTATCAAATGCGCCATATTAATGATTACTACTTCTGTTTTTTTTAATTTTTGTTGGCTCAAAGTTTTTAAAAATAAATTAAAGACACTGAAATCCTTGATTGCTCGTTTTTGATCAACTGACACAGACTGTAATAAATAGACCTCTTCATTTAGTTTCAAAATATTAAAATATAGTACAAACATATACATTTAAATGTAGTTTCTCCCTCCAAATTCGTGTTTTCAATTCCTGTAAGTTTGCTCGATTAATTGTCTCTGGTTGTTGGTGCCCCTCTCCGAGCTTCATCGTCGGCTTCTCAGCGTCAATGGTCAGTTTTTGGAGCTGGATTTTAGAATTTTCTTTGGCGTTTTGGAGGTTTACAAGCTTGGATTTTTGCTAGTTTCGGTTTGAGTTTTTCTCCATGGTAGTTTATGATTCTTTGTTTCTTCTGTTTCTCTTGTCGATTTAGGAGGTAATAGTTCTAAGCTTTTGTTTTTGCTTTGAGTTTCATGAGCTTGATTTGGGTTGAGGGGTTACGTTTGGCTTGTATTTCTGCTCAAAGTCTAAGCTTTTGCTTGAGGAGTTTTCTCTTGTGCTTTTTGTTTCCTTCACTGACGTTTTGAGTGGTTGTAAACTGGTAATAGTTGTGAGCCATGATTATTCTTGTTTGGAATTGCCGAGGGCTTGCGAATGTTGAGACAGTTCAAGTTGGGAAAGTACATAGCTGCTAAAGATCCTCATTTAGTTTTTGTTTGCGAAACTTGGCTAAAACAGAGAAGAGCAGAAAATTTGAGTAGAAGATTCCGCATGTCCGAATATATTGCAGTAGCAAATGCTGAGGGCTGCACGGGGGATTGTTTATGATGTGGAAGGAAGAAGTAAATGCTAGCCTGATTGAGTACTCTCGTATACATATTGATATGGAAGTTGAGTTAGGTGATGAGAGCTTTCGGTTTACAGGGGTTCATGGTCCGTCTGCTAGACAACGGAAAGCTGGAAGTTGTTAGATCGTATTAAGGGTGCTTCTTCCCTACCTTGGCAGATAGGTGGGGATTTCTACGAGATAATCACACACGATGAGAAGGCTGGTGGCAGAAGGAGGTCGCAAGTTGATATGGAAAATTTTCGAAATGCTTTGAGCCGAAATGAATTAAGTGACATAAAGCCATTCAAAGGTTGGTTTACTTGGCATACTGGGGAAGCTGCTGGATATCCTATTCGAGAGAGGAGAGATAGATATGTGGCTTCCACGAGATGACTACAAACTTGCAAAGATTATCGGATCTTTATCGATTTCTCAGCATATTCTGATCATTGTATGTTGCTACTGGATTCTAAAGGTGCACTACGAAGGAAAGATGACGCAGAGGTAACTATTATTTTAAGTTTGAGGATTGTTGGTCTTCAGAACCAGAATACACCCGAAAGGTGGCTGAGGCTTGGCAAGACACTCTAGGAAATACCTTGGATAAGTTTAAAGCTGTTGCTAATAGTCTGGATTCATGGCAAAATGCTAGAAGGGTTGAGACATCTGGACGCAAATCCAAGTTACAAAAAGACATTGAGTATTTGATGCAAGGCCATATTTCTGAAGCTAAATCCTCGGAGCTCCTGGAAAAAAGAAGAGTTGAAACTTTTGCTTGATAAAGAAGAACAATATTGGCAGCAAAGGTCTCGAGTATCTCGTCTTAAAGACGGTGATAGAAATACTAGATTTTTTTATGCTCGGGTGAATGGTAGAAGGAAGAAAAATGCGATTCTGGGAATTACAAATGATGCTGGACAGTGGGTTGAAGGACAAGAAGATATTTTAAAAGTTGTAAATAAGTACTTACCAATCTTTATAGATCTTCAAGTGCGACATCGTCATCTGCAATTCTAAATACTATCAAGACGCAAGTTACACCAGAGATGAATTCAACTTTGTGCAAGGAGTTCACAGTTGAGGAAGTGGAAGCAGCTTTCTTTCAAATTAACCCGAACAAAGCTCCAGGTATTGATGGTTTGTCAGGTAGTTTTTTTTTTTTCAAAATTTTTGGCCTTTAATTGGGTCGGATGTGATTTCTTTCAGTTTGGATTTGCTTAGAATTGGTTAATCAAACTATGATCACGCTTATTTCAAAAGTTGAGGCTCCTAAGGCAATGAAGAATTTTCGCCCAATAAGTCTATGCTCTGTGATATATAAGATTGTTTCTAAAGCAATTGTGAATCGCCTAAAACCTGTCATGCCTTTTTGTATCTGCGAGAATCAATGTGCCATTTTTCCTGGTCGCCTTATTTCTGATAATATTATGGTTGCTCATGAATTATATCATTATCTAAAGGGTTCGCAAAATGGACCTAATAAAAGAGCAGCTCTGAAATTAGATATGAAAATGGACCTAATATTATGGTTGCTTTTTTTTGAGTCAATTTCGGGATTTAAACTGAATTAAATGTTTTTGGAAGGGTTAAAAAATAAAGAAAAATTATCTAAATCATTATTTAATATGGAAATGATTTTAGTGAAATCAATTTTACAAAAAAGGGTCTCAAAATTGGACATTTTGGGTAATGACCAAAATGTAAAGTTTCAAAACTGTTTTTAGTGACTGTTTTGTAAAATGGTCAAAATTTTGAATCTTTAAGGAGCTATTTACCCTAAAGTCTAATATCAGAATTTTTCCTTAATGATTTTTAAAAGGATATAAAAGGTTTGAGAATTTATTTAATTAAATAAAAGCTTTAAAACAAAATTTATGTAACTAACTTTTTACAAAATGATTTTCTCTCTAATTTTCTCCAGCCAAACACCTTTTCTTTCTTAAAAATCCTCATGTAAAATCTTCTTTTAATTAATCTTTTTTATTTCAATTGAGTTTATAATGATTTTCTAACAAAATAAACTTGATTTCTCATTGTTTTGGCTTTGGAATCCATCTAATTAAGGGGAAAAGCAGCCATTAGAGGTGAGGTTCGTTCTTCTCCTCTAATACAAGATTCTTTATTGAAATTCCCAAGTTCTTGATCCTTTACTTATGATTTCTATATTGTTTTGATGATTTAATTAAAGAGAAATGGTTAAATCAAGGTTTAATTGGTAAAACTGATTTAGTCTCATAATTGTTCTGTTTTCTCATGATTTGGATTGATATAGGTCATGATTTTTATGTTGAATAATGTTAATAAGATGGATTAATCATAGGAATCCCGAAACTAATTGAATTCCTAATTTTCTAGGTTGCTAGTTATGTGTTTTGAGGAGTTGTGAAGGTTTTATGTATGCTGGAGGTATAAGGATGATTGTGATGTGTTTTTAGATGTTGTTTGATGTTAATTGATGAGTTGAAATGTTAAGTTACATCTGAATTAAGTTTGGAAGATGTTAGATGTTAGTTTTCAGTTGTTGTGGAGTGGTTTGTGTTGAAGGAATGTTGAGGATTTATGTTGCTGATTACATTTTGATGCAATGTACTCTCTGTTTTTGTGTGGATAAAAAAGAAGAAGTTGGTCCTCAAGCTTGAGTCTTAGTTTCAGAAGCTTTGGAGGCGAGATTGCCGTATCGGCAAGTGAGGCTTTGCGTGCCGGTGAGTGAGAACGCGTTTAACAGCTTTTCAAGGGTTTGAAAGTTGTGTTTGGGAGTTTAGATCAAGCTTGAAATGTTGGTCTAAGCTCGGAAGTAAGTAAATGATGAAATCTCTCTCTCGATCTATGTTTGGCAATCGATTTTATGCACTTGTTTAAATATTTTAATTACTCACTGTATATGCATGTTTAGAGCATGGTTTAATGCTGGAAAATGATTGCAAAATGACGAGGATGCATTTGGAAGTAATGCACATTTTGTTAATGTTTATGAACATTGTTTAATGCAAGGTTATGTTGCATTGGTTTAATGATTTTGATGATGCATATGAAAACAGTGAGTTGTTGTTAATAAATGAATTATATTAACAAGTGATGAGATGAAAAGGTTTGAAAATGTTATCGGATATAGGTGGCCGGCCATAGGATTGATAGTACACTATAAAAAGTCGCCTTAGATGTTTAGGGGTTTACGTGTACCGAATACTCCATCCAAGTACCCTAACGGTTGAGGGGTTTAATTGTACCGAAGACTCTCGTTAGTGGATTATACATTTGATCGATGAGTGGTGTTGAGAGGTTTATGTGTACCAAAAACTCCACCACGGTTGTCACAACGATGAAAGGGTTTATGAGTACTGAAAACTCCCATGTGTGAACCTTGTAATGCTGATAGATTGTATGTTAAGTGTTGGGGAACACTTGTTGAATCCGTGTATCTGATGTTATGTTTTGTAAAGTGAAACTTGGTTAATGATCACTTGTAAGCCAATATAATTGATGATGTATCATGAGATGGATTATGTTGTTTAATGTGGTTTAAACGTGTTTTATTCTTTAAGCCTTGCATTGATAGTATGTATGGGAAAACTTAAATTGAGGGTAACAAATGGGATTTTGCTGTTGAATCCATGATACATGTTGCATATGGTTTATTATGTTGTTTTGGAAATGTTAAGTGCATGGTTTTGTTAAGGAATGAATAGGGATGGCAATGGGTCTGATCTGGACCGGATCCAGACCTATTTTCACATCATGGATCTAGACCCGCCCCGGATCCGCGGGTCTAGAAAATTGGGACCCAGATCTAGATCCAACGGATCTCACGGATCCGGGTCCAAAATGGGTCTATTAAAAAAACCATTCGACATACTTTTTAACATAATAAAACTGACATTGACTAATTTTACATCACATCTCCAATGGAGGAAAGATTAATTTCAATACAACTAGTAACAAAATAAAAAATGATAAATTAAAGTCTCAAAACAAGCTCCAACACAATTACACAAATGTCTTTTGCATAACACAAACATTAAAAAATGTAGATCATGAATTCCATCGTCGCAAATCGAGTACCTAATGAATTCCATGGGAATCACAAGGACATTGCTTTTACACTGATTTTTTGGTGCTGCCTCTTAAAGGGTGTGACCTGGTTTTGGGAGTACAATGGCTAGCCCTTTTGGGATCCATTCAGTGGGATTTTGCTACTTTGGCTATGAGATTTGAGCATAATGAAAGGGTGGTCAATTGGAGAGGGCTTTCTCCTGGTCCCCCTCAAATATTAGATAGTCATGAAGGATCCAAACTACTTAAAGAATCAAGACTGGCTCCTGGAATTTCATTGCTGGCTATGAGCTCACAACTGGAAATGCAGCTCAATAATAAGAAAAAATTTCGAGAGTTACAACAATTGTTAGAGGAATTTGCAGTGGTTTTTCAAGAACCGAAGGGACTACCTCCTAATAGGGGATGAACATCAGATTATCCTACAAGATGAACAAGCTGTGGTTCGAATCAGACCATACAGATACCCTGCTGTACAGAAAAATGAGATTGAAAAACTTATTCGAGAGATGTTACAAGCTGGAATTATAAGAGTTAGTATGAGTTCCTTTGCTTCTCCTATAGTGATGGTTAAAAAGAAGGAAGGTTCGTGGAGATTATGTGTAGACTATCGACAACTTAATCAACTCACATTGAAGGACAAATTTCCCATCCCCATTGTTGAGGAATTGTTGGATAAACTAGGCGATGCAAGAATCTTTTCTAAGCTGGATTTAAGATCAGGCTACCACCAGATTAGAATGAGGGAGCAAGATGTTCACAAAACGGCATTTAAGGCACACGAAGGCCACTATGAGTTTATGGTTATGCCATTCGGGCTAACAAACGCACCTGCAACGTTTCAAGGTCTGATGAATACTGTTTTTAAAGCTCAATCGAGGAAGACTGTGTTAGTATTTTTCGATGACATACTAGTCTACTCAAAAAGTTGGGATGATCACTTGGTTCATTTGAGAGAAGTGTTGTGTCTTCTTAAGGAACATCAATTGTATGCAAAAAGAAACAAATGTAGCTTTGGTGCAACTGAAATGGATTATCTAGGCTACATCATCTCGGATGGGTTCATCTCAATGGACAAGAATAAGGTTCAATGTGTTCTTGAGTGGCCAATTCCAACCAACATTAAGGAGTTGAGGGGTTTTTTAGGGCTGTCGGGTTACTATTTAAGGTTTATTCGAGGGTATGGTGTGATTGCAAAGCCTCTCATTGAATTATTAAAGAAGAATGCTTGGGGCTGGAATGAGGAAACGGAAACTGCTATGAAGAAATTAAGAGAGGCTATGGTAACAGCTCCGGTGTTAGCTTTACCCAACTTCCAGAAGGAATTTATAGTTGAGACTGATGCGTCTGCAATGGGAGTTGGAGCTGTATTAATTCAAGATGGTCGACCTCTTGCTTACTTCAGCAAGGGCTTGGGGGTTAAACATCAAGCTCTTTCGATCTATGAGAAAGAAATGTTGGCGGTTCTTCTGGCAGTGAAGAAATGGTCCCCTTATTTAGTGGGGAGACACTTTAAAATTAGGACGGATCATCAAAGTTTGCGGTTTTTGTCTAGTAATCAAGCTACTACACCTGCTCAGCAAATGTGGGTAACTAAGATGATGGGGTATGATTTCGAAGTTTGCTACAGAAGAGGTACCAGCAATATAGTGGCAGATGTTTTGTCTAGAAATCCAAAATTTTCACTGGGAGTATTGATGGCGATCAGCAACTTTAATTCAGATTGGGTGGCAAAAATTAGTCAATCTTGGACTAATGATGATAAGGTGCAAAAAATCATTCAAGAAATTGGACAGAATCCCAATTCTCATTCGAAATATACATGGGACGGGCAATTATTGAGGAGAAGAGGGAAACTAGTTGTGGGGAATGATATGGAACTAAAGAAACAACTCATTGAATTATTCCATGGCAGTTCGATGGGGGGACATTCAGGAGCACATGTCACCAGTAAGAAAATTGCAAGTTGTCTGTATTGGAAGGGGTTGAGGAAGGCAATGAGAAGTTTGGTAAGGGAATGTGGAATATGTCAAAAAAATAAGTATGATAATCAACTCAAATCAGGGTTATTACAGCCATTAGCCATTCCAGAAAATGCTTGGGCCTCTATTAGCATGGATTTCATCGAAGGGTTGCCATTATCCAAGTCTAAGGATACTATCTTTGTTGTGGTAGATAGGCTGACCAAATATGCTCACTTCATGGCCTTGTCTCATCCCTTCATGGCCTTGAATGTAGCACATGTATTCCTTGACAATGTCTACAAATTGCATGGGCTGCCAGAAAATATTGTGTCGGATAGGGATAAGATTTTTATGAGTAATTTTTGGAAAGAAATTTTTACTCGAATGGGTGTTTCTCTTACTACCTCTACTGCTTATCATCCGGAAACTGATGGACAGACTGAAGTTGTCAACAGGTGTTTAGAATCTTATTTGAGATGTATGACTGGTGAGACACCGAGGGATTGGAATCGTTGGTTGTCATTGGCTGAATGGTGGTATAATACCTCATATCACTCGGCTATTAGAACCACTCCATATCAAGCTTTGTACGGGCAGGAACCAGCTGTACATTTGCCATACTTAGCTGGAGAATCAGTGGTTGGTTCTGTAGATAGAAGTCTCCAAGCCCGCGAGGCAGCCATCAAATTATTGAAGTTCTATTTGAAACGTGCAAGTGAGAGAATGAAGAAACAAGCCGATAAAAAAAGAAGTGAAAGGGAGCATGCAGTGGGTGAATGGGTTTATTTAAAACTTCAACCATATCGTCAACAATCTATTCAGTCCAGGAGATGTCAAAAACTTGCTCCAAAGTGGTTTGGACCTTTTCTCATACTTGGGAAAGTGGGAAAGGTTGCCTACAAGCTGCAGTTACCTCCAGGGTCCAAGGTGCACCCCATTTTTCATGTATCCCAACTCAAAAAACACATCGGTTCGGCTCTCTATCAATCTGATCTACCCATTCTGGGGTCTGATGGTACTATTAGTAAAGAGCCTATGAAGATTCTGGACAGGCGAATTGGAAAGAAAGGGAACAAGGCAGTTACAGAGGTCCTCGTTGAATGGTCAAATTCATTTCCAGAGGAGGCCACTTGGGAAGTGCTGCAGAAGTTACAGATGGACTATCCCCAGTTCAATCCTTGAGGACAAGGATGTTCTTCTTGAGCAGGGAGTATTGTTGCACTGCACATTTTATTTTAATGAAACGCTGTCATTTAATGTTAATAATTGTTGAGTGATATGCTGCGTTTTGCGCGTATGTGGTTAAAAGTTGAGGAACGTTCCAGATTAGGTCATGCTGGTATTTTGGGAAAAATCACTCTGTTGTCTTATCTCTTTCTTTCTGGAAATATTGTTATTGTTCTTCAATCTATAGTATTGATTCTTGTTTTCTTTGGGTAATCATCAGTTGTGTTTTTTTGAATCGTATCAAAACGTTTGCCTCTCGAAACACGTGATAAAAACAAATATTCGGCATAGTTGAGTAATATGAATCAATAGAGACAAAAACATCCCAAAATCTCAAAGGCCTAAGCCGAGAATGTAACACCCACCTAATAGCGATACTCGAGACTGATTCAATCGGCACACAACGAGTTGTCCAAACGAGTCCGATTCAATCAGGCATGGTTAGTCGTAATCAAAGTTGTTAATGAAAGTTGAGATTCATAAATGGCCGAGTTGTCAAAGATGTTTATATTGTCAAATTTGTGTGAATTCAAGTCAATATATTTTTTCTGAACAATTTCTACTTAGGGAGAGGAGAGGGAAAATTTGCTCATAATAGGTTTCGAACCACAACCTAGAGAAGAAAAAAGGGTGTCAACTGAAAATTTTAATCACTTGCTATAAAGATTATTGACGAATCACGATATTGATTTGTGATGTAACTACCTCTTTATTTAATAAAAAAAGTTATTTAAGGATAGTTCGGCACAATCCGCCGAAATATAAGATGATAATTTAAATGTCAAAATTATCGTATAATGTGAATCTAGAGCGAATAGAAACAAGCATGGTTTTTTTTTTTTTGAATTGCAAAGAATATCAGCCTAATTAGAACTAGACTTGCAATACGACGGGCCCTTTAGGTCACAATCAAGCAAGTGACGGATTGAAGCAGGAGACATATTATGTATCTGAACATAAGGTAACAATCGATCGGCTAGTTTCGCAAGGGAGTCTGTTGGCCAGTTTGCATCACGAGGAACCCAAAGAATATCAATCATCCAACCTCGCCCTCGTAGTTTAGCGATTGCACGAACCAGAGATATAGGTGAGTAATCGGCTGAAATATCATTAAGGCATGTTCGTTTTTTTATTATGTAGTATTATTTATGCAGATGTAAATCAGACTCTGAATTACAAAAATGAGAATATATAAGGAATTCAAACCATTTACAATGACAATCCAATTTTTTAAGAGGCTCAAATTCTATTTTATGTGAATTCAAATTTTTATTGATGATAATATTTAATTAAGATTTAGATACATATCATAATACTTGAATAATTTGCAGATAAAATGATTTCATATTCGAATACAAATCATATTTATGTCTAATACTTCTCCAAATTATATTAATCTCTTAGTTCGAAGAATACTACATATTAAGAATGAAAATGATCGTTAGTTAAAATATTATTAAGAAGGAAAGCAGAGTGAAGAAGTTTGTTGCTTAACTACTTTTAAGTTTTTGCCTTGATTGAGTTTTAAGGCAGAATTAAAAGATAATTATTAATTAAGGTAAAGCAAATACTTGCAATAATCAATAAAAGAGTAAGATGCTGGATATAAGTATTTCCTTTATTGTTTTTTAAGTTTCGAATAGAACTCCACTGTCCCTTCTTGGTACCCCTATTTATGCATCCACATTAAAATAAGGTTAGGGTTTTGAGTTTAGGTTTAAGGTTAGAGTTTAAGTTAAGGTTTAGGGAATTTGGGGTATGATGTATTTTTAAGGTTTAGAATTTTGGGTTTAGGTTTTAAAATTTAAGGTTAGTGTTTAGAATTTAATTTTTTTAGTGTTGTGCATAGAAAGGGGCACCGAAGAGAGAAGAAAATTTTTATCCTTAAGTTTCAACTCTGGTTTAGTTATATGGTTCGTATTTTTTAATTATTATTTGATAAACTGTCAATAAAAAATATTTCATTCAGATAATGTCAGTTATTATGTTTAAACATATTCAAAAATATAAAAGGTCTATTTAAAAAAGGAAAAAAATTCAATACATAGGCTGTGTAAACTTTAGTTTACACGAACTTTTTAGTTTTAGTGGTTAGAGATGTATTTTAGGGTTTAGAGTTTAGATATTTAGATTTTAGAGTTTAGAATTTAAGGTTAGTATTTAGAATTTATGGTATATAGTTTATGGTTTAGTTTTTTAGGGTTTGGGTTGAGAATTTAAATTTTGAATTTTATAGGATAAATACATATACTTGTATAAAATTAATTTTGCACAACATGTGTATTAAAATTTTATCCTAAAAATATATATAAAAGGTATATAACTTAACACTTGACATCAAATTGGAGGAAGAGGCGTGGTCTATATATGCTAAACATAAATTTATTAGATTTCATTCGACGCTAAATTCGGAGCTCATAGTTTCACTAATAACGATGATAAAATTATGCGAACCCAACCCGATTTGGCTTGAATTTATGAGATCGAGGTAGAGCGGAACGGGTTTTTAAAAGTATCAAGTAGAGATGAATTTGAATATATGTTAGAAATTCTTCGCCCGCCTCGATATATATTTAAATATACATATATTATATTTATGAAAAATCACTATATATAAACATTTTTATGGTTGTTACTTGTTAAAGCTATTTTTTTGGATTTGCGTTTATCGTAATTTTTTAGATGTTGTTCAAGTTTTAACATATTCGATTCTGACGGTAAATGGTTCAAGTTTATTCTTTTAAATATGTAATTTTCATGTGAGTAATTTAAAATTGGTTTTATTTTATTTTTATATAGGTTTAAAGTCAATTTGAACTATATTTTGTGGCCGTGATGATAGATTGACCGGATCTAACTTTTATCGTCAGCGAAGATTAAATTTTTTTTGCATCGGGTTTAAGAGTTGGTATATCGGGGCGAGCAGAGCAGATAAATTAATATTTTAATCCTAAGGTAGGGTGGGATTGAATTTAGGGTTTATAGATCAAAGCGAGTTCGAGGCGCCAAAAACTTACCCGCCCCGTTGTCATCCCTAAGTTATTTATTCGCTAAGTTGAAAAATAAAGATAAAAAACTATTTTGGTCGTCGATCTCGAAAGTGAGTAATTAATAATAATTGACAACGATCTTAATGTTTCCATGGATTTTATATAAAATCCGTTTTATATAATAATAAATTCAGCCTTTGCTTCTTTTCAAAAAAAATAAATAAATGCAGCCTTCATATATTATGTCAGTCTAATTCTTAAAAATCCAACAGATTTAGCCCTTAACATTTTTAGAATGTGTAAATTATTTATTTATTCTTTTAGAATCAAGATTGAGCTGACATTTTATGTAAACATTGAGGGATAACTTTGTTTTTAAGTACATCAAAATAATGTAAAACTGACAAAAAATATTAAAATCGCGATTAATTGTCCATAATTTCTCTTTCAAAATTGAGAGGAATTAAATTACTCCTGATTTTATAAGAGAGACCAATTTAGCTAATCTCAAAATTGAGAAGGACCTAAAAGGTCTTTTTACCAATAATAAATAAATAAATAAAGCAGGCTTGTTAAGGCTTCCAATGGGCCAAGGCTAAAAAGTTTGATGAATTTCCTGAACCCAAAAATTCCAATAGGCTAATTCGGCTTCTTATTAATCAGCCGATGAACTCAACTATTTGCAAGTTTTGAAATTCCATTTGGGAGTTCTAAATTTGATGTTAGCATGGCTTTTGATCCTCTGAAATCAACTGATTACAATGTTATTTGTGCTCGGCCGATCGGCCTTCCAATTATAAACTGGATGTGAGTTCATCGGAGACTGATTCTTGAGGGGAAATTATGAGTTCGGATTACGTAGGTTAGGCAAGTACACATTATAAGATCACATTTGAAAGAACAAACAATGCCCATCTCTGCATCATAAGAGGAAGGAACCTTCGACTTCAAACTTCAGAGGCATTGAGTCGCCAATTTCGGAGTAACTGAAACGGCAATGGCCTCTCAGCCGAAAATCCACCATTGCTTTCATAAACAGATGAAAAATGATGGTCTGTCCTTCTCACTCCGGTAGGGGTCAACGATGAAGTACAGGCAAGTTTTGGTTGTGCTGATATTGTGAAACTGAATAGTACTTGGGAGCAAAAGCATCTAGTGTTGGATGGGGAGAGATGGATGTTTGAGCACATGGCATCGATGTAGATGATTCGGTCTTTCCATTTTGCCGGCTTGATAATTGACTCATGACTAGGGAAGTTCCATTAGGCTGCCGGTATTGAGCTTCCCAAAGTCGCTGCTGTTGTTTTTTAACACATGAATGACTTGTGTAAGGAGGGCCACATAAAGGGTTACTGAGATATTGAGGTAGCTGTAACTGGGCCTGCAATAAAGTACCAGAACCTTGAGATTTTTATGACAAGAATTGATCAGACTTGCAGAAAATATTTTAAACATAGCCCCTAAGCGGCAACGAGAGGATCCAATTGAGTGCTCATTAAATAATCCGTATCAATGGTCTCATTAGCTTGCACCAGCACCTTAAGTTGCAGGAACACAAATTGTTTTCAGTTATTAGTGGCAATTATTTGGAATACGGATCCCACAAAACTATGATTACATCTGGCTAAGGGGGCTGCTGCAGTTCTCAAATCGATCTTCCAAACTATTTTTGCAAGGTAAGAAAATGAAGCAGGAAAGAACAAAGAATGAAACCTGCTGTGTTGCTGTAGCTGTCGAGAGGCAGTCTATGCAAGCAGAGGAGGAATAATCAACTGGGGATATTGAGAAAGGCATGGACGGCTGATGTTGTGGATGCAAATGAAGGTGAGGAACTTGAAGTTGTGACATTGATTCCATTGCATTACGAACCTCGCTAGAGTTATTGTTAGCATCTATACCAAATCCCCCAGCCGACAAAGACAAGAAATCAAAACTCTGCGAGTAAAAGATTGATTGTTCAGGACAGTGAGAAAGAAACAACAACAACAACAACAATTCATGACAGCTGATGTTACCTGCCCTTTTGAAGTGTTCATCCTGGATGCTGAAGCAGACTGTGGCTCCTGTTGGAGCATTTTCTGCTGTGGAATAATACCACTTCTTGCGTCATAAGAATTTCTATCAGTAGCAGTACAGCCAGAATTGCTACCGGCTTCATTTCCATTTATAGCATTTCTTAAGTGATCGGCTTGCTTTAATCCTTCACGGGGTTTCAACCAAAGAGGCTGTTGAAGAATGCCGTCCTTGTTGTCATGCATCTGTAAATTATGAATGAGACGACTGATGTAAACATGAGTGGTGGACCTCTTCATCGTGTTCCTGTCCCGGGTGATTTTCAAAACCTATTCATCTCATAGTTCACCTTAAACTTGATTAGATGCTTGAAGTGCTCAAGTGACATGCATGGATGTATAGATAAGGAGCATCAATACCTTTTCTGTTGAAGAACCAGCTTCCGGTGAACATGTCTGGGGGCCATAATTTGCAGCATCCAACCATGTTGGAATTGTATTAGCAACCGACCTGATATATGGTAACACAGTATGAGGGATCCATAAAGATGGTCATGAAAACAAATGTTTACAAGGATAAAAGGGATATACTGTGAAGAACTCAGGCTCTGAGGTGCACGAAGCACTGTAGAAGACAAACCATGCGATAATGCAAGACCTACAGAACCGGAATTTGTATTGGTGTTGAGGATATTAGTATCCAAAAAAAGCAAAACAAACAAGCTAAATGGAAATATGGAAACTCCTAAGCTGGTATTTACCGTTTTTCCTGGGCTGTCTGGTCATATTTCGCTGTGCTATTTGGCTTTCAATTTCTGTGACCTACAAAGACCCAAAGCAATTATATGAGTTTTAGTTTGATAATGTAAACAGTATTTGAATTTTGACTTGTGTCAAACTTACCCCAAATGCCATTTCTAGTGTTCTCTCAAAAAGATTGGTCATCTGTAGCTTGGGTTGCTTCAATCTGCATAAGCATTAAAAGTTGAAAAGGGGAACATACTAGAAAAGAAAGGGAGCAGAAGTAAAAGATAAATACGGACCCAGCTTCTAAGCTTGGTTCAGAAATAACACAAAAATTGCCATGAGTACAAGATGTGTTCTCAGCATCTGTTTCATTCTCAATGGAAGGGATGTCGGTATTACTCCTCATTTCGGAAATAGTAATATTAGATTTGAAATGCAGTTTCTTGTTCTCTAGCAAGTCCGGTTGTTCTCGAGTAGAAGGCTCATTCAAAGAATCAAGTTTACAAGCTTCGTTGGATGACTCATTGACAGTGGACTTAGGAACAATCTCAGCAGCTTGAACTGAGCTCGTATCTTCTTTTTGAACTGTAGAATCAAACAATTTAGATAACAGGAAAAGAGCAAACTAAACTCTTCCAAATTGTTAGAAGTAGATGAATACCTTCAAGTAATGTGACAGGACCCTCTGCGGTCTCTGGCCGAGATGAGGATCTTACTTCCATGTCATCATCGGGAAACATTCCTGCCAAAGCATAAAGGGTCTCCACAACCTCTTCTTCATCTTTCGTGATTGCCCTCGAAACAGTTGCCATCCTAGACCCATCTGATCCTCCTTGTTTCTACAAAAACAAAAAGTAGTCGTATGATTCTTCATTTTTCTTAAGTTATTTGTGTCCAGACTAGTGTTAAAAAAGAATGATAATTGAACTTGACACACTGGAAATCAAGGACCATTGACCCACCAAATTCAGTTTCGGTTTCTTCAAATCTGGTGAATGAGGGGATATAGCTTCCGGACTGCGCTTCTTCATGTCTGCCAATGAAATTCCAAATATACCAAAACATTAATCCCATCAAACTTCTTTTTCTTATTCTCTTGCATCAAAAGAGGATCAAAGTTTTATATTCATTGACAAAACAAAACTCCAGATTTGAGTATCTCCTTTGAAAAGTATGCTTAAAAGGAATCAACACACACCATAAAATGTCAAAGCATCAATGAAGTTCTGATGGAATTAGCAAACGGAATCTTGCGTCCATAACACGAAAAGGAAAAAGCAAAAAGCCCATTGTTTGTCCATAACACGAAAAGGAAAAAGCAAAAAGCCCATTGTTTCGTTTCAGATTTTAAATTGTAAAATTAAGATCAGATTTTAAATTACTCTTCCAACTTCAAAAATTCTAAATGAATCTTTAATCTATCCTTGTTGTTTCAATTAATTCCTTCAATTGATTTAGTAATCAACTTGAATGTTAAATATCAGTTTGGATTTAGATTTTAATAAGTATATTCAAAGAAAAATATTTTGATTTTAAAGATTAGATATTTAATTTAAGATTTAGGTTTTAGGATTTAAAGTTTAGAATTTAAGATGCGGGGTTTTAATAAATTTAAAATTGGATTAGAATATTTTAAAATTTAGATCAATTTAAAATTTGATAATGAACTCAAAAACAAAATTTGAGAATCTTCTAAGAAATTCCCCAAATTAAATGCAAACGACAGGGCAAGCAAGGACAAATCACAAGTTACTCACTTGACCGTAGCTTCCGTGGAACAGAGGCATGATCAACGCCAATACATTCATCAGAAATCTGCAGGGGGGGAAATTGATGGAAAAAAAATCAAATTTAGGAAACATTTTCATTGTAGTTAACAGAGAGCTAGATGTTCCAAAAAAACAGAGAGATAGGGATTGATTGGTTGCCTTTCTGGGAATCTTAAATCTCTTGGTGGTAGATTTAGTTCTGAGAGAAGAGTGTTGTGAATGCGAAGGACATTGATTTTCTCTGTTATCAGAAGACAAATCACAGCAACATAAACTACCCGTTTCGGTTTCAGAGTGTTGGATGCCATTAACGCTACTCAGTTTTCTTATTTTCTCTTTCTTGGCTTTCTCAAAATCCACCGCGCCGCCATTAAAACCTTCAAAACAAATGAACAAACAATTATTATTTACTAGCAACAAAGGGGGAGGGAATTTAAGAGTAAAAGTAAATTTACCAGAGATGAGATTGGCTGAAGAATGTTGCTGTGGCTTTCTCGATCCACGCCTCACGTCTCCGCTCCTGTCCATTTTCGCAGATGGCTTTTTCATTATAACTGTACTAAGATATTCGAGCTATATCCATGGCGGCTCTGTCTTTTCTTTAATTTTAGAGCCTCTTCAAATACAGAAAAAGTTGAGGGTCAGCGAAGCTTTACTTTTCTTTAATGCATTTCGGAGTATAATTCAGTAATAAGATGTAACAGGAAAGGAAAATAAAGGAATGAACGCTTTTTTAATTACGGTGGGTATAATTATGAGCCGAAAGAAAACGGAAAAAAGTAGCTTTTAGGTTTTGTTTGTTTCCAAGGAAACCATTTCCTCTAAGCTGAGAAAACACAGGAAATTTTAAAAAAGAAAAAAAAAAGGAAACAAAGCTGAGAGTCGAGAGAATCAGGTTTTTCGTGAAGTAAAAAAGCACTGAGAGAGTAAGACAAAAAAAAAGTAAGAAAATTACAAGAAAAGTAATTCCTTTTGGAAAAAAAACTAAAACTCATTAATGCAACGAATCTACCTTCTCAACCAAACAATTGAAAAAAAAGAAATCAACTCATCAAACTTTTCACTTACCCTTTATTATTCTCGATCAAAACAAAACCTCCATTATAGATTAAACCAAGCGTTGAAAAACGAAGAAGAAGAAGAAGAAGAAGAAGAAGAAAAAAAACATGAAACAAAAACAATGCGGTCTCGTAGCAACCTTTTAGCTGTAAAAGTGTCGTATAAATTTCTCTTTGTTTGGCTCTGATTTATTTATTTTTTCTCGGAAACTCCCAAAATACGAAAAATCCGAAGGAGCTCGTCTTCTCCGCTGGCTTTTAAAACTCTCCAAATTCTCCCATTTCTATCTCTCACGTCATTCTATTTAATCCGCGCCTTTTTTTCTCCTTTGCCGTACGATATTTTACCTTCCCCAAACAGCCAGTATTGTCCTACGTGTCCGCCACGTCGGAATTGGTTGCGTGGTACACGTTGTTTCGTTCCACACCTAATTCCTACCCCTCCAAAGGAGAGAAAATCCGACAGTCAGTCACGAGATGTGGGACCAAAAAAAGAGTGGGACTCGGCGATTTAATGGGAAAAAGACGGGAGGAAACTAGGAAAGTAGAGATTTTGGTTGGGGGTCTGCGATTGATTACCGATTTAAATACGATTTTTTACTCCTCGGCATGGCCACACAGCCCACACCATATCAATGGTCTAATAGTCATGCATGGTGCGTGACTTGTAGATTTTTTTCTAAATGTCTTGAAAAATAATTCAAATATAAATAAAAGATTTCATTAGTCTTTCATTTCATGACAACTTTATGTTATGAATTCTTTATTACTCCGCTTTTTACAAGGATCGATGGAGATGGTGGAACATATATTATTCGAAATAATATTTTGTATGAATACGAATATTTTTGTATAATAAAAAAATATATTGTAATTAAGGTTGTGCAAAATATTCAATTCAATCATTTCGATATGTTTATCCGATTTGAAAATTTAAATATTCAAAATTTTTAAATAATTTTAATCAGATATTTGAAAAAATATAAATAATTAATCAAATATAAATTGTAATATTTAAGTTTAAGATCATGTGAAAATTCGTATAAAACCCGCTCAACCCATTTGCCGTGGCCACTAGATCCACCAGCATTTCAATAAAAACAAATACGCCGTCGTGTTAAATCTACCTTCCATTTCACCAATTCATGTATTTGGAATAGAACTATAAAAATCCTCTTACTAAAACACTAAGAAAATGAGTTTAGAGTTTAATATTATAATTTAGAATTAATATTTAAGATTTGGGGTTTATATTTTAAAGAGTATATTTTAATTTTTAAAGTTTAAAATTTAGAATTTAGAATTTAGAATTAAAATGTATAACAAAGGCAAGTACTGCCAATATTTAAGATTTGAGGTTTATATTTTAAAGAGTATATTTTAATTTTTAAAGTTTAAGATTTAGATTTAGAATTTATAGTTTAAAATTTTAATATTGGAAATATATAAAAACACCGAAAAAATTAGAAAATTTTTGTTCAGTCTGTATCTACGACTCCATGAACAATACCTTATAAAACAGCCAAGTACTGCCAACATTACTTGTTCGTATATAACAAAGACAAGTCTTTCATTTTAATCTCCATTTCTCCGCATGTAAAACTTGCAGCTTCATCCAACTTTAATTTACATTTTTCCGAAAAGAGTTTTAATTAGAAACAAAGATTCTCGAGGGAATATCTCAACCAGAGCCGTCTTGAACATTTTTTGCGCCTCAGCAAAAACTCAAAATGAGTCCTATAGAATGAAATTATGTTGAATAATAAATTAATATGTCATTAATAAATTATAAAAACATGATTAAAATTTATCAAAAATATTATTTTCATTTTTTTGTTAAGAAAACATCTTAAATATAATTAAAAAATAAAGGACAACCATTACATTACTAAATTTTCACTTAAAAAATATGTGAAATTATGAAAGTGTCCGATAAGATTCATGTTGTTCTCTCTTGCCGGACGCCACAGATCCCAAGCCTCCCTCAAAGATACACCAATTCAGCCAGTCAACTAGAGTTCATAACCGGCAATAGCATGTTCTTTCTATTGCATGCCATCACGTTTATACAAACTAGAAAGCAAAGCTCGTTCTTTTCATTTCGTTGATGCATACGAAGTGGTGTTGGTTGGCTTTGTCTTTCCTGCACTTCCGAGCTTAAGACTTTAAGCCTTCGCTTGTATGTTCTTCAATCTCAAGATCATTTGCATTGGGTTGTTTTTCCTTTGGGTTTTCATTTACATTGATCCAAGTTCTATAAGTTTTTTTTTCTTCTTGAGATCAAGAATGTGTCCACTAGGCAAAGATGTCTCGCAAAACGGAAACGTCAAAACACTGGAGTCGGCCGGAACCATATTCGAGGGCGAAGATCCCAATATCCTCAGGATTTCGAAAAGACCGAGAGCGATAAATGTAGAGCGGAATCGATCATCGAAGGAACGGATAGACCACTTTGAAGGACTATCTCCACACGGTAGAAGGTCAGGCTTCAACACGCCTAGATCGCATACATGCTTCGAGTCCCACGCCGTGGTCGCCGAGGCATGGGAGAATCTGAGACGCTCCACCGTTTACTATCGAAGCCAACCTGTCGGAACGATTGCCGCAATGGACCATTCTGCTGAAGAACTCAATTATGATCAGGTTTTTTATTACCTACCATTTACTAATAACAACATTGTTTTGGGAACTTTAAGGTCTATACCAGTGGCTGATGCACCCAGCCCTGCTGCGGTGCATCCACATCCCATTTTTTAAAAGGTTTTTTAAAAATAAATTTAATTTAGTGTTTTTTCTAAAAATATAATTTTGTTTTGTGTGTAAAGGGAAGGGTTTTTTTTACATATCTATTTGAGAAAAAAAATATTTTGAACTCCGATTTTTAAATTTCTAGATCCGTCACCAAGTATAACTCTGTTTTGCAGGTGTTTATTAGAGATTTTGTTCCAAGTGATTTGGCCTATTTGCTGAACGGGGAAGAAGAGATGGTGAAGAATTTTCTATTGAAAACTCTTCATTTACAGTCATGGAAAAAAAGGATAGACCAGTTCAAGCTAGGGGAAGGAGTGATGCCAGCAAGTTTCAAAGTGATCCACAATCCCCAAACCAACTGTGAAATTCTGATTCCGGACTTCGGTGAGAGTGCAATAGGCAGAGCTGGTGGATTATATTGCTCCGTGCTTATACTAAGCATACCGGAGACTCTTCGTTGGCCGAAGTGCCCGATTGCCAAAGGGGTATTCGAAAGCCTTCGATACATTCTCCACTCTTCTCTGTTCCGATGGATGCTGCATGATTAACTGCAGAATGGTTCGTTTCCTTTTCATTTGCCTCTCATTGTTCGAAATTCGAATGTATTCAGGGATGGACCGAGGGGGCTAAATGGGACAGTCGTCCCCCTAAAAACTTGAAATTCCTATACGATTTAGAAATTTTTAAAAAAATTCTAATACATTTTATATTGAAAATCTATTTTCGCCCCACTTAAATTTTTATAAATTTACCCCCTAACTTAAAATCTTGTGTCCGTCCCTTGAATATATTGGCTTAGTTATTCAAATCTTATATCTAAAATATGTGCTAATGCAGGGTGTATATGGTTATCCGATTGAGATCCAAGCACTGTTCTACATGACTCTAAGATGTGCATTGCTTTTGCTAAAACAAGACCAAGAGGCAAAGAATTCGTGGAACGTATAGTGAAACGCCTCCATGCTTTAAGCTACCACGTGAGGAAATACTTTTGGCTGGATTTGAAGCGACTGAACGACATATACCGCTACAAAACGGAGGAATACTCTCATGCGGCGGTCAACAAGTTTAACGTCATGCCTGATTCGCTGCTGGATTGGGTGTTCGATTTTATGCCGACACGAGCATGGGCGGGGGGAGCTGGCCAATTGGGTGTCATTGACACCCCTAAAATTTTCTAGAAATTTTTTAATGTATATTTTATATAAAAAAACATATAAAAATAAATTAATACCATTTTAAAAAGGAGATTGACACCGTTTAAAAAATAATTGAGATTTTTTTAATAAAAATTAACACCCGTTATTTGATTCCCGTCAATTTTTAATAAAATATAAGTTATCATCCAAAATTTTGACACCACAAAAATAAAATTTCTAGCTCCGCCCCTGAACAATATCAACCCTGCAAGGAAGGATTTCCGTTGATTTTGTTTAGGCAATTGTATGGCGATTTGTCGTCGTTGGCGACCCTGGAGCAGGCTTCGGCGATTATGAATCTTATCGAATCACGTTGCGAAGAATTGGTCGGAGAAATGCCGTTGAAGATATGCTCTTGAAAGCCATGAATGGATGCTAGATTGAGTTATCACAACGGAGGATCCTGGCCCGGTAATTAAGTTTCTTATTACAATAATGGTATATTTTAAAGGGTTAATTTCATTAAACATCCCTAAACAATCATCTTCAGTCTAAATTAGTCCTTAATCCTTAAAGTACTATTATATTAATTAGGTCATTTCATCCTTCTAAACATTAGTTCAAGTCTTAAACGTTAATCCAAATCTAACGTGAAGCATTTTTAAAACAACTTAGATCTAATGCGCGTATGTATAATAGAAACAACTTAGATCTAATATGTTTAAAACAAACATTTTTATTACACTTTTCAAGCATTGTTTCTTTTCTTTTTTTAAATACATAAGATTCAAGTTGTTATTTACACACATTTTAAATGTGCTCCATGTCAGATTTGAGCATTCATTTAATGCTTAATCTCATGTTGAGCTTGATGAAAAGATCTAATTGATAAGATACTTTAAGGATATAATTATAAAGTTTTGAAGTTTAGGATCAATTTACAATTTATAGCATAATTTGAGGATCACAAGTGTAATTAACCTATTTAATTGCATTGTGATTTGCTCAAAAGCTTTGTATTTTTGTCACGTGGCTAGAGTTCCAACCAGCCCACCGTGTGGCCTTAGGCGATGTGACTCAAGACAAACGCCTAAGTAAGCCTTTTCAACCCTCTGAAAAGATCAAACTTCCCAAGCGCCGACAAACGCAAAGCGTTCTACGCGGAATCGGATCAAACGATATGATCGAAGAAGAACTTCGAAAGAACGCTCAAGAACAAAGAAAAGAACACAAGAACAATCAAAGGATTTAGAGTAAATGCATTTATTTCTTGGAAACTTGGATACATGAAATGATGAGGGGAATGCCTCTTTTTATAGTTGAGTTCCCCTTAATCCGACGGTCTATACAAATTTACATTGACAGCTATGATCGAAGCCCACCAACCACAATGGTACCATCCTGGGAATATTCCCTTTTTTCTATGGTAACAAATCCTATGTATACAAGGCGAGTTTACATAGGTCAAAGTGGATGAATAAGCCTTCTAGAATTTCCCACGGATCGGGCTAAGTCTGGTGGTCTCTTTGGGCCAAAAATCTCTATTAGAACCTCTTGGGAACCCTGGTGTGCACCATGTGGTGCCAATGACTCAGACCTTGGCTCGCGGCCTATGACATTCTCCCCCACCAAACTTCGCGACGCCCTCGTCGCGCCTCTCGAACAAAGCTGAGATCGATCCTGGAGCTTCCTCTCGTGCGCCTTGGCTTGCTCCCAACTCGAAATCTAGCTTGATTGTCCCCTTATAAGGACCGCTCTCCCTATAAAAAGCACCAGACTCTGATTCGGTTGTCCCCCATAAGGATTTATCGCATTGGCTCGCACCGCCATGTAAAATTACCCGTCCCAGGCACATCTTGATCATAAGAACTCTTTCCTACCAGTTCTGACTTGCCCCGATCTGGACTCTCCCGATCCTTGCGTACAAACTTGGACGCTTTCACGTTGAACACCGAATGAACATTCGAAACTCTGAAAGGTTGCTTCGGACCGCACCAAGTCTTGACAACTCCATCTGATGGGTTAGGTTTTCTGCGCTCTACACCCAACAAATCCGGCAAATCAAACTGTAAAACACTATCACTGTGTTCAAGATGTACCTCACTCATTTTCCCGGTATTTACTCTACGCATCAATCCTTCGTCCCTGAAGTTTGACACCCCACTGCTCATCGGCAATGCAAAACCCATCGACACTTCTCTCACATTGAAGTTCGATGCCTCGACCATCTCGCTCATGGGTGGCTCCTCGATGGCCTTTATGCCAATTGCCTCGGGCAACTCTCGCCCATCCAAGGTAGTGTCCCCAACTGTCACCTCAAACTCGATGTCTCATTGGCTTGGAGCATCTTCGATAAGCTGAATGGTTGTCAGCTTTTTAGTTCCTCACCCGTTGTCTAGGTACACTGGTACAACGCACCATTGTCTCGGATCCAAGATGCACACGACATCGGCAAATGGAATGATGAGAGCTTCAATACGGTCAACGAAGTTTAGTCCCAAACTAAAATCAAAGTAATCTAAATCGATTACCTTGAAATCCTCCTTGGCCTTCCAATCCCTAATCTGCAACTCAATCTTCTGCACTGTTCCCACAACTGGAACTTCCATTGAATTCACAGCCTTGATCTTACCGGTTGAATCCACAACTTTAAGACCAAGCTTCTCAGCATCCTTCTTAGACATGAATAGATCGCTTGCCCTGGTGTCCACCAAAGTACTAATCGATCGTCCCGCCACGTTGATGTCGATAAACATCAACACTTTCTGCTTCTGGCCCTTCCTCGCCTTAGCAGAATTCAGGATCATCGAGCCAAGCTTCGCAGCCTCATCACTCCCAGGCTCGTCTTCCTTGTACTTCTTGACTCGATCCGAGCACTCTCGCGCTAAATACGGCCTCTTACATTGGTAACACTTTCGATGTACTTTTTCTACCCTCGGCTCCCCTCCATTGACGCTGGCGATTGCACCAACTCTACCGGGTTCTCCATCTGACTCGTCATCCTCATGGACAATGGTATCGACGTGGCTCATCTTCTTATGACAGTCTTTCATTACGTGTGGACCATCACAATGGTAGCACCTTATGGATCATCGATCCTTCTGATCATCTGGTTTCACATACCGGTTGGGCTTGGTCGATGGCCTCTCATTGCCATTATCGCTGCTATCTCCGGACTCATCCTCGTTTCTCCTACCATTGCCCTTGCCACGGGGCTTGGAAGACTTGGACTCCATGGACTTGTAAGCACTATAGTCGGTCAAGGACTCCATAATGGCTAGGGCTTTGGAAAGTTCCTGCACATCCCTCCGCTCTAACTCAATTCTGGCTAATGGCTTCAGTCCATCCATAAACATGAAAAGCGCATCATTTTCACACAAGTCGGGAATAAGGAGTTGCAGCTCACTAAACTCCTAAATGTAATCCGCAATGGATCCCTCGTGTCGAAGCCTTCTAAACTTGGTTTTGGCTTCTCTCTCCGTGTTACTCGGGAAAAACTGCTGCTTGAACTCCGCTTGGAACTCCTCCCAAGTTCCAACGCCCATGCCCCCATTATTCTCATCAAGACACCTATGTCGCCACCATAACAAAGCGACGTCAGTCAAGTAAACAACAACAATATTTACCTTCTCGGCATCATCTGTGATGCTCATTGCCTGGAAGTACTGCTCCATACACCAAATAAAGTTCTCAACATCTTTCGCAGACCGGTTCCCCTTGAACTCTTTTGGCTTTGTAATGTCATTCATTGGCCTAGGTGTCGTCGTGGTTAACACACCGTTCTGCATGACAGTATGATAAACTATCACTTCCGCCTTCAGATCCACCATTTCCACCCTCAAGGCCTTCAGCATGGCTTCGAGAGCATCTCTCTTTCCCTCTGACTGATCATCATGGTCATCCAACTCTTCGAGTCGTGTATCCACTACGTCTAGTCACTCTACAGAATCCTTCACAGATCCCTCAAGCCTGGTGACCCTTTCCTCGAGCGCCGACAACTTATCCCTCGAGTTTGCTCGGCTTCTTTTGTTAGCCTAGGTCTCCACACCCTTCTAGCTCGCAGCAGCATTCTCTCCCTTCTTTGGTCCCATCTCAACTCGATGCTTCGTGCCTCGAACTAGCTCACGTCGCTCAAATAAGGCTCTGATACCTACTGTCACGTGGCTAGAGTTTCAACCAACCCACCGTGCGGCCTTAGGAGATGTGACTCAAGACAAACGCCTAAGTAAGCCTTTTCAACCCTCTCGGAAGATCAAACTTCCCAAGCACTGACAAACGCAAAGCGTTCTATGCAGAATCGAATCAAACGAGATGAGCGAAGAAGAACTTCGAAAGAACGTTCAAGAACAAAGAAAAGAACACAAGAACACTCAGAGGATTTAGAGTAAATTCCTTTATTCCTTGGAAACTTGGGTATATGAAATGAGGAGGGGAAGACCTCTATTTATAGTTAAGTTCCCCCTAATCCGACGGTCTATACAAATTTACATCGACGGCTATGATTGAAGCCCACCAACCACAATGGTACAATCTTGGGAATATTCCCTTCTATCTATGGTAACAAATCCTATGTATACAAGGCAAGTTTACATAGGTCAAAGTGGATGGATAAGCCTTCTAGAATCTCTCACAGATCGGGCTAAGTCTGGTGGTCTATTTGGGCCCAAAATCTCTATCAGAACCTCTTGGGAACCCTGGTGTGCACCCTGTGGTACCGATGACTCAGACCTTGGCTCGCGGCCCGTGACATTTTGCAGTGCTTCTATGGCTACTCACAGATGTATGTATCAAAACTGGGCGCCCACAGATAGCGACACGTACCATAGAACTTGCCGAGAACTGGTTGTCGAAAGACCATTGGCCCGAGTACTACGATGGAAAGGTCGGGCGATATATCAGGAAACAAGCTCGTAACATGGTTCATTTCTGGGTATCTGGTGGCCAAAATGATGCTTGAAAACCCATCTCATCTGGGCATGGTTTCATTGGAGGAAGATAAACAGATGAAGCCCCTCATGAAAAGATCCAATTCTTGGACTTGTTGATATGTACCTGTATTCCTTTTACCATCTCTTTATATATATTTTAAACAGACGACTCAATTTTATATGTGATTCAAGTTGGAAGTTCTAAGAAATTCAAGTTGTCCTGAGTCTCAATAAGTACCAAATTCAGGTTTGATTTTGATTTAAGGTTTATTATAAATAGATTTTATTCATATTTATTCCACTCATCATTATATGAATATATTACTCATAGTTGTAATTGTAATTAGGGTTGCTCATTTTCAAATATAGGACCCAAATGTATGAACAAAAATTCTCTGTCCTTTTTCGTTATTTCTATATATGTCCCAACACTAAAAATCTAACTCATACATTCTAACTCTAAATTTTAAATATTAAACTCTAAAAAATAAACAATACACCTCAAATTCTAAACCTTAAACCATATTGATTACACGTTGCATTTTCGGTATGTTTTAGATAAACTATAATTATTTCCTTATTAACTGAATTTTGCAAAATTTCATTAAATATATTATGAAAATTAATTTACCAACCAATTATTTTAAATACGTAGAAACTAATTACATGTATGCATGGACCAACTCATATATATATATATATATATATATATATATAATGAGAATTTAAATTGTGAACATATGAACCCCCTGTAAATACATCCTTTAATTCGAAAATAAAATCAAAATAACCATTTTTAGATAAGTGATGTTCTCATTATCTAAGAGCAAAAATCTGTTAAAAAGCAGTTAACAATACATCTTACTTAAAATAATTATTTTAAAATAAAAAATATCTCATGCACTGACAGTGAAAGTTTCTACAAGCACCTTAGTTTTAGGGTTTAGGGATCTAATTTAGTGTTTAAAATTTTATGGATTTAAGTGTAGAGATTTAGAATTTAGTGGTTACGTTTAGTTTTTAAGGTAATATGATTAGGGATTTAAGTTTTAACCTATAAACCTTAAATTCTAACCATACATAATTCAAAACTTGTCCACTAAAACAACTAAACACTAGACCTTAAACAAAATCTCAAAACCCTAAAACTAATGTGCTTGTAGAAACAAACACTTGTGCATAGAATAATTACCCTTAAAATAATGTATTTTTGAACCCAACAAGTGGTCTCAGTGGAAAAGAGGATGATGTTCATCCTAGAAAACTCGAATTCAAAACGATTTGTCTATAAAGTGTGCATTGTTAAAAGATTAAGAATATGAATGAACATATATTACGTTGTGATCACCTTGAAACTATTCAAAAATATTTTTAATTTCAACTGAGAAAACGTTTGGGCCGACATTATATTTTAATGTCGACGTGGCGTCTTACAGAATCTCAATCTGCATCATTATAAAAAGGCATAAAGTTAAAAAAATGCCCATAACGTTTGACAGAACAGTCACTTTGGCCCCTATTTTTTTGGAGCAATTCAACATTCAATATTTCATTTTGGGTCAAAATGACTCATTTGCGGATGAGACTGACGAGAAATAGCTTTAAATGACGTGACAAACCTATATGACAGTGCACGCTAACATAGTTGTATCATATAGATAAATATATTAACTTGAAAAAAGATTACATCAGTCAAAAAATAATTTTATAAAATTATATAAAATATAAAATAATTTTTTTGCTGACTTATCATTCTATCAAGTAAAATGGTATTTGTACATCTTCGGCCCAGATTAGTATCATCCTATCCATTCCACTTTATATACGCCGAAAATCGACCGTTTAAAACATTTTTTTTTTCGAATTACAGAGCGTCTTACTCAAAACACTGATAAAAAAAGAACCCTGAAAATTCTGGATTAAAGAACCAACATGGGAACGAAAACGCGGGTAACAGTCTCAGCAGAGCGCGAAAAGTGGGATAATAAAATCTTTGAAGGTTTGGTTAAGATGCTTAAATCTCAGCAACAACATCTTGAAATTCTTGCTCAAGAAAGGAAGGTTCTTGAAGATCGGATAAAGTTGCAGTACGAACGGTGGGCCTCCGATGTTCGCCTCTACGAATGTAACATCTCTCAGGTAAAAGTTTTTGAATTTAGGGTTTTTAAATTTTATTTTAATAATATGTCTATTTGTTGTTTAGATGAAGGCTGATTTGGAATCAAAAGAGATCGCGTGTGTGCTCGAGGCTGCAAAAGCCGATTTGATGGTAGGATTGAAGCATAGAGAAGCAGATTTTTATAAATTGAAATTAGGTATGTGTTTTCCCCCATGATATTTGTTTTTTCCTTTCTTTCCCCCTTTTTATAAAAAAAAAAATCATTTCAAAAGTGAATTCTTTTATGGGAGTTGAATTCATTTTTAAGGAGGAGTTCATTGATCAGAAATTTTGTGTTTTTTTTATAATTTAGAATTAGTGATGTTTATATTTGTTTTATTACAGAAGAAACAAATGATGAATTGTGTGATTTCAGAGTCTGTTTTGACATCCTCCATAAAAACTCGAAAGTATGTTTTTGATGGTTTTTCTCTTTTCATAGTTCACACATTTTAAAATTTCTAAGGTATTAATCATTTTATTATATATAGGGTGTCCCCAAAGAAACCGAAAAAGGAATGCCAAGATGTAAGGATTGTTGCTCAAAGTTTGTTACGTCGACGGCATTAGAAGGCGATTTAGGAGAGCTAAAGCTTGAATACGAAAATCTCACTTCACAAAAGAGTTCTCAAGTTGCCGCACTTATGGCAGAGAATAAGTTTGCATGGAATCAGTTAAACATTCTTGAAAGTCAGTATATGTAACGACCTGGATTTCTCGAGTCAACAATGGACGTTGACCCGGGTCTTGGACCGACGTGTCGGGCCGTAATAGGCCTCCATACGTTGTGGGCTTGCTTGGTGATTTTGGGCTTGGCTTATGTTGGGCTTTAGGAAGGGTAGTATGGTAAAATCATAATTGGGGGAGACAAGGGTTGATGCCTCATTAAGGTGGGCTGCCATCCTTGTAAGAGGGTGAAGTCACCCTTGTCATCTCTCTCTCTCTTCATCTTCTTCTTCTAATTTCCACGCCAACTCAAAGTAAAAGATGAAAACTTGTTGTGGAGGAGTGTGAATCTCAGATTGGCCATCAAGGGAGAGTTTATCAGCATCAAAGGATCTTCATTTCGAGCTAGACATCATTGGTTTTGGTGGGAGTTGGGTTTGAAGCTTGGAGCAAGGAAAGAGAGGTAGAAGAAGCTTGGTTGCTTCTTAAGTTCATTAATCTTGCTAAAGGTCAGTACATCTCTGACTCCTACGTTTCATGAGCCTCTTAAGATGACTGCCTTGCTTGGTTTTATGTTTATGGGTTGCTTAGTTAGGATTCTTGAGCTTTAAACCCCTCTAATGGTAAATCACGTTTTGGGAGTTGATAATGGGTAAAACTAGTAGAAAATCACCTAATATACTCCAAATAACTTGTAGGAAAGATTTGAGACTTATTCATAGGGGTTAAGGGTGGGATTGGTGTAATCCCGAGCTCTAGGTTTCGAAATCTGGGCTCGAGTACCGGTACGGGGTGGCTGCGTACCGATACTCCTTTGTATATTGAGGGACGATTTGTAAGGGGTGTACCGGTACGCCTACCCGTGTATCGGTACCCCTCACTCAAATGGAAATCCAGTAGCGCTTAGGCGTATCGGTACGCAAGGGGCGTATCGATACGCATTGTCACATTGTTTGGAAATGCTTTGAGTACCGGTACTGTAACACCCTTAACGTATACTCATAGACCGAATATACATTAAAGATATTACAAAATTTTGGAAAAATATCTTGACTCGAATTTTTTTTATCTTTTAGTTTAACCCTTTCTCGGTTATAAATTTAAAACTACGCGTCTAGTTGCAGCTAGTTTTAACCTTGAATTGGTTTACTAAATTTATAATTAAGTTTTTGAAATAAAAATATAACTCAAGGTGAAAATTATGTGCGATGCCTAGACCATTTCTTGATTTTTAAAAACTTATATATGATTAGGGTTAAACTATGTTTAACTGTACTAAAATTCATTACTACTATTGGCAAACTATATTTCTAAATTTATTCATCACAAAAACATATCTTTAACTACTAAACGTATACTTTTAAACAGTTCAACTATAAAATATTTACATGCCTACTAGATATCAAATTACGACAATGATGTACTTATTGTGATTTACTGTAGTAACTTGATTTTTCTAAAGGTTCAGCTCCTCTTCGCTAGGCATTTCCGGAGAACCTACGTGTGACATAAGACACACGCTAAGTACGAACTTAGTGAGAGAGTTAAATTTATTTATTTAAACATTAGTTGATAATATATAATATTTCATATAAGAGTGCATTTCATATTTCTCTACGACAAGGCAAGTATATCACAATATACATGTGTCATGTATCAAAGCTATCATATAAATCATATTATCATTACATACTATATTTTTTATTATGGACATACTTTCATCATGTAATCATTTACATATCATGTATTTTATCATGGTCATGCTTTATTATGCCATCATTTGCATAACATATACTATATCATATAGCATGTAATATTTCTATCATGTATCATATAACATTCTATCATATATCAATAACATTTCTATCTCGCATGTCATGTACTTCACAGTCATGTAACATGTAACCTCTTTTTCAAGTATCATGTAATCATGTAACATCTGATCACATATCATCTCTGTCATATTAATCGTCTATCGTCATGCAGTTATTTGCATGCTCATTATCTACCATGTAATCATCTTGTTATTATTATTATCATGTCTGGCTAGAGGCCCATGGAAACCCCGTAGCCTTTCTGCACCGTAGTGCTTTGTGGAGTACGTACTCAGGAGGACGCTCTTTGCTCCTCATATAAGGACGATCTTTGCTTCTTATATTAAAAACACCTCACTAGTGCCATTTGCACTATGGGCTTGGATCCCCATGGTGTATCTTGTTACATTTTAATCTTGTTATTATCCATATTCTATGTATAAACATGCATTGCCATTATGCATAATGCATCATCATTTATGCAAACAATAATTCGTACCTGATATTCCATCAAGCTTGTCGTGTCGAGCAATGTATCATATCATGTATTATAGAGAAATGCAATGCCATTATCAAAGTAATGCAAACATTTAGAAATGCACTCATCTGGCCCATTTATTAACTTGCCTCACTAAGCTCTATTCGATATTTTCCTTTATAGTTCTTCGAACCTTCTTTTGATTTGAATCCAACTTTATTCATTACATGAATATAAATAAACATTTGTTAGATTCACCTCTAATAATATTTTCATCAAACTTTATTCTATGTGATCAAGGGTAACCTGACGGCTGTGTAAGCACGAGAAAAATAGTAGGGCTTTGTTGGCCATTAGGGAATGTATGTTATTTACGTTGTAGTATGGATAAACGATGTTGACTAGTTACCATTGGGCTATGTGATCAGGGTAGGGTTGTTACTCGATGGGCTATGTGATCTCGGGTACGGGTTGTATTACCCTTGGACTTTATGATCAGGGTATGAGATGTAACTCGATGGGCTTTGTGATCTCGGGTATAGGCTAGATAACTTTTGGGCTATGTGATCAGGGTATGTGATGTAATTCAGCGGTCGGTGGGACCTCATATACGGTAAGCATATGATGGCTTGGTAGACTTCTTACATAATAGTGATATCTTGAGACAGTGGTAAGCTCTAGCTAGACTCTTGAATATATTATCATGCGTGCTTGTTTTATGATATTCATGAATTGTGGTAGAGTAGAAATGTACCACTGAGCTTTGTTAGCTCAGCGTGCGGAATTGTGGTTTCTTCCGTGCGTAGGTTGACAGGTTGCGTTTGGAGGAGCACATCGATGAGGATTTTACAGCATCGAGCCAATCTCAGAGTACAGTACTTGATGTTTAGTTTAGACTGGTTGTATTCATAGGACCTTACTACAGTCGAGTCTGTATTTTATTATGATTTATTGTATTTGGTCAAATGGAGTATTTGAATTGGAACTTATATTTTGTAAACCCTTTCTAATATCATTATCTACGTGGATTTTACGGTAATGGATTATTTTGAGAATTCTTAACTTGTGATTTTAAATGAGAAATTTTGATGGGTCGGTTTTGGGTGACCCGAAAGTGATGCTCTGAATTCGGGACAGAATTGGGGTGTTACAATTTGGTATCAGAATCTAGGTTTAGTCGGTTCTAGGAAACCCTAGGGTGTTGTAGAGGCCGTGATAAGGTGTCTAGTGAATACATGTCCCTAAAGTTAAGTGTACTTTATAAGACTGGGGATCCTGATGTGCCACCTTGTTTGTTATGTTTCAGAAAAGGAATGATGGAAGGTGGAACCGGTAGTGGAGAGGCAAGTCACTTCCGCGACCTAACCTCTGTCTTTTTGCGTGTGGTGCAAGCTATTCTGAGGTAATTCGAGACGCATTACAAGACCCTTGTAGAGAGGCTTCATCGTTTTGGACCTAAGAGTTTCAAAGGCTTGGGTGAGGATGACCCGATCAAGGCTGACCAGTGGTTGCGCGACACACAGAGAATCTTGAGACAGATGAAGGGAAGCTCGGAAGATGATCTTGATTGCATTGTTTCCCTTCTGAAGGGCAATGCACACGAGTGGTGAGAGATCGTAGAGTTAGGTCTAAAGCCTACGCTCCCGATATGGGACATCTTTGTGGATGAGTTCTGGAAGAAGTACATCGGTGAGGTACACATGGATGAGATGAGGGACCAGTTTTTGCATTTGGTTCAGGGAGATTGAACGGTGTTTGCTTATAAGTAAGAGTTTCTGCGTTTGAGCCGTTATGCCCCAGAGTTGGTTGCCGCGGAATAGTTGAGGTGCAAGAGGTTCAAATAGGGCTTGAATGTTGACCTTCAGTTGCATGTGACAGCGGGTCCGCTTGGGACATTCTCTGAGTTGGCCAATAGTGCGAAGGTACTTGAGCGGCTCTAGAGTTTAGCATCTAATCAGTTCGAGAATTCTAGAGGTCATGATGCGGAGAACCCGGATATTATGAATCCTCATCCCTATCCGCACGATAGGTTTTATGCTTCGAGGAGTTCGAAGAGAGTTGCTTCAGACCAGTCGCCGAGAGTCGGCTTAGGATCTAGATTGAGGGTTCGTAGAGGCTCTTTATTTTCTACGCCAAAAGGGAGTGTTGATGGTTCTGTTGGAGCTCCACTACCACCGGCGTGCGAGCATTGTGGCTGACATCACCATAGAGTATGCTTTTTGCTTCGGAGGGTTTGTTATCAGTGTCGGGCACCAGGACATATGTCAAATGATTGCACAGTCATGGATGAGGACTCATCGGTTCAGTCTAAGAGGTTGGCTGCTCCCCGACTTGATCAGAGCTTTGCTAGAAGCGGAGCTAGGGCACCGTCAAGCTATCGAGGTGGAGGTCATGTGAGACCCACTGCCAGGGTAGGCGCGCGAGGCGTTGCTATGTAGTTTGCATCTCAGATTGGAGTTGACAGCGTTGCGACCGAGGATATGATAGGTAAATAAGTTTGTGTTGGTTTTAGCTGTTGTGTTAGCCGTTTAGCTCTTCAGTTGTGTAATATACCGGTTCTTATGATATGCATCTCAGTAAATCTTGGGTTTGTTGTTGCTTTAGGCGGCAAATAGAATTGCATCATTTGTTAGATAAGGTTTTTTTCGTAGATAGTTTTTGAGAGGGCAAGTGCGCCGTATGTTGTGAGTGAGAAGTTATGAAGTTTTAAATTGCTTGAATCTAGTTGTTAGCGTTGGTTGTATAGGATCTTAACCTCTCTAAGGTAGACGTTGTGCTCCGTACTGCTAGCTCAAGGAGGGTTCTATAGGTTGCAAGGTGTTTTTAGCTTGCGTTGTAGACATGAGGGTTAAGAGTTCATAGTCTTAGTGCTGTGGGTGTTTTGAGGGTATAGAGGTACCCTTGGTGAGTGAGAAATCTTACCAGTTGATTGTGGTTTAGAACCGCGATAAAGGTAAGGTTGAGTTCGTTGGTGTGTCCATCGCTTCGTGGCATGGTACTTAACGGACTCTTGTTGGAGACACACTTGTGCCAGCGACCATTTGGGTGTCGATGCCAAGTGCTTTGCCGAGATCATGTCTGCGTCTGAGGAGCTTGTATGGTAGCCTTAGATATGCTGAGTTGTAGTACAATGGTGGAAGACCGATGACGGGTTTGTGAGATCGACGACCCTGTTACGGTCATAGAACGTGAGAACTCCGCGTGTTGTTGTCGGAGTAAGGTACCGTAAAAAGGGGTAAATGAAGGTTGTGATGAGCATAGTGGAGGTCCTAAGGGCGAGCCGTGAGAACAACAGCTTAGCTTGTGCACCTATTGAGCTAGATCTTGTGGAGTTGGAGAATTTTCCAATCGGGTTCGACGAAGTTGTTATCGGTTAAGGCAAGCAGTGTGGAAGTTATCAGCGTGGCGCAGCGAAAATGTGGATCAATAGTGGTGTTGAGGGTAATCGGATGGTTACTTTGCAAAGAAATATTTTTAGACAAACCAGTTGGCGATCCTTGAGAACAGTTCGATGGCTTTCCACGTTTGATGGTTGGGACTGAGGCCAGGGTGAGGAAGAAGTTGTTTAGACCTTGCAAGTGGAATGGCTAAGTTTTGGGTTGCTCATGTAAGTTCCCAAGTGACAGTCTCGAAAACAAGTAGTTGTATAGTGAGTGGTTTTTGATCGTGTGAAAGTATGTTTGGATAAAAAGAAGTTTCAAGTTCTGACTAGATGGGTCAATTCTGGGGAAAAGAGCGGTCAGTTCAAGATAGATTGATGATAATAACCGATTGTTGGGGTTTTACTTGTCCTTTAATGGTTTGACCGGATATGGTTGTTGGACATGGTACGTTCCTGACAATGGTTTGTGGAAGTGGTGGAGTGTTTTAGACGTAGATAAAGCCTAAATTAGGTTTTGGTTGACAAATGCTAGTAGAAAGGATTGGTTAACCGAGATAGAATTCCTTAGAAGTGAGCTCTTTAAGTTGATGTTTGAGCAGTGCGGCCTAAGGTTAGTTATGTTACCATGCTTAGCAATTCGTCATATTGGTTGTTGAAAAATGGGTCGTTAAAAATCTTAAGAGAAGCGTTAAGAGTGTGTGGTTTAGTACTAGGGTTCTGTTTAAAGTGGGTTGAGGAAGAACTCTCCCTAACCAAGGTGACCATACTTGAATGGTGAAGTGGTTAGATCTGTTTTGGTTACATATCCTTTTCATCCATCTAAATTTCGAGGATGAAATTTCTTAAAGGATGGGAGAATTGTAACGACCCAGATTTCTCAAGTCAACAATAGACGTTGACCCGGGTCTTGGACATAAGTGTCAGGCCGTAATGGGCCTCCATACGTTGTGGACTTGCTTGGTGGTTTTGAGCTTGGATTATGTTGGGCTTAAGGAAGGGTATTATGGTAAAATCATAATTGGGGGAGACAAGGGCTGATGCCTCATTAAGGTGGGCTGTCATCCTTGTAAGAGGGTGAAGTCACCCTTGTCCTCTCTCTCTCTTCATCTCTTTCTTCTAATTTCCACCCCAACCCAAAGTAAAAGACAGAAACTTATTGTGGAGGAGTGTGAATCTCGGATTGGTCATCAAAGAAGAGTTTATCAGCATCAAAGGATCTTCATTTCGAGCTAGACATCATTGGTTTTGGTGGGAGTTGGGTTTGAATCTTGGAGCAAGGAAAGAGAGGTGGAAGAAGCTTGGTTGTTGCTTAAGTTCGTGAATCTTGCTAAAGGTCAGTACATCTCTGACTCCTACGTTTCATGAGCCTCATAAGATGATTGCCTTGCTTGGTTTTATGTTTATGGGTTGTTTAGTTAAGGTTCTTGAGCTTTAAACCCCTCTAATGGTAAATCACGTTTTAGGAGTTGATAATGGGTAAAACTGGTAGGAACTCGCCTAATATACTCCAAATAACTTGTAGGAAAGATTTGAGACTTATTCATAGGGGTTAAAGGTGGGATTGGTGTAATCCTGAGCTCCAGGTTTTGAAATCTAGACTCGAGTACTGGTACGGGGTGGCTGCGTACCGATAATCCTTTGTATATTGAGGGACGGTTTGTGAGGGGTGTACCAATACGCCTCCCCGTGTATCGGTACCCCTCGCTCAAATGGAAATCCAGTAGCGCTTAGGCGTATCGGTACGCAAAGGGCGTATCGGTACGCACTGTTACATTGCCTGAAAAGGCTTTGAGTACCGGTACGGTACGTAGCGTATCGGTACGTCATTAGGATCAACTTCTTCGAATCTAGTAGGGGTACCGGTACCCATTGAAGAGTACCGGTACGCGATGTTGATTTCTAGGAGAGGCTTAGCGTACCGATACGCGAAGGGTGGAGTACCTGTACGAAATTAGATCGGTACGAGGCAATCTCAGTACCGATGCTGAGTACCGATACGGGGTAAGAGCGTATCGGTACGGCTTGTGGTCTAACTCTTTCGAACCTAGTTAGGGTGTCGGTACTCATGGGGGAGTATCGATACTAGGAGGGCGGTACCGATACTTGCTGGGCAATCTGCTAAAGAAAGTTGAGTTCGCGCTCGGGGGTTTTATAATTCGAGGTAAAGGATCTGGTAAGTCCCTAAAGGTATAAAACAAACTTTAAAACTAATAAATCGATGTTAGCAACTCGTATGTGGATTAAGGGCTAATGGTTTAGTAACAGTTCGATAAATTGCTTGGTTTGGTAATGCATAAGGGTCCATGGTGGATCAGTTATTGCTACGAGGTAGCTTGGGGTCCTTGCTGTGTGCTAAAGGGATGCCCATGTAGGTTGGTTGACGTGAGTAATGAGATAATCTAATGAGAAATGCGTAAACGAATCCTACAGACACATTAAATAGTGTAACAAACGAGTCATGCCTTGAGGCATTGGTAATGGTTGGCTGGAAGCCTTTATCTCTCGATGAGGTGTATTGATGCCCAGGGGAGCATGTGGTATCGTATGAGTCTTGGTTAGGAATCCAGATGTCTTGGAGTCGGTGCAAGGGCACTTAAATAAAGGGATGGGTACTCCGGGCTATGTGATCGAGTACATCCGACGTGTCCATGGGCTATGTGATCTGGATGCGGTCCGAAACCTATCCATGGGCTATGTGATCAGGATATGGAAATACAACTCAAAGGGCTATGTGATCTCAAGTAACTCGATGGGCTATGTGATCTCGAGTAATCCTGTTCGGCTATATGATCGCAGGATAAGACTGTTTGTGGCTATTGTTATCCAAGTATGTCTAGGATGTATCTGTGGCTATGGTGATCCGGCTATGATCCTTACTCGACGGCTATGTGATCACGGGTAACCCGATGGCTGTGTGAGCACGGGAAAATAGTAGGGCTTTGTTGGCCATTAGGGAATGTATGTTATTTACGTTGTAGTATGGATAAACGATGTTGATTAATTACTCTTGGGCTATGTGATCAAGGTAGGGTTGTTACTCGATGGGCTATGTGATCTCGGGTACGGGTTGTATTACCTTTGGGCTTTGTGATCAGGGTATGAGATGTAACTCGATGGGCTTTGTGATCTCGGGTATAGGCTAGATAACCCTTGGGCTATGTGATCAGGGTATGGGACGTAATTCAGTGGTCGATGGGACCTCATGTACGGTAAGCCTGGGATGGCTTGGTAGACTTCTTATATAATAGTGGTATCTTGAGACAGTGGTAAGCTCTAGCTAGGATATGCTAGAAGATGATCCTTTGATGTAGAGGAGCATTTCTGTGCACTCTTAAATATATTATCATTCATGCTTGTTTTATGATATTCATGAATTGCGGTAGAGTAGAAATGTACCACTGAGCTTTGTTAGCTTAACGTGTGGAATTGTGGTTTCTTCCAGCGTAGGTTGACAGGTTGCGTTTGGAGGAGCACATCGAGGAGGATTTTCCAGCATCGAGCCAATCTCATAGTACAGTACTTGGTGTTTAGTTTGGACTAGTTGTACTCATAGGACCTTACCACAGTCGAGTCTGTATTTTATTCTGATTTACTGTATTTGGTCAAACGGAGTATTTTAATTGGAACTTATGTTTTGTAAACCCCTTTTAATATCATTATCTACGTGGATTTTACAGTAATGAGTTATTTTGAGAATTTCTAACTTGTGGTTTTAAACGAGAAATTTTGATAGGTCGATTTTAGGTGACCCGAAAGTGATGCTCCGGATCCGGGACAGAATCGGGGTGTTACAGTATACAGATAAATTAAACAGCAAGCATTCTGAACTTGAAAAGGCTAATAGGAAAATTGAGGTACTTATTTCCTATATAGAGGACTTGAGTTCATCCAATGCTGAAAAGGAAGAAATAAATAAGAGATAAAAATCCCAAGTGTCTCAAAAAGAGGCTGATGCAAATAGATTAAATGAAGAAGTTTCTAAATTTTCAAGGGAGGTAGAGTTGTTAAAGAAGTCGAGAAATTTCTTTTGTACACCTATGATAAGACGTTGTTCAGAAGGCGGAAGAACATCTGTTCTAAGAGGTTAGAATGGCGGCAGTGATGGATTCGACGGTATTATGAAGAAAGAACCATATGCTTATGTTCCGGATATTCTGAAGGACAATGAAAAGGTACTTTGTAGTCAATTTAGCTTGAACATTGATTTATATGATTTTGACATGAATTATTTTAGTTCTTGATAATGATTGGCAGATGGTTTAAGAGTTGTTTAATGCACTTTGTTGTTTCCATCTTTCTGGTATGACGATTTACTG
Source organism: Hibiscus mutabilis (assembly GCA_019671005.1). Lineage (NCBI taxonomy): Eukaryota > Viridiplantae > Streptophyta > Magnoliopsida > Malvales > Malvaceae > Hibiscus > Hibiscus mutabilis. The sequence continues at coordinate 16,905,552 of CM033713.1, read as the reverse complement.
CTTTCTCTTTCCAGTTGTACACTCTATGAGGCAGAATTCCAATTATCCTTTTCTCCTTTGAACAATGGACATTATTCATTTGTGACCTCTAGGACCTTAAAGTTCCCCGAAATAATCACCATTGAGAAAGTTGATGTGCTTGATTTCCTCTATCTCCTGAGTAGAACATGAAGGCTACATATTTACTTATACATTACCTTGCTCACTGAAGTAATTAATTTGATTTCTTAATACCAAAGTGAATTACTGTTGTTTTTTCATGTGAAAGATCCATTAGCCAACCAAAACTTAACTTCCTTTATTGTTGTTTAGGGAAGCAGAAGTTTGAAGAGAAAAAGGATGAAGAAATACCCATTTCGAGAACTCCAAAATTGTTCAGTTCTACATTTAAAGTTCCCAGATTGAAAGCCTCCTCTCCCAACACAAGTTGACCTCTTGAATCTTCTTGGATTGTAACTTGTAAGTTAACACATTCATGTACATTCGTTGTCTCTCGTATTGTTTTGCTTCTGTGTATACTAATTCCATGTCCTGAAAGGAAGTATTTCTGTATCTCTTACCAATTATCATTTATATTAGGCTAATTATTAATGAATTAGCGTTCCTGGTTGTCATAACAATCCAGCATCCTCCTAATGAGCTCTATATGCTGTAAATTAAATTGATCGACAAGGTGACTTGTAATGATTATAAACCTAAGGACCTTTCCTTTATAAGCAAACCGGCAATCTCATCTAATTCAGTTCTTAATGGCGATATCAGAAGCGATGCCACCATCACGACCGTGCTCTAAGGTGGTGAGTTTCTGGTTCTATGTTCCTTTTCCCTCTGTAATTGCATAAGGAATCGCGGACTTCCGGTTTAACTACTTTATGATTTCGCTTTTTTCTCGCAGCTCATATGTAGTTGATGTACCAATAAAAGAAGACTTGTGTCTCCCAAAAATGGAAAGAGATGGAGGAGGAGCAGATATGGAGGTTATTATTGTCTGCTTTGTCCATCCTTGCTTTTATTGAGCCTCAATCCTCGAATCCGAGTCAAACTCGAGCTCCTTACAACTTGGATTGAGTTCAGCTTGGTTTAATTACATACCCCTTCTAATCTATGAGAACCGAGTTTCTGAGTTGATCAATGAAGGATGAAGTTAACGGTGTGTAAAAAACAGTTGTAGGAGATGCATGAATAAGTATGTAATTAATGTGTTTGTTTTTTGAAAATTTTAAATGTAAGCTTGAGTTGGATTCCAGAGAACCATGAGAAGAAACCTTCTATTAATAGTGATAATGCTGATGTTTCTAATTTAAAATTGTGTCCCAAAGATGGTTCACCTCGGATTTGTATGGCTAAGTATGAGAGGTTACCTATGTTCTGTTATTGATGTGGTCTAATTGGGCATGAATTTGAAATGTGTCCTACCATTCCTCCCGAGTCTGAAAGAGGGCAATTTCAGTATGATCCCTGGTTGAGAGGCTCCCCCCCAAGGCAGAGATGGTCAACCCCTGATGCCCATAGGCCTGGAATTGTTCACTTTAATAATGCTGGCTCCTCTGGCTATGGTAAACAAAAGAAAATCTTGGAAACGGTTGGAGACAGTGAGACTGTTCTGGGAGCTCCTATTACGAGAGATAAACCTTTAGTCTTATCAGTGTCAAAAAAACAGAAGTGATAAGAGGGCCCTTCAAGGAAAAAAATGAAGTGTGTAATCCAGTTGGTGTGAAGAAAATAAGGTCTTGTTCTGTTGCAGTTTCTAACACTGTTGAGGGTGGTGTTGAAGCTATTTTTCCTATCAAAACCCCTGATATAACGGTGGAGGCTGAGGATCAGCCCGTCGGGAGCCATGAAAATATTAAGTTGGAACTGTCAAGGGCTTGGGAACCCTGAGACAGTTCAAACTTTGTGTCAGTTAGTGGCCTCTAAAGATTCCAGTTTGGTGTTTTTATCTGATACACGTTTGCACAAAAATAAGGCAGATGCTGTAAAGAGAAGGCTTGGTATGGTAGGTAACATAGTTGTGGAAAGAGCTGATGATTGCATGAGATTGATGCTGATGTGGAGAGATGATATTCAGGTGAACTTGCTGTCTTTCTCAAGAGCTCACATTGATGTTGAAGTTGTTTTTGAGTGGAAAAATTCAGATTTACTGTATGAACTTGGAATAGATCCAGAAAGCATAAAGATTGGAAACTGTTAGATTCTTTGAGAAGTAGATCTGATTTACCATGGTCGCTAGGAGGGGACCTAAATGAAATCCTTTGAGTTCAATGAAAAAGATGGAGGAAGAAGGAAACCAAGAGTTGAAGTTGATAACTTTAGAGAGGCTTTAGAAAGGAATGGTGTAACCCCTTAATCATGTCTAGCCGAAACTGAGTTAAAAGAGCCACATTAGGTTTGTCGAAGCAAACCCGAACTAATAACTTAAATTGGGTTCATTTTTTTTCTTATCTAAATGCATCGATTTAGATCCTAAGGTGAACATGCATCAGTGGACATGTTAACATTGCGATCAGGTTGTGAAACGGGGTTCAATTGCTCAATTATGCACTTTGGGGACCAAAATATAATTTTCACAAATTACAAGGACTTAATTAGAAACCTAGTTACCAATACTTCATTAATCCAATTTCATGCTCACATGCCAAATTCCAGCTTAAAACAAACATCCAAACTCATTGAATTGCATACCTAACATTCAAGGACCAATTTGCACAATTTCAAACTTCAGCAGGCAGAAACCTAAAGAGATAGACTGCATATCGATACGGACATAACTATATCGATATGGTTCAACTAACATAACGCCTCTACATATCGATACTACAAACCCCGTATCGATACGGTGTGTCGAGCAAACCCGTATCGATACGGTTCTACCTCGTATCGATCCCTTAAGGATCATTTTCGAAAACCATATTCCAGTAACTAAAGAGCGTACCGGTATGGGAGCCCGTGTACTGAAACCAATGTATAATTTTCCTCTAGGCGTACCGATACGATGGCTAGGTGTATCGATACCTTTTGTAAATTTCCGCTAGTCTGAGTTTTCCTAGACCCTGCGTACCGAAACCAAGGGACCCGTACCAGTACGTGAAGGTCTGTAATAACCTCTAGGTCCAACATATGATACTTTGGCTCACTCTAACATTACCAAACCTTACATAAACATCATAAATCATCAAAGGCATACTTATCATAGTTATTCAAGCAATTTAGACTACTCGAATAAGCCTAGCTCAAATATCCACAACATCTATAGGCATGCTTCCTATTCAACATCCGAAACATAAATCCAAGCACACAACAAGCATTTTAAGCCTTAAATCAATCCAAAACAACATTTAAAAATTGCACAAACAAGGAGTTTAACAAAATAACCCTCCCAAATGACAACTAACCACATTGCCTTTAATACTAGAAGTCTAAATCGAAACCATACTTTCGAAGAACAAGTCCTTGAATTCTTCCTTGCTTTCTCGCTGCCTCTAGCCCTTTAATTCTCTGCACTTATGAAAAAATGGAGAGTAAGCACACTAGGCTTAGTGAGGAGTGTTAAAAAAACAAACAACCATCAATGCATTTAAAACCGTTTAACAATCCATTTTGAAAACCACTTCTAAAACATCTTTCAAAACATCATCAACAACATCATGCCTTACAAAAACATGCACTTAACATTTCCAAAACATGCATATTAAACCATATGCAACATGTATCATGGATTAATAGCAAAATCTCATTTGCTACACTCAATTTAAGCTTTCTCATGCATAACTACCAAATGCAAGGCTTAAAAAGTAAAACATGTATAAACTAACATTATACAACATAATCCATCACATGATACATCACCAATTATATTGGCTTACAAGTGACCATTAACCAAGTTTTATTTTACAAAATATTACATAGGATACACAGATTCAACAAGTGTCCTTTCAATATCTCATGCAATCTCAATCGGAATTCAAGGTACAATACTACCAAGTACAATCACAACCCCAATCATTGGTTAGATTCATAATCCACTAATGGAAGTTTTCGGTACCATATAACCCATCAACCATTAGGGGTACTTTGATGAAGTTTTCAGTATCATTTAACCTCTCAACTGTTAGGGTACTTGGATAAAGTTTTCGGTACACATAAACCCCTCAACATCTAAGGTGACTTTTTATAGTGCACTATCAATCCTATGGCATGCCAACTATATACGATAACATTTAAAACCACGTCACTTGCCAATATAATTCATTTTATTAACATTAACTCACTCTTTTCATATGCATCAATCAAAACCATTTATCCAATGCATTCAACCTCGTATTAACTCATGTTCAAAAACATTACCAAAACATTCATTACTTCAAAATGAATCATCATCATCATTATATAACTATTTTCCAACATTAAACCTTGCTCAAATCATACATATTACAGTGATAAATCAAGACATCAAAACAAGTGCATAAAACCAATTGCCAAACCGAGGAGGGAGAAATCATCCTTTACTTGCTTTCGAGCTTAGACCAGCGTTTCAAGCTCAATCTAAACTCCCAAACACAACTTTCAAACCTTTGAAAATCTGTAAACCACGTTCTCACTCACCGACTACGCAAAACTTTGATCACTGATGTGAATCCAAGCCTTCAAGGCTTCCGAAGCCTTACCTCAAGCTTGAGGATCAACCTTCCCTGCTTTAACCACACAAAAATAGAGAATTCAATGCATCAAAATGCATTCAACGTCCCAGTAACAACAATTCACATAAATCCTCATCATACTCTAACCATTTTTTCTCTACAACAACCGAAAACAACATCAAACACCTTCCAAACTTAACTCAGTCAAAACATAATGGTTTAATCCAACATTTATCATCAATTAACATCTAAAACCACATTTACATCACCCTTATACCTCCAACATTCATTAAACATCCACAACTCCTCAAAAAACTCATAACTAACAACCTAGAAAATTACAGATTCACCTAGTTTCGGGATTCAAATGTTAAAATCAACTTATTAACATTATAAAACATCAAAATCATGTTATAATCTAATCAAGAACATAGCAAAATAAATCCAATACGAAAATCAATCAATCTTACCAATAAAACCTTAATTTAACCAATTTCTATAATTAAATCATTAAAACTCATTAGAAAAAATTTATAAATGATCGGTAACTTGGGAATTTCAATAAAGAACCATTCATTAGAGGAGAAGAACGAAGCTCACCTCTAATGTTGACTTTTCCCTTAATTGGATTGATTTACATGAGAAAACAATATTAAAACAATAAGGTTTTGATAAGAATCATAGGAAACTCATTTGAAATCAGAAGATTGAAGAAATGAAGAGGTAACCTGAGGATTTTGAAGAAGAAAAGAGTGTTTGGCTGGAAAGAATTTGAGAGAAAATCTTTTAGAGAAAAGTTAGTTACGTAAAGTTTGCTTTTGGAAATTAATTATAAAATTAATTCTCCAAGACTATTTATACCCCCTTTAAAACCTTTTTAAAATAGACAATTAATGAGAAAAGTCCGATATTAGAATTTGGTCAAATAGCTCCTTAAAGATTCTAAGTTTTGACCCTTTACAAAACAGTCACTAAAAATAGTTTTCCATTCTTTACATTTCGGTCACTAGCCAAAATGTCAAATTTCAAAACTCCATTTTCCAAAATTGATTTTACCAAAATCATCTACATATTAAATAATGATGTTATGATATTTTTCCATATTTTTATCCCTTTTAAAACTATTTATTTCAAATTAATCCCGAAATTGACCTGAATCCTCTAATCCAGCCCATCGGACCGTCTAATCGACCTAGAAAACACCTAGGCCCAAAATCGGGGCGTTACAAATGGTTTGTTGGATATTAAGCCTAGCAAATGGTGGTTTACCTGGTATAGTGGTAATGACTATGAGTCTCATGTTAATGAGAGATTAGATAGGTTTGTGGCTACAATCCCCTGGCTACAAAAATTTGGCCAATGTGAGGTGATTTTAGAGTTCTCTCCTCTTTTTTGATCATCACTATATCTTGATGGATACTAAGACTCCGATTACAAGAAATGTCAGATATGAGGATCATTTTAGATTTGACAATTGTTGGGTTGATAAGGAAGAGTGTGGTGATACTGTTAGGCAAAACTGAAATGGCACATTTGGTTCTACTTTAGAAAAGTTTAAAGTTGTTGGGGAGGGCCTACACTGGTGGCAGAGAAATAGAAGAAGAAAGGCAATTAAGAGAAAAACAGTGTTACTCGAAAATATTAAGGCTCTGTTAAATAAAAATATATATGATAGGAGAATGCTTTGAGAAAAGAGTTGAAGAAATTGTTAGATAAGAATGAAGTTTACTAGAAACAAAGGTTCAGGGTATTTAGGCTGAAGGAATGTGATAGGAATACTTCTTTTTTTCATGCTAGAGCTAGAAGGAGAAAAAAATTTATAAAGAGCCTAATGGATGAGAATGTGATATGGCGGGAGCGAAATGAGAAGGTGTTTGATATTGCCAAAGATTTCTTTTTCAAACTTTTCCAATCCAATGGTGGAGACTTCAAATCTGATCCTGGATTTCATCAAGCACTGCATTACATTAGACATAAATCTAAATTGTACTCTGGATTCACTGCAAGGGAAGTCAAAGCAACCTTTATTCAAATTCACCCTTCTAAGGCACCAGGTATAGATGATTTCCTTGCATCCTTTTTTATAGATTCTGGTCAGTAGTAATGAATTTATTACTTTATGTCTTGATTTACTGGCTGGCAGGGATAATATGAGTAATGTTAATAGAACTATAATTGTTCTTATCCCTAAAGTAGATGAACTTAACCTTATCAAATAGTACAGACCTAAAAGCCTATGTACTATCATTTATAAAACTGTGTTTAAAGTCCTGGTGAACAGATTGAAAGAAGTAATGCCTCTGCGTATTGTTGAGAATCAGAGTGCCTTTGTTCAAGGCAGACTCATTTCTCATAATGTGATAGTAGCTTATAAGTTGTTGCACTATTTGAAAGGAGATAGGAATGGTCTTAATAAAGGAGCTGCCGTAAAGTTGGACATGAAAAAGACTTATAATAGGGTAGAAAGGCATTTTCTTCAGTATGTGATGTCTTGATTATGTCATGTGTTACTTATGTTTCCTATTGCATAGGAATTAATAGAAGCCTTTCAAATGAGTTTAGACCAGGTAGAGGAATTAGACAGGAAAAACCTTTGTCTCCCTATCTCTTTCAAATATAACATAATGGGTATTAAACTTTAATTTTTTTTACAAAATGGCCACTGAGGCGTTAATTGTCATTAATTGGGTAACGTGACAGTTAAAGAAATTTAAATAATATAACATTTAATCCTCTAATTGACACATTTAATCAATTTATTCCTAACTTAACCCTCATTATTGATGTCTAAATTGATTGAGTGTGTAAATATTGATGATTAAATGTGTTATTATACAAATTTTCGTAACTGTCACGTCTCCAGTTAACGACAGTTAACATTCTAGTGACCATTTTGTAATAAAACTAAAATTTAATGACTATTGTGTAATTTTTGAAATCTTGATGAACATTTTGTATTTTTAGAGATAGTTTAGTGACCAGCTGTGTACTTTACCCTAAATAATAACGATCAAATATATAATTATGTAGTTTTTCGTTAACGGTCAATCTTCTTCGATAGACAAAAGCGAACGTCATAGAAATTAGTGGGGGCCACGCCCTTCAAAATTTGAGAAATTTATCATTTAATCCTTCAAATTTTTTAAAAAATATAATTTTTCCCTCACAAATTTTTAAAAAGTTATATTAAACTTCAAATTTTAATATTTTTATTAAATTCCTTCTATAATTTTTAAAATTTCTCATTAATTTTTTTTAATTTTCAAAAATTTTACTTAAGACCCCAAAAATTTTGAAAAAAATGAAAATTAAATCCTTCAAAATTTTTAAAATTTTCAATTCAAAACTTTATTTAAAAAAAATGAGTTGCCTCCTTCAAACTCTTTTACCAAATTCCGCCATTGCCGATAGATTTAGCAACAAGTAACAGAATTGATATCATTTAAATAATTATGTGATGTTATTAATAAAATTAAAAATATAATGGTTGAAATAGAATCTCTCTCGTAATTAGGTGATCATTCATGTACCCTATTTTTTATAGGAGGGGGCAAACTAGACAATGTAACGTAACAAGGCCAATCCAGAATCTCGAGCGGAGAAAAGCTTGAATGTCTTCGCGCCCTTTGATGGTTATTTTGCTCTTGCTTATCGCATAGCTTGTTTCGATGTTTCAAACTTCATAAAAGTGTATGTATTTTTTAAAGGTAGTATAGATCTTGTTGGTCTTCTTATTTGGCAATTCTCAGTCAAAGAGACCTCTTGCCTTAAAACACTTAATTACGCGTCTTTTAGATCATAAGGGAAGGGGGGGGGGGACAACTCCGGGTATTGATTTTTTGGAGTTTTAGTCAATGCAGGAATTCTATTTCTTTATTATAATTCTCTTTCAGCCAACTACTTCAATGTTACTAAACCTTGACTCAGTCCAATTCTTCTTCTTAAATCTTCTTATTACTATTATTACTGCGCATACTTTGTGCTTTTCTTCATTCTTCTGCACTTTCTCCCGGTTTAGCAGGTTTTTTATTTACCTATTGGTTCAACTAAACAATTGGTCCATGCCATATTTATGATTCTTGAACATTATAGTTTTTATTTAAAGAAAAATATGAATTGATTCTGGACGTTGGATTGGTGAAAACCAAACAATTTGATTTTAGTATGGGGAAAATTCTTTTATTGCAGAGTTCCTTTATGTTTTTCTGGTTCATAAGTTTTCATCACTATGGAACAGAACCAGGGCTAACGTTGGTTCTTTTAATTTCAGTTAAAATCTTTGTTTGGTATAAATTTACTAGTCTTTGAAGAACAATGGGAAGTGTTTGTTCTGGTGGAACAAAGGAACAGAATACAAAGCTTGAAGAAAAGACTACAACTGGATTTTCTGGGAAGCTCAAGTCAATAAAGAGCTTTGGTAAGTAAAAATCAAATTCACATTCCGACACCAATGGCGCCGGTGTTGACAAAGCGCGGCAGAGGCACGACCCTGATGGTGACTCTGGATCACAATTTCCCCGGGAATTGGAGCCACTGATACCCTCTCGAACTTCGACTTCCAGGGTATTGCTTGTTTTATCTGTATTGTTCCTAGTTGTCTATGAGCAAAGGAACAGTTTGAAACAGAAATATCCTATTGGACTAATGGACTTTTATCTCTAAGAATGCCACATTCTTACCTCTTGTATATTTGTTGGTTTCACAGAGTTCATTTCTCGGAAGAGCTGGCACTGTTGGCCTCAAAAGGGCAGTCAACGTTCTCGATTCAGTCGGAAGTAGTGTGTCGAGCTTGAACTCAGGAAATGGCTTCGTCACCGGCATAGCTTCAAGGGGGAATAAAATATCTATATTGTCATTTGAAGTGGCTAATACAATAGCAAAAGGAGCAAACTTTTTGCTGTCACTTTCAGAAGAAAACATTCAGTTCCTCAAAAATGATGTCTTAAATTCTGAAGCAGTACAAAAGCTAGTTTCTACAAACATGAACGAGTTGCTAAGGATTGTGGCGGCTGACAAGAGGTAGATTACTTGATAGTCACGTTTTCTTTGTACATAATACCAATGTTATTCAAAGGGATGATGTGTTAGTTCTTGGTCCATAATATATTATTGATGACAATTTGTGCATTGGCATTTCTAGGGATGAATTGGATGTTTTTTTGCGAGAAGTAATTAGGTTCGGAGATTTATGTAAAGATCCACAATGGCACAACCATGGCCGATACTTTACGAAGTAAGGTAGAACTTTTGTTGGTAGTAGCTTTACTTGCAGTCTTATATTGCCTGATGTTCACTGACGATCACAAACTGTCAGGCTAGATACGGGCAATTCGCTTCCGAAACAAACTAGAGCTGATGCAGACCAGACAATGAAAGAACTAACTTCTCTGGCTCAGCATACCTCTGTAAGTTCATACTCTTGTATTTCCGAGTTTTTACCCTTTATCTGATATGGTCTTCGTACCTCGTACATTAGAATTGATCGATATTTTAGTTGAATTTATCTAATATATCTTTACATGTGTAGGAATTGTACCATGAATTGAATGCATTAGACAGATTTGAGCAAGATTGTAGAAGGCTAGAAGATATGGAGTCAAATCTCCCTAAAATAGGTTAGCAATGGAAGATGATACATTCATCTTTACCGAGCTTTCTTTATGTTGTTTCCCTGCAGAAACTCGATCCATTTTCGATTATGTATCCACATTTCCAAACCATCATGGATTATTATTTTTGTGTTTCTTATATTTGTTAGGGGCTGCTAACCTGAAATGCAGCATCCTATTAACATCTCTCTCTCTCTCTCTCTCTCTCTCTCTCTCTCTCTCTCTTATTGAATTATAGGAGATAGTATCATGCTTTTTCAAAGTGCGTTAAAGCAACAAAGAAAGCTTGTAAGAAATTTGAAGAAGAAATCTCTTTGGTCCAGAACCTTGGAAGAGGTATATGACTATGAACTACTTGTTATAATTGCTGAAATGATGGTTACAGAAGTGTTGAGCAGAAACTCGTATATGATACTCACATTGAAGTCTGTGTAGGACAAGTCAACAATAGCAATGAATGTAACTCTGTTGTATTGCGGATTGTGGAGAAGTTCGTCGAAATTGTTACTTATATGCATCAAGCAATCTCTGAAGCCTTTGGAGGTAATCATATAGATTCAACTCTCATGAAATTATAAGCATGGAGAACATCATTTTGCGTCGTTTCATGTTTTTATACATGTTTTATCGAATATAATTTCAAACTCATGGCAGAGTCGGCATCAGTTAGAAAGGAGACTACTGAAAATCCTCGAGAACTCGGTGTCACTGGACTTGCATTGCACTATGCTAATCTTATTAATCAGATAGATAACATTGTAAGTCTACGTCTTGCAATTTGTTCCTTTTACTCCTACTAGGCTACTAGCTATCTTGGCCTACCATATTGGATTAAACTGAATTTATATGCTGTAGGCAGCTCGCCCGACCTCCCTTCCCCCTAATGTAAGGGACACATTATACCACGGACTTCCACCCGCTGTTAAGGAAGGTTTAAGGTCCCGAGTACAGTCCATTGACACCAAGGGAGAGGTATTGTTTTCATTTGATCTATAATAACTTCATTTTCGTCTCTTGACTTGTTTTTTTTCTGCAGCGTTCGATTTCAGAGGTCAAGGATGAGATGGAAAAGACACTGCATTGGCTTGTTCCAGTTGCCACAAACACAATCAAGTAGATTAAAACTAGTTTTCTAAATTTTATATCTTGTGTGTTTGATGTAATTTGTATATTGTCTCATTGTTCTCCTTTTCTGCCATATACAACAGAGCACATCAAGGCTTTGGATGGGTTGGAGAATGGGCAAATACTAGGTTAGTGAAGCTCTCTCTATTTCTTTCACTTCGTGTGAATTTCAATGAGTTGGTATAACGTTATACCAATGTTTTCATGGTGTTTGTTTTCCTCCGACAGCACCGAATTCAGAAAAAATGCAGCACCAAATGTTATCCTCACTCGGCTTCAAACACTTCATCATGCAGATAAACATAAGACGGACGAATGCATCCTCGAATTGGTGGCATGGCTTCATCATTTGATCAGATTAATCAAACAAAGAGATCACGGCATCAAGGCTCACCCACTCCGGTCTCCCACGAGTAAGGGATTGGTTTTTCACTCCAAGATGCAGCGAATTCTATCCCTAAATGACGGTACAAAAGCTCAAAGGACCGAACTCTCGGAAGAAGTTAACTTCTTAAACAAGGCAACCGCAAGGAGATCGAACCCGAAGATCAGCAGAAGTCAAGAACTTCCTCTAGGCAAAAGCAAAGACATCAGAGTTTTGGCATCAAATAGGAGTGCAGGGAACTCTCCTGAGAGGAGTTTTAGCGAAAGAAACACTTTGAAGGTTTCACACACAAATATATTGGATGTCTTGGTTTATATCAAGCAAACATAAAGGGTGACATTCAAAGAATTTCACCTTAACCATTTTGTCTATTGGCCTTAAGATTCATTTAGTATTCATAATTTTTTTAATAAAAAACTAAACTATGTTCATTTGAGGCATGTTTTTCTGTTAACATTATTTTATTCTTTTCTTAAATATATGTATATATGATTTATTCATTAAAATGTATAGATTTTCAACTTCCCCATATTGAACCCTAATTTCCAAGCTGCCTTGGGAGAAGAGGATAAATTAAAGACTTATATCACAAATAAATATTTAAAGTATGAGAAAAATATATCATGTACTGGTGGTAGAAACAACAAATATTTATAAGTATTCTAATTTTAGGGTTTAATGACTTGGTTTAGGGTTTATGGGTATGCGTTAAGAATTTAGGGGTTATAGTTAAAATTTAAGGTCTAGAGTTAGAATTTAGAAGTTTAGAGGTTAGGGTTTAGGTTTAGAGTAATATAGTTAGAAATTTAGGTATTAACCCTAAAACTTAAATTTTAACCCTAAAACTTAAATTTTAATCACTTATATCAATTTTTTCATTTAAGTACCTAAAGATTTTGATGAGTAGGCACTTAAAAGTATTTTTTGTTAAAATAAATACAAAAATATTTTGTAATAAATACAACATACTAACTTTTAAGAATCTAAATAAAAAAATTAGATTATCTTGCTAAAAAAAATACATGACAAAAAATATTTTAAATATTGACTTTAAAAAATAATTTAAATACTTAAGATGAAAAAAGTAATATACTCTAAATATTTATTTATAATATAAACCAAACTTGTAACTGTTTTAATTTGGTTTTCCTTCAAGATTGGGATCATGTGATACAAAAAGGAGTGGCCGAGTGTCGTCACTAGGCGTTGGAGCGGACACTCCTCCCACATAGATAGCGAGTATTGACCCCCCCTCATCGTATCCCGTTTACTGCCTGAAGGATCGTAGCCTACTTTATACGAGATATCAACTCCTATCTTTTCCCGTAGGCGGTGTGGGATTATCAGTCCAGCGCAGATGTTTAAAACCAGCTTAGCCAATTAGAGAAGTAAATTAACCGTTAATGATAATTTAATCTTCTATTATTCTATCGGTGTTAATTATTTGGTCACTGTTTATTGGGTATATATTGATTTGAACTTTGTTGATTTATTCTTGGACAATACTCCTTAGACAATATCAAATTGAATTATGAATTTTCAATTCTAATTAAAATATTCAGATTCAAAATAAGTTAAAAATTATCGACAAATGTTGGATGTATTGACAAAATACATTATACTCTCAAGAGGATTATGTAGGTACCAAGTCTCAAAAATAATATTATTAAGAGGATCAATTACAAACCCTGAATATCAATTATAAAACGAACAGAAATAATATTTAAAAAAAAACTAAGTTGAACGTCCATTTTATTGTTTAAAATAATAAAATACTTTTATATTAATAATACATAAGTTTTACAATTAATTTTAAATAAAATGATATTTTATCATGGGTTTAAATTTGATACGCAAGCTGTATAAAATAAATTTTACACAAATATGCTTATTTATACTATAAATCAAAATTAAACCCTAAAAACTAAACTCCAAACTCTAAATCTTAAACCTTAAATTCTAAACACGTACCTTAAATTCTAAACCCTACAATCCAAACTCTTAAAATCTAAACTCTAAATTAAATCCCTAACCCTTAAAATTAAAAGGCTTGTATATTAAATTTTTTCTCTTTTATCATATGTTTTTTTAATTGTAATGGAGTCTTGATAAGACGAATTTAAGTTTGACGAAAATTATGAAATTTTGTTTTGGTGTAATTATATATAAATTTAATATTTAATTTGATGTAGATTTTAATTTAATATAATTATGAACATTAAAATTTCTTTTTGGTATAATTATACAATAAAATTTTGATTTGGACTCAATTATATACATTTTAAAAGAAATATATTGTTAACAATCTCTAGAGCATGGTTAAAGCTCTCAATTGACATATTTTTTTCCCTAGGTTGTGGGTTCAAAATCAAGTAGGAGCAAAAATCTATTCTCCCTCTCCTAGATAGAAATTATTCAAAAAAATAAATATATTAATTTATTTTCATATTCGATAAATATAATTATTTTTGCATGTATTACATAAATATAAAATGATGTTATATTGATTATAATATTAATAATGTGTAAATTGAATCAAATTAAAACTTTATTTATATAATTGTACAAAATTAAAACTCATACACCATATTGTACATTTTATTAAATTTTATGTGTAGTATGGATTTTTACCGCAGGAGAAGAGTAAATTGTTTTGTGTTATTTTGTTTACATCATTTATTTATGCTTTCTTTGCTATTGGGTGGTAAATAAGCGTTGACCACTATATTTATAAAAAGTTTAAAATTTTAACTGTTATCAAACGTCCATTTAAGTGTTAAAAATAGTGGACAAATATCTGTTAACGATCAAATCAAAAATCATTTGATTAAAATATAAAAACAAACAATCGTTAAGGGCGCTGTCTGCGACAACAAAAAAAGTAGCCTTAGTAAAACGTGAATTTTATTCTCATACTAAACACTTTAAACTTGACTATTTATGTTTAAGTTAAAATTAAAATAAAAAAATCAAAGGTAAAATATATAAATCATCACTTAATTTTACTTTATGATCTATTTTGGTCACTAAAATTTTAAAATGACCAATTTACTCATTAATTTTTATATATTATATTTTTTTATTAATTTTCCGTTAAACATGTAACACCGTTATGACGAGGAAAAAATAATATAATAATAATATTTTTATAAACGTCAGCATTTTACTGAATTAAACATAGGGATAAATAAAATATGTCACGGACCAAACTTTTCGGATCGAGACATTAGCACGAGCAACAAATAGGGAGGTTGTGCGCAAGGCAACAGGCTTGCCAAATGTGGCCCAGCACTCGGAGAATGGCAAGGACCATACCTTTGGGACCAAGGCGTTAGCGCAAGAATTAGCTAAAGAAGGTTTGCGCGGTGTAACGAGCTTGCCAAGATCATTAGACTTGGCCCGGCACTTGGAGAATGCTAGAAAGCCCGCAAGCCCACAAGACTTAGCCAAATCCATGGAGGATTCAGGAGGGTAATTTGGTCAAAGCATTATCCATTTATTTGAATATAATGTGTAGATAATGTTTGTGATAATTAGAGATTTGAAACTGAGATTTGATCAGATAAGATAAGATAAGATCAATCTCGACCGTCGATGTAATTTAAACTGAGCCGTTGGATGTAGGGGAGTTCAACTATAAATAGAGGCTCCCTCCTCACTTGTAAATCAACCACTTCACTTTGAGTAATACAAGAAGCATTTACTCTAAAACTCTTTGAGTGTTCTTTCTATTGTTCTTTGTTGTTCTTGAGTGTTCTTCATTGTTCTAGCTGCCAATCTCTTTCTGTTGTTCTTTGATTAACTTTCGCTTAGAACGATCTTTCGTTCGAGGGTTTCGAGGAGTATTTGATCTTCCGGAGCGAGAATCCTGGCTGAGTTAGGTGTTTGTCGAGAGATCTTAACCTAAGACCGTGACAAGGTACTTCAGGGTGACTTAGCTGACGTTTCAACCGAGAAAGTGACTAAGGTTCACACGATTCGTCCAGCAAAGGTCTAGCCCGCGACACAAGTGGTGTCTGTGACAAGATCCATCGAAACCTGGAGTGCTTGTCGAAGCCGTTGTCGAGCAGGAGTACTCACAAGGCTGGTTGAAGGCTGACTTAGGCGTAGGAATCGACTGATTTACGTCGAAGGCGTCTAAGGCCGCACGGATCAGCTAGAGTCAAAATCTAACCCCGTGACAGTTGGTATCGGAGCGAAGTCTTGCTGATAGTTGGTATCAGAAAGAGCCGTGAGAGTTGGTAACAGAGAGAGCCACGAGAGGTGGAATCAGAGAAGTACCGTGATAAGTGCTATTCGGGCGAGTCGAGGAATGGACTTGCGTTCGAGCCAGCTCGCAGTTGCAGTCAAGCGTGGTGGTGACTTGTGTTCAAGCCAACTTGTAGTTGCAGTCAAGTGTGGTGGATTCCAGCTTGTAGTTGCAGTTAAGCGTGGTGGTGGTTTGCGTTTGAGTTAGTCGAAGTGATCAGGGATCAGACTAGTTCGTGGCAAAGTGGTGATTGAGATGGCACCAAAGAAGAAGACACTGACAATGGACGATGTAAGCAAGACTCTGAAGGAATTTGACGAGAGGAGTAATCGTCTTGAAAATAAGGTACACTCGAATCTTGAATTCATAACAGTTGTGGAGGCTTGGGTCGATAAACTCTTGGACTTCGAGAAGGAGGCCAAGGTGGTGTTTGAACAGCTGGAGTCAGTAAACCTTGAGAAGCTGGGTTCGTTGGATATTGAGATATTAGAGTCTCTAGAAGGGATCCAGGAGGAGGTTCAATTGGCTCTTAATGGCTTGGATGTGAAGATGTCTGAGCGTGGCGATTCCTTAGAGGCTGCAGTGGAAACTCTAAGAGATGAGGCCAAGAAGACCCGGAGTGTTGTGGAGTCACGTCTTGAAAAGTTAGAGTCCATGGAGGGCAAGTTCAATGACGAGACGCAACGCATCCTCAACGAGTTGGAGGCAGTTCGAGAGAGTTGTGCTTGTGAAGCCAATATGGTGGATTTGCAAAACGCGGATGATTCTTTCAAGGAGGAAACCGCGAAAGAGATCCAAGAAGTTCTCAACTCAGTATACGAGAAGTTGAACCAACAAGATGATTCCCTTCAAGATGCAGTAGAGGTAATGAAGGCGGAATTGGAGTCGTTGGGAAAGAGGGTTTGTAGACTTGAGAAATCCGAAGAGGAGGCCAAGCAGACCCAAGGTGTTTTCGAGTCCCGTCTTGACGAAGTAGAGTCCATAGATGACCGGTTCAAGGACGAGACACGAGAAGTTCTCAACAAGTTGGTGATATTTCGAGGGAGTAATGCGAGTGAAGTTGAGATAGAAGCTTTGCGAAAAGAAGTGGATGAGCTCAAGAGGGAGCTGCTCAGTTGCAAGACGGCAATGAGCGAATGTGATGCGTTCAAGACCTTCTTAGAGGGATTTAGGCCGGGGCGAAGCTCGCAGTAGAGCAGGGAGATGCCCAGAGACTTTCAGAGGCTTTCGTTGTTGTCGAACCTCTGACCGAGCCCGCAGAATGCAAGCAGGCGAGTGTTGAGTCAACCAGGCCCAGTTCAAGAGACAAGGGGAATGGTGAGGCTAAGTCCGTGCTAGAGAAGAAAGAGAGCAAGAAGTTGAAGTGTTACTTCTATGATGGTCCTCATTTGATAAGGGGATGTCCCAAAAAGAACCGCCTAGCTGCCATGGTGAAGACAGCAGACGAGTCAAAGGGTGAAGTAGCGAGACTTGGGGCGATTGCGTGTGTCAATGCTGCCAAGCGAGGTGAGAGTCATGGTTCGACTACGAGTGCCAAAGTAGTCCAGCCAGCGATGAGACTTGGGGCGATTGTGAGTATCAATGCCTCCAACCGAAGTGAGAATCGTGGTTCGACTACGAGTGCCAAAGTAGTCCAGCCAGCAATGAGACTTGGTGCGATAGCAAGTGAGGAAACTATCAAGCCGAGGGTAAAGACGAGGCAATTGAGGTGCTACCGATGTAAGGGACCTCATAAGTTGCAGAGATGCCCGTTTCGAGCCAAGTGGTCCGAGGGACAGGACAAGGCCAAGAGTAAAGAGCCTGTGAAACTTGGTTCCGAGTTATCTAGTTACGCCAAGGTAAGCGGAGACCATGAGCGAGAATGGGTTGAAGATGTCTGGGAAGGCTGGGAAAGAGCTTGCCGAGAATGTTCGAGTGAAGAACATTACTTTTGAGACCAATGTCTGAGTGTCGAAGGGGCTGAGCCGTCGAGAGACATAGCAACTGTTAAGATGCCACCTATGGGCAAGGTGGGAAAGAAGCAAAGGACTTCAAGGAAGAAGTGCCGACGCAAGATGAAGCAACTAGAGTACTACCAGTGTAAGGGGCCTCACAAATTGCGAGATTGCCTGGATCGAGTCAAGCCATCCAAGGAGTTGGGTGAGCCCGAAGAGAGCGAGGCTGTATCGCTTGATCCGATAATGTCGAGTTCTGCCAAGGCCAAGGGGGACCGAAAGCAGAAAGGGGTAACCATGTCCGAGAAGGCTACCGAGGAGCTTGCCGAGGATGTTCGGGGAAAGAGCATCACTTTTGAGACCATTGTAGAGTCGAATGGGGCCAAGCCGTTAGGGGACATAGTAACCGTGGAGACACCACCAATGGGTAAGGTGGGAAACGAGCGACGAACTTCAGGTAGGAAGTGTCGACGCAAGAGAAAGCACTGAACTTCAATGAAGAATGATCGATGCAAGAGAGCACCAAACTTCAAGTCAGAAGAGCGGATGTAACCAGTTGCAACGGACTTCAGGGAAGAAGAGCCGATGCAGAGTAGCGCAACGGACTTTGTGGCGAAAGTGCCGATGCATGCAAAGAACTTCGATGAAGAAGGTTCAATGCAGAGGGGGCCGGACTTCAAGGAGAAAGAAGGGCTGACCCATTTTAGAGTAAATGTGATCGAGGAGAAGGTACATCTCAAACACATTCCTAGTGTTTTTGGTTTTGATTTACCGTTGTTGATGAGCGTAGGTCAAGTACGACCTAGTCTTCAGTGCGGGGGGAAAGAAGATTGGAAGAGACCTTTCAGAGTTCAAAGGGGCAAGCCAGAGTTGTCGACGAATCTGAGAGTTCAGTCTGTGTTCAATGTTGTGACAACTTCCAAGTCTTTGCCGCAGGACCAAGTGGGTCTGAGTCGAGGTAAATCAGAGTTTGTGGGAGAGTGCTCCTACAAGGGAGATGTATCAAGAGGCGTGTTAGCACGCGATGTTCAACGACAGTTTGAGTCGAGGCGAGCAGTTCATATGGGGGAATTGCATGAAGCCGAGGCATCGACGAGTAATCAAGTTGACCCTGCCCAGGATCGTTCGAGTGCAGCGACGAGGGCGTCGCTAAGTCAAGTGGGGGAGAATGTCACGGACCAAACTTTTCGGATCGAGACATTAGCGCGAGCAACAAATAGGGAGGTTGTGCGCAATGCAACAGGCTTGCCAAATGTGGCCCAAAGACGGAGAGAATGGCGAGGACCATACCTTTGGGACCAAGGCGTTAGCGCAAGAATCAGCTAAAGAAGGTTTGCGCGGTGTAACGAGCTTGCCAAGATCATTAGACTTGGCCCGACACTTGGAGAATGCTAGAAAGCCCACAAGACTTAGCCAAATCCATGGAGGATTCAGGAGGGTAATTTGGTCAAAGCATTATCCATTTATTTGAATATAATGTGTAGATAATGTTTGTGATAATTAGAGATTTGAAATTGAGATTTGATCAGATAAGATAAGATAAGATCAATCTCGACCGTCGATGTAATTTAAACTGAGCCGTTGGATGTAGGGGAGTTCAACTATAAATAGAGGCTCCCTCCTCACTTGTAAATCAACCTCTTCACTTTGAGTAATACAAGAAGCATTTACTCTAAAACTCTTTGAGTGTTATTTCTATTGTTCTTTGTTGTTCTTGAGTGTTCTTCATTGTTCTAGCTGCCAATCTCTTTCTGTTGTTCTTTGATTAGCTTTCGCTTAGAATGATCTTTCGTTCGAGGGCTTCGAGGAGTGTTTGATCTTCCGGAGCGAGAATCCTGGCTGAGTTAGGTGTTTGTCGAGAGATCTTAACCTAAGACCGTGACAAGGTACTTCAGGGTGACTTAGCCGACGTTTCAACCGAGAAAGCGACTAAGGTTCACACGATTCGTCCAGCAAAGGTCTAGCCCGCGACACAAGTGGTGTCTGTGACAAGATCCATCGAAACCTGTAGTGCTTGTCGAAGCCGTTGTCGAGCAGGAGTACTCACAAGGCTGGTTGAAGGCTGACTTAGGAGTAGGAATCGACTGATTTGCGTCGAAGGCGTCTAAGGCCACACGGATCAGCTAGAGTCAAAATCTAGCCCAGTGACAAATAATACTTCAAATTATCCAATCCTATTTTAAGCCATTAAAATCCCTAACCCTAACAACGATTATAAAATTAGAAAGGGAAAAGTGACGATACATTCGCTGAAGAAGAAGAATGAAGAAACGAAGGGTGAAGAGATGGATTCAATGGCTGAGGGGAACGAAGTTTGATCTGCAGGTGTGGGAAGCAGACGGTGTTGAAGACATCTTGGTCAGATAACAACCCTGAGAGTTTTTTTTTTTGGGTGCAACAACTACGGCAATAGATTTCGCAAATCATGTAGTTTTTTCAAATGGTATGAGACGGCGTGCAAAGGTGGTTATTGCTGGGCTGCTAAGAAAATTAAGGCGATTGAAATGGGAAGAAGAAATGGGAGAAGTGCTTGGATTTTTGCTGTGATTATCACTGTTTTAGTTATTTGGTTTTGTCATGGATAAGAGATGAAGGTAAACACCCAAGGGTGGCTGGAATTTGTGTCAGTGGGTATTTTGTCATTGTGAATTTTGTCATGGTGATTAGAATTAGAAAATTTAGCAGTGGAATTATCTTGATTGGGATTGGGTTTTTTGTAATTGTAAGAATTGGAAATTTAACAGTTGTATGTTGATCAATGTTTTAAATTTACAAATGGTAGAATTTTGATTGATATGGTCATATATGCTTGAGAATTTAACAGCATTCTTACAGAAATGGTCATATATGCTTGAAAATTGAACAGTATATAGATCAATGATAGGGTGAAAATATTCAAATTGTATTGATATCCTACAAAAGATGTTTGAAGCAGTAGTTGTTTCTTGAATGTTTTGGTTACAAATTTTTGAATCAAAATGACAAGAACAGGCATAGAATGAGTAGAACAGTAACATACTACTTGTGCCTCTGTCACAAAATGCATATTCTTCATGTAGACTTGTGCCTCTTTGATTCAGTTTCGTGTGTTTTGACAGTGCTCTATTGTTGAGGGTAGCTCGAACCTGCTGCTGGATTGGACATTGTTGGTCTCCTCACCTGCATTGAATTTTAAGAACATTAGGATATAAGTTAGTTAGGAAAATTAACAATAGGTCTTTCTCTCATCATATGCATACTACTTTTTTAATGACCAGGCATGCTTCTGTCACACAATATTATTCTACCCACATATGTTACAGCACAAAAGCTTCTGTCACACAATAACAGTTTTTCATCTTCATTACATATATTACAGCACAACACAATTTTTACCTAACAATAGCTCACTCAGAATAGTTCGTTAACACACCATATGACATGCTTCTGTCACATTGTTATTCTACCCTAACATAAATAATCGATTTCAATCAATTCCGTAAAAATGAATCTAATATGTAAAAACACATTCAATTCAAATTCCATTCCAGTCAATAAACATAAATAATCGAAGCTTCTGTCACACCCAAACACTGAAAACTTAATTCACAATCAGTTTGTTTTAAATTGCAAATAAAAAGAATCGAACAACATGTCTCATACCAGTCGGACGCAACACTCGACTATACATCATTTGGTTTGGTTTTGCAGCCACACAATCGAATGATTTTTTTCGACCCAAATTTTCCCTCCACCAGAATCAGATTGAAATTTCACTGCGTCCCTTCCACCCAAATAATCCCTCAATCTTCGACGAAACCCTAAACCAAATTTGCTTCCAAATCGATGAAATCCTAAACTTAAATTACCGTCCAATTGGATGAAACCCTTTTCCCAAGTATTCAATCCTAAACTCTAAATTTTCTTCCCCAAACCTTTAATTTTCACTTGAAACGTTTAGGATTTTGTTTAAAGAGTATTGTCATTTTGGTTGTAGGGTTTTTTTTAACTGACGTGTATAAAAATATTAATATTTTATTATTTTTTTTACGTCATAACGGTGTTATATGTTTAACGGAGGAGTGATGAAAAAAATACAATGTGTAAAGTTTAGTAGGTAAATTGGTCGTTTTAAAACTTCAGTGACCAAAATAGGTCATAGAACAAAGTTCAATGATGAGTCCAGTCATATTTGACCCAATATCAAAAGGTAAGAACATAAATTCGATGTAATGAACATGGATCAACCTTCAGATCTTCGGTCTGACATTCTTCCAAATGAGATGTTCTTGTTGTTATTTAAAGGTTTAATATAACATTATACCTTGTACTATGGTTTAATCTTTATTTTGTTCATTGTACATTTTCTTTTCTCAACTATCTTCATGTTCTCAATTACCCTTAAATACTATCATCATGTTTTACTCGTTATACTATTAGCATTTTTTTGTTAAAAAGTTATTGGATCAATCAAACTGCACTAAAAGAATTGAACATTTTTAAAAACAAAAATAAATCCAAAATTTACTTTTAAAGACTGGTTTTTTTTTCAATTTTATATTTTTTTACATTTTTAATGATATTATGTTTTTCTAAATAAATTAAGAATAAATTGCAATTTGGAAATTATACTGCCATTCAAGATAAAAACAATGTTTCTCCAAATATCTTAAAACAAGTATGAAGTATGAACTGCCGGTTTAATGAGTCAAAGGCCTTATCGGATCAACTTTCAACACATCTAGGGCAGTGGCAGATGCAAGTGCGTTTTAGGGTGGACCCGTCTACACCCTAAATTTTTTAAACTTCACATATTTAATTTTAAATTTTTTAATTTTTATGAGTTAGTCGGTAGATTTTTTAATATTTATAAGTTGTGCTCGTTCTGAAATTTTAAGATTTTATATGTATTCATCTTTAAAAATATTTTTGGATCCGCCACTTGTACAAAGATTTAGTGCCGTAATCCCTAACCAATCAAGGCTTTCTCTGTTTTGGGCCTTTTGGCCATGCCAACTTCAAAATGCATACGAATTTATTTAATTTCACACAAAGAGTTAACCATCCTTAAATTTCACACAAAATATATCAACTTGAAACCCCCAAGAAAGCATGAAGCATAGGATAAAATCCAGGCAAACTCACGTGAATGCTCATTGTGTTCAGCACTTTATTGTCTATCTTCCCGCACCCACACGCCATTTCTTTCATTATCTCAATGCAAATTACAAAGCATGGAACGTCGCCCTTCACTCATATCTAACCACATGTCGCCGACGTTAAACGGTGTGTCACCCGACCTTCACATGGCGATGGTGGAATATTCAAACGACTTTGACATTATCCAATTCCAGGTCATTCTTATAGAACATTATTACATGAATGGCCACAGGTTCTCTTGTAGCTAAATGGAGACTATGTTGATTTTATATCGGGTAAAATACACTAGAGGACACTTAATTACAGATTTAATAAGAAATATATTATTCTCCTTTTAAATAACAATTGATTGACTCAATTACAAATTTATGAATAAATATATCAATCTTTTTTTTAAATAGGTCACTCTTCTTTTAAAAGCAACAACTCAGTCACTTAATTATAAGTTTATGAACAAACATGTCACTCAATTAAAATTTTGTGACAAATAAGTCACTTTGTCATTAAAATTGAAACAATAGCATGGTATAGTAACATTTTTAGTCCTCGGAACTTATGCATTCTATTAATTTAGCCGTAATTTAAAATAATTCAATAAAACATAACTCTTCATATTTAAAAAATTCGATAGTATACCATCGTGACACACACTTCGACCACTTACCACACTTCATGTTATTGTCCATCAGTCCGATAATCAGCATATGCGATAGCTCAATAAACACAGTCACTTCACTATTGCACAATTGTCAAACTAATGGAATAGACGCATTATGACTTTAACGTCGCCTATTAGTAAACACAATCACTTCACTTATGAAAATTTTAAATATAAAAGATTAAATTTATTGAATTATTTCGAATTGAGACCAAAATAATAGAATGCATTAAGTTTTAGGGACAAATTGTTATTATATCAAGCCTTTGTTTCAAATTTAATGACAAAGTGACATGTTTGCTCCTAAACATATAATTGAACAATATATTTATTTTTAAACCTACAATTGAATGATTCAATTATTATTATCATTAAAAAATGGCGTGACATTATTAAACACATAATTAAGTGACCTACGGTGAAAGTTACTCTTTTATATTTACATAAATATGATGTCATCAAAAAAATTTGGGTAAAGTATACAAATAGTCACTAAAACTATCTATAAAAACAAAATGTTCACCAAACTTTCAAAAATTACATAATGGTTATTAAACTTTAGTTTTTATTATAAAATGGTCACTGGACTATTAACTATCGTTAATTGGGAGACGTGTCAGTTATGGAAATTTGTATAATAACATATTTAATCCTCAATATTTACACATTCAATCAATTTAGACATATATAATGAGGGTTAAATTAGGAATAAAATAATTAAATATGTCAATATGGAAGATTAAATGTTATATTATTAAAATTTCTATAACTGTCACATCACTCAATTAACGACAGTTAACGACTCAGTGACCATTTTGTAATAAAAACTAAAATTTAATACCCATTATATAATATTTGAAAGTTTGATGACTATGTTATATTTTTAGAGATAATTTAGTGCCATTTGTGAACTTTACCAAAAAAAATTTGAACAATGATGTCATCAAATTTTGAATTTTGGTTTATTTAACCTGGAGAGAGAGAGCCAGAGAATTGACGATATGAGATCAAGTACTGTAAGGTGGTATAAAAAAAAAGGGAAAATTGCACCAATTGCAGAGGGGATTTTTTTTGGAAATATAGCATCTTTATTTTTATTTCTAAATCTATAATATTTACCACAATAAAAGTAAAATAGGTGGAAATACAATTTAATTTTACTGTGCATTTTTTAATTAAATTATGTTGAAGACAGTAGGCATGCAATTCGATTTCAGTATAAAATATTGTTTAAAGACGGTGTGTTCCCTCCTACTCATGAGCGAAGTAACATGCATAGGTGGGGTGTCGATTGACACCCCAAATTTTTTGAAAAAAATATATTTTTATATAATTTGTATATAAAAATAAAAAATATATAATTGACATCCTTTTATAAATAAATTAACACGGTTCTATATATAAAACTGACACCCATTTACAAATAACATATCTCTTTTAAATATTATTCAAGAAAATAAAAATAAATTTATGATTTCGTCCTGACTTTAATTTTTTAATTAAAAAACTATTCATTGTTTAAAGACGGTGTGTTCCTTCCAACTTAGACTTTCACTATAAAAAATACTATATTTCTAAAAATAAAAAATAAGAACCACATTTATACCATATTTGTATAAAGTTTTTTTAAAAAAATAAATAGTAAAAAATATAGGGTAAACTACACGGGATACCTCCGATCTTTGGGGTTGGTGTTGAAATGACCACCGATCTTTCAATTTTGTCAAAATAACCACTCAACTATTGATATAGTTCCAATATAGCCACCAGCCGTTAAAACCTAACGGATAGGCTGACGTGGCAGTTAACAAAAACTTGTATAATTACACATTTAGTCCCCGCCATTTTCACATTTAATCAATTTAGTCCTAGTTTCAATTTACTAAAATAAAATAATTATTTAATTAGGTGATGACACGTGTCACCATCTTATTGGAGAGAAAAATCAAAGCATTGCACAAATGTAGTTGGGGGAAACAAACCCATAATCCCTTGGGTGTAGGGGGAAAGCCTCTGCCATTGGGCTAGACACATATTTATGACATGAAACACAAAATTTAATATATGAGTTATATGATTGTTAATGCCATGAAAAAAGAATTAAATGTGATTTTAGGGGATTCGAACATGACACACTTATGATGCATAAAAACATCTAACACTAAAAATTTATAAACCCTAAACCCTAAAAATTTTATAAACCATAAAAACTAAAAAAATTATAAACCCTAAACCCTAAAAATTTATAAACCCTAAAAACTATGGTTAGTGCATGCTTTAAAAAAATCTATAAACCCTAAACCTTTAAAAATATAGTTAGTGCACGATTTAAAAAATTTATAAACCCTAAACCTTAAAAGTTTTATAAGCCATAAACCCTAAAAATTATATAAACCCTAAACACTGAAAATCTAAAACCCTAAACCCTAAAAATTATAAAACCATAAACCCTAAAAATTATACACTCTATAACCTAAAAATTTTATAAACCCTAAACCCAAAAATATGTAAACTCCAAACCCTAAAAATTATAGTTAATGCGTGATTTAAAAAATCTCTAAACTCTAAACCCTAAAAATTATAGTTAATACATGATTTAAAATTTTATAATCCCTAAACCCTAAAAATTTATAAACATTGAACCATAAAACCTAAAAAACTTATAAACCCTAAACTCCTAAACTCTAAAAATATGTAAACTCTAAACCCTAAAAATTATAGTTAGCACATGATTTAACTTTTTTATAGACCTAAACCATATACCCTAAAAATTATAGTTAGTGCATGCTTTAAAAATCTCTAAACCCTAAATCCTAAACCTTAAAAATTATAGTTAGTGCATGATTTAAAAATTTATAAACCCTAAACCGTAAAAATTATGAACCCTAAATCATAAACCCTGTAAATTATAATTAGTGCACAATTTATGATTTTTAACTTATTTAATAATTTTAGGGTTTAGGGTTTATAAAATTTTTAGGGTTTAGGGTTTATAATTTTTTAAATTGTGTACTAACTATTTTTAGGGTTTAGAGATTTTTTTAAAACATACACTAACTATAGTTTTTAGGGTTTACAAATTTTTTAGGGTTTAGGGTTCATAATTTTTTAGGTTTTAGGGTCTATAAAATTTTTAGGGTTTAGGGTTTAAAAATTTTTGGGTTAGATGTTTTTATGCATCATAAGTGTGTCATGTTCGAATCCCCTAAAATCACATTTAATTCTTTTTTCATGGCATTAACAATCATATAAATCATATATTAAATTTTGTATTTTATGTCATAAATATGTGCCTAGCCCAGTGGCAGAGGCTTTCCTCTACACCCAAGGGATTGTGGGTTCGATTCCCCCCAACTACATTTGTGCCTAGTTCAGTGACATCACCACCTGATTAGAGGAGGAAAATAAATTAATTTAATTAAATAAAAATAGATAAAATCCTTCAATAACATGATGACATATGTCACCACCTAATTGAATAATTAATTTATTTTATTAAATTGAAACTAAGACTAAATTGATTAAATGTGAAAGTTGTAGGGATTAAATATGTAATTATTCAAGTTTTTGTTAACTGCAACTTCAGGCTCTCCGTTAGATTTTAACGGCTGGTGGCTATATGGAACCATATAAATAATTGAGTGGTTATTTTGACAAAATTAAAAGATCGATGGTCATTTCGACACCAACTTCAAAGATCGGTGGTCTCACGTGTAGTTTACCCAAAAATATAAGTAAAAAATAAAAAAGACGAAACAGAAAGCAGAGTGTCAAATCAATGACAATAACATAAAAGAAGGAAAATGGTACGCTACACTGACGTGTGCTTATAATACCACAAATAGATTTAAGATAGGTTAGGCGTGGATATAGATAAGGCTTACAGGAACAATCTCTTTCCCACTTATCCATCCAAATTCAATGACCCAACCTTATCCTCAAACTAAAAACATGTCGTGTGGGTTGTTTCAAGTAAATAAGATTAATAGTAAAAAATATTTAAATTATATTTTTTAGATAAGTAATTAATTAAAGTATTTTTCAATCTAAATAAGTATTATTTTCACCGTTATTATATTAGGGGTCTAACTATTAACGGTTATTTAAAAAAAATTAACAAATCAAAATATGACATGTGTCTTTGATTTTAATTTCTTTTTATTAACTTAATTTTAAAAATTCCTAAAATTTCCAAAGTCTATAAAATAACCCTTAAATCTCTAGATCCCTAAATCTGACCATTGTTGTTGCCATTCATCACGTTGTCGGCCACTAAATAAAGCCTCCTCCTCTTCCTGCATGACCCATCTGTTTTTGTCGTCTGATCGATCGTCGTTTGTCATCTATATTTTTTTCTCCTTATTTCATCGTTTGGCTTTGTTTCAACGTTAGATACGTCGATGAGAGAATATAGAAAATGATCGTGGGGTCTGACGATGAATGTGATGGGCATACCGTCGACGATAGACGATGACAATAGCTGAAATCGAGATTTAGGACTTAGGGATTTGAAGACTATTATTAGAATTCTAAAGAATTTTAAGATATTTTTAAAAAAAATTTAAAAAAATTAAAAAAAAAACATGTCATGTGTCATATTTTTATTTGCTAACAAAAATTTTTAAATGAGAATTAACAGTAAAGCATTTAAGACGGTAAAATATTAGACACATATTTAAACTAAAATATATTCTAGACATTTATCTAAAAAATATATATAATTCTAGTATTTTTTAACTACTAAGCCAAGTAAATTCACCTGTTGTTTTCCAATTTGCTGGTTTTCTCCACGATCGCAAATATTTGTGGTCTGATAACGTCGGTCTATCCCTTTCCACAAGCAAAATTTTCGATCATATGTAGGATGAGATGTGACAATCTCTAAACACGGCCGCATAACTTGCTTAATATCTCTGTCCAAAAACTGAGTTACTTTTTCAATCGAATAAATTATATTATGGGTCATCCTCGCCACGTCATTTATAAGACCAACCAATAAAAATCTCTTGTATCATTATTTTTTTATATTATATTTTTACCAAGCGAATCTTCACTTGATAAAAACTCTTTTTAAAATTGTTTTACAATAAATATGAGTGAAAATTCACTTGGTAAAAATATATGAAATGGAAAAAATAATGAGATTGGTGATTTTTATTGGTTGGTCCTATAGATGACGTGGCGGAAATGACACATGATATAATTTTTCTTTCGATTGGGATTAATATAGAATTTCAGTTTAAATAAAAATCTTATGTAGAAGTAAAGTTATTATTGAACTAATATTTTGTTATTAGTAATCTAGACATGCACATTAATTCGGGTCAATATAGAATTGAGTTAAAGTAAAGACTTTAACGAGGATGTTAGTTAATTGATTGTATTTATTATTATATGTATTTTTTCTAATTAAGTTTAAAAGATTTTTAATAAAACATATGATAGTATTTCTATTTTCATCTAAAAAATACAAAATCTTAATTCACTCTTGAGTTATGAATAAAAATTATTTGTCCTTTTATGCCCCTATTTATATCTTCATATTAAAAAAAGTTTAGAGTTAAGGTTCAAAGTTAGAATTTAAAAAATTAGTGGTAGAGTGTATTTTTAGATTTTTAATGTTTAAGTTGTAGGATTTAGAATTTAAATTAGGGCTTAGAATTTAATTTTGTTTAATATTGGGCATGGAAAGAGGCACCAAGAAGGGGCAAATGATTTTGTATAATTGTGGTATAATTATGAATAAATTACATATGATCCCTTAAATAATTAAACTGCCCTTGCGGGTCATTGCATATGTATTATATTTGGTATAATTGTGAGTTTCATTTCCTACTTTTATAAAAATCAAATTAGTCCAATTGAATAATTACATTAAATATTGTAATTAAATTGTTACTTTGAAATTTAACAATTCAGATTTGTATTCAATAAATTAAAATTATCAATTTAAATTTATATATTTACTAATTGAAATAATTTTAATTATTTTATAATTAATATTTCATTACCCAAGGGAGCAACAAGTGAATAGAAATCATCTACTTCTTTTTGGTGCCCCTATTTATGTCCTATACTAAAAATTAGGTTTAAGGTTAGGGTTTAGGAAATTTAGGGTAGGATGTAAATTTTAAAGTTTAAGGTTAAGGCTTAAAATTTAATTTTTTAGTGCAGAAACATGAAAAAAAACACTAAAAAAATAAAGGATTTTTATCCAACAGCAAGCTATTACAAAAAACGTAGAGTCGGACTAAGGATTAAGCTAAACCCCATTCAATACAGAGCCTCGTATAATTTTTTATTTTTGGAATATACAATAATCAAATTTTAATCGATTATAACAATAAAGAAAACTTTATATTTTTCCATGTCAAATGCCTCGGTAGCCATATGTCAACTTCTCTATCCAATTATTTTAGGGTAAACTACACCGGTAAACACCGAACTATTTGGGGATACATACTTTGATCATCGTATTAAGTAACTCGTCAATTAAACTACCAAACTGACCTATTTTGATAGAGGGGTGACAAAAAATTTGTAAAATTACACATGTGGTCCCTGTTATTTACTTAAATAAAAGTAATCAACCAATCAAGTGGTGACACATGACACCACCTGATTGGAGGGAAAAATATATTAAATATTAAATAAAAATAAATTAAAATTTGAGTAAATTTATCCAATTGGGTGATGACACGTATCATTATCTGATTGGTTGATTAATTTTATTTAGTTAAATTAAAATTAGGACCAAGTTGATATAATAGGTAAATAACATGGAGCAAATGTGTAATTTTACAAATTTTCGTTAACTGTCACGTCGCTCATCCGTTAATTTTTTAACTGATGTGGTCAAAATAGGTCAATTTAATAAATTTGGTGGTTTAATTGACAAGTTGCTTAGATCGATGGTAAAAATAGGTATCTCAAATAATTCATTGGTCCCGGTGTAGTTTACCATTTTATGTAAGGTTGGCCAACTGGTGCCAATTGGCTAGGTATTTTGTACTTCATTTCCTTTGTCTGTTTGACTTCATAGAAGTATCAATTAACACGCTTACATTCAGTAAGATTCATTCTGAAAATCATATTTTTAAATTTTTTATTTATTTACGAAATTTTAAAATTATTTTGAGCTTTTGTACAATATAAATCGAAAATTGAAGCAAAGAAAAAAAACTAATTGCTACTATTTTATTATGACAATAAGAAATGATTGTTCTAAAATCAAAACTTTTTGAATATTCAATTTATAATAAATAAACTATCCAAATTGCTCTTCATTCATAAAAAATATTAAACTTTTAAATGTATTCGATCTCATATTCTCTCGTACAACGACAATACTAACCGAGCTATGTTCATTATTCGATCAGTTCTAAAAGCAAAACTTAAACGACCGCATAAAGAAACAATCCCCAGGTCCTAACTGATTAATGTAGAGGACGGGGTGAAGGAAAATAATCGTTAAATTTATATAATGTATTTGTCTGGAAAACGGTTTTATTAAAACGAACAAAAAAACCTCTCATTTTTAATACTAATTTTTATACTTCAACGTTAAAAAAACTAAATCTTAAGTCTTAATACTAAATTTTAAATTTTATACCGTAAAAAATATACTCTATATCCTTTATCCTAAAACTTGATCATAAAGACTGTTAGCCAACATAATTATTTGTGTAATTACAACAGTTTCGTTTACCAATAGAGAATCCTCGTCAAACTAATAGTTCAATCAATTTACACAATTATTATTAAAATTCGGTCTATATATCAAATTAAAAATTCTTTCTAAATAGAGTAGTATATATGCGTGACCCTTTTTCAACACTACCGACTAAATAAATTAATTTTTTTTATTAATCATTGTAATAGATATAAATTGTAGATTTAACCATTGTCTTCTAATTTGATTGATTTTAATTCATGTATTTTTTAATTAAGCATGACTCAAATTGTAGCTGTACACCAAACATTGACAATAATTATTAAATTTGTTAAGTTAAATTATGTTATCAATCGATGTTGAATCATGTTTTGCAATTTAGTTTTTTAAAGAATTTATAATTTAATCATATTGTAGTTTTACATTTTAAAACCATGACTTGAATTATAAAATCCTGAAAGTACAGGAGTAAAATTGATCACATTAGAATATATGAATTAAATTCATAACTTACACGTAATATATTGACTAATATAAACAAATTTATAAAAAATATTCAACTTTATATGATTCTTAAATTTTACTCCATTGGTTAAAATTTGTTTAAACCATGAGTTTAACCGATAGAAAAGCTTATAAACTAGGCTTTTGGAACATTTTTAAAGTTATCAATAATCTAAATTAATTTATATCTTTAATATCACGAGTCAATTAAATACAAATTTAGTTAATAAATATAAAAGGGAATTTATTCATTTCTCCATATAAATTTTTTTCGAACAATTTCTACTTAAAGAAAAAAAAGAATTTATATTTAAAGTTTGTGGTTGTCAATGAATGAGTGAGATAAATGTTAGGAAATTAGAAGATTATCAAATGAAAAAAAAACATTAATTGAATGAGTGAAATTGATTACGACCATGTAAAATTCGATTAGTTTTAAACTAGTTCATGATCATACGATGATTGAAATTGATGAATTAGATTAAACACTCCACTCTTTTTCCCCTTAAAAATATTTTCATTTCTAACTTTTAATCTTACTTATCTATTTCACTTATTCAATTGTCATAAAATAGGTAAAACTAATTGAATTATATATATATATATATATACATATATAAGGTTGAAATTAAATATATTATGTATCATCAGTGGTAGTGATTAATTTCCTTTATTACAAATGTTTATGAAGAGATAAACGACATATCATAAAATATACTTTATTGACGTGAGTGAGAATTAAACCCATGACCATAACATTTATAGTACTAAATTATGTTATTGTTTATACTTTTAATAATTGTTAATTAATTATCATTTATCATATGTAATTGCGATATTCATCAATAAATTATTAAAGGCTTAAGGGTTTAATAAATTTTTAAATTTTTACAAAAAAATTAATTAAGCTCTTAAACTTTTTTTTACACCTAATTAAGCCCTCAAACTTAAAAAAAATTAATTCGACCTTTTGACCAACGTTGGCCGTTAAATTTAACGGTTTTTTTAAAAAATCTTATTGACATGTGTCGCAACAGGATAATGTCACTTGTCATTTCTAGAAATTTTAAAATTTTAATTTTTAAAATATATAAAAATCCGAAAAAAAATCTTAAAAATTTAAAATTCTAAAAAAATATTTTAAAAATAAAAAATTATAAAAATATTACCCGGTTAAAAGATTCTCTGAGTCAGCATTTGATATAACGGATAAGCTATTACCTGTTGGCTGTTAGTAATTTTGTTAACCCAACCGATCTAACTCGGTTTCACTCAACTGTATAAATACCCTTAACCATCTTCCCATTTTCCCCAAACTTAAAAATCTCGAACCGAACAAACAAACAAAAAATCAACGATAATGGCTTTCACTTCCGCTACAATGGCTTCCTTCACCTCTTCCTCTGCTCATTTTATGGGCTCCAGAGTTTCCATCAAGGAACAGAGCTCCATGCCGACACATGTCCATTTCCGGCAACTCCGCATCTCCGCCGCCTGTTCATCGACGGCCGAGAGGCCGGTTTCACACATTGCTTGTCCATCATCGCTGTACGATGTATTGGGGATCCCGATGGGCGCCACGTGTGACGAAATCAAGGCTGCTTACCGGAGACTGGCGCGGGTTCTACACCCTGATCTCTCGGCTAATGGTCGAAACGACGCCGCCGCCAACGAGTTCATCAAAGTACACGAAGCTTACTCTACGCTGTCGGATCCTGAGAAGCGGGCCTATTATGACCGAACGCTGTTGTTCAGGCCAAGGCGGTCTTTTTCTCTTTCTGTCGAACCGGTGACCAGTTCAACGTCTCCTCAATTTTCTGGTTATACGAAGCGAACATGGGAAACTGATCAATGTTGGTGACACTTTGTACGAACTGTGAAATTCAGAGATGGGTTTTAGCTAATTTTCATTCTTTTGGGGCTTTTGGCTTTTGGGAATTGCTAATTTTGCTTGTAAATACTAAATATAAGTATTTTTTTTTACTCTGAGGCTAATTTGGGTAATTACCCATTTTTCTAGATTGTAATTGATTTCTAAGCCTAATTTTCTTAGATTCTCGAAACCAAGCAATTCAGACAGGAAATGTAATTTTTGTTCAATTAATCATCTGGAGTTGAAGTTACAGATAAACAAAGAAGATAACAACGATTGTTTGTTCAATTATTGTTTGGATTTGAAGACCACCTGCTGGAAAAAGAACTAAATACCCGTCTTCATACTGGTAGCTTTATACGAGTGTTTGTTTACACATATATGCTTATTGTCACGCTTGAGAAGAGGCGGGATCATTAATTTAACATCAGAAAGAAAAAAGAAATATTAGAATATAAATACGGTGGCGCTGCATATCCTATCAAACATGTTTTTTTTGTAAGAGGGTGAACAACTGTGACAAGGTGGCCCATCACGAGAACAGAAGCTCGTGACGAGCCCTCGTCACGAGGTTAAATGAGAAAAAATATCACTCCTAAAAAGAGACGAGATCATTAATCTCATATCAAAAAAAAAAAATGGCCCCGTAACACTACGCTGAAGAGTGAAGACAGCTTAAGCACTTCATAAAAAAATTGAAAAGTCTAGTCACATTCGGAAAGAAAATACCTATTTGTTCAGAGCTGACTCGAGGGAATCTGTGATATCATGATCCCATTGGTGCCAAAGATTGCAAATTTTATATATGGGCAGATTTGACTTGAGCAGTTGGGACAAAATTATGATTTGATCTTCCAACTTCTACTAGCAGAACCATGGAACTTTGAAGTCTCCTGATATTGGCTGCAATATATTTCCAATTTTCCACGGGATTTTGCCATTCAGTTAGACCCACAGTTCAACTTCGCTGTTTAATCCAAATCCAACACCAAATTTTACATTAGCTTCATGCCCAAGCTCAACCGTGAACACTGTCCAGTAAAAAAAATACCCATTCTCAAGTTTGGCCCAACAGGGAACTATCAGTATGAAATGATAATAGGAGGCGTGTCGGAACTTTAATGCCTTTACCATATAATTGACTTCCATCGGGCCGCCTGTCAACTGTTACCGGAGGTGAGCTCAGGCGTTGGTCGAACAGAGCATGGCACGGCTTATAAGGTCTCTAAGGCAATGGCCGCCATTGCAGCTGCAGCAGCAGTGGCAGTACCACTGCTCCTCTCGGATACTAATAGTATCAACTAAACCCCCTTCCCATTGTTTCTATTTCGCCACTTCAACTTCCTCCCGCGGGAAC
This sequence comes from Hibiscus mutabilis, assembly GCA_019671005.1. Taxonomy (NCBI): domain Eukaryota; kingdom Viridiplantae; phylum Streptophyta; class Magnoliopsida; order Malvales; family Malvaceae; genus Hibiscus; species Hibiscus mutabilis. Next base: position 16,870,410 of record CM033713.1, on the reverse strand, counting down.
GCTCGTCACCGCCCACGCGGAATCAGATTTTCCAATGCCCCATCTCCATATGATGTCCAAGAAAGCGAAACCAGCGACGACTCGGAATCCGATGCAAAGAAGAGCCGCAACCAGAAGAAGCGCGAGGCTCGTCGCGCCGTCCGTTGGGGTATGGACCTTGCTTCTTTCTCCAACCCTCAAATCAAACGTATCCTCGGGTACAGTTCAAACCAAAAAACATATATTTATTTGAGCTTTTGAAATGGTATATACTGAAAGCTAACATCTTTTTTTTTTTTTAATTTTTAGAGTGGCTTCTCTCGATCAAGATGTTTTCGATGCTTTAATGTTAGTTAAGGTACTTAGAAATTGCAAATTTTTGTAATTTGAAACGCCTTTTGTGTTTCGTTGCAAAATATGTTATTGAACACAAGGTGTTTGTATTTTGGTTGCAGAGACTAGGCCCTGATGTTAGAGAGGGAAAGCGAAGGCAGTTCAATTATATTGGTAAGAAAAGTTTATTCGACATCAATTGATTTACATTCCTTTAGCTTATACTCATCGTGGGTCAATGCTATATACTTATATTTTGTGTTAGGGAAGCTGCTTCGAGAAGCAGAACCCGAATTGATGGAAGCTTTGATTCAAGCTACAAAAGTAGGTGACCAGAAAACATTGCAGGCTTTAGCTGGTTCAAAGACACAAATTACTAAAGAAGAAGAAGAAGATTATGAAGACGATGATGATGATCCATTCGAATATACTGTAATTTAAGTTTGATTTTAAGACTTATAATAAGCTTAAGCTGATCGCACTTGCATATAGTGTTGTCTTACTATTTGTTTTTACATTCTGCAGTCGCAGGAGTTTGTTAACATTGCAAATAGATGGTTTGATGGGTTGAGCAGCAAGGACATTGAAATTACGAATGAAGTGTTTTCGATTAGCAGCATTGATTTTGATCGTCAGGTAAGCAAACCAAGTTTGATGTTGCTCATTTGTTGCCAAAGTTCTCTTAGCCAGGACTGCTTTGATCAGTATGTACTGTTGGAGGCTTGGGGATAGTTAGGCTAGCAAATTCGCCCAAATCTTTGCCTTTAAATGCTTGAATGACTGCCCTGCATGAACCCCTTATATTTCTCTGTTGAGCTGTTGCATCGCTCTAAAGTCAAACAGTGCTCATTTTTCAGTTTGCTTTTATGTTCATTCATCAAGTTAGTTCCTTTGTTTTCTTTTGTTGTCTTGCATGGAGCTTTCTCGGAAGCTGATGTCCTTGGTTGTGTGCTTGTTGTCTTGTTTCTGTTTTTGAATAAAATTGCTGGCATTCTTCTGTTAAAAAAAAGAAGCTATTAAACTGCTACCGCCTACCGGTACAGATTCCTCTACATACACAGCTTCTTTTTTGACAAACTCTACATGCACAACTTAAAGCATCTCAACTTAAACCCCAAGCATTGGAAGGATTTGATCGAATCATTTACAGTGCTCTTTAGACTTGCAAGCCATAATTATACTGCAGCCTCAACCGCTCACTTGTCGTCGGTTCTAAGCCAAATCTCATACATATTGGCAAAATTCCAAGCTATCCTACCACTTCCCTTGCTGCCGATTACAGATAGGAAGCTACCCTAATACATCCCTTATTACTGGTTCTGAGCCCAAATCTGATACATATAGGTGATTCCGAGCCATGCTACACTTGTTGCCCTATCTGAACCAAGTCTGATATATATATATATATATATATGGAATTCTGAGCTATCTTATTCCTTGGGATAATTTACATAAGAGCCTTTCTTTTGAGTCTGACAACAGCCGAGTGCAGTTCCTCATCCAAGCGCTCCTCTGTTTGTCAGGCAAAGTTTCTTGATATATTGCCGTATGGATTATTTCATCGAGTAGTGTTGCTTTGCAGGAACTGCGTAAACTTGTTCGAAGAGTGCAAACGAGTCAAGAACAAAGCCGGAATTCGACTGAAGAAGACAAGGCAAAAATAGAAGCAGCTGTAAAGAGTGCCGAAAAGTCGCTCACCCGTTTTCTTCGTACCCTTGCCAAGCAGTTACCAACAGAAGAGAGTTTTGATTAATTTGTTCTGTATTATTATTATTTGGTTCGAAATGTAATATCTTTGTTTTGTACCATAATTAAATCCTTCTTCCTATGCTTGCTGTATTACATACGATTAAAGTCTTAGCAATGTGGCATGTTCTGCTGCCCAATCTATAAAGCACGGTTAAAACACGATTTTTTTTTTTTTGATTCATTTAATAAACAGTGTCCAAACTATATCTTATTTTTGTTTTAGTTTAATTTTTTGGTCAAATAGTCCATTCCCTTATTGTTATTATTTTCAATAGAAAATGTATAGAAATTGTTTAAATAATATACGGATTTTAAATTTTTAAAGGGATGACTGCCCCTGTTAGCCCCTCGGTCCACCCTTAAATGCATGCCATATGGTCTGTGTTTTTAATTATCTTTAAAATTAATTAAATTAAAACTAAAATCCAAGTATATAATTAGTTTTACTTTCATCCATTCATCGATTTTTTTTTCTTCCGATTGATTTGTCATATACCTTTTTGACATTTGCAGTCTGTGTTTTGAGTCTTGTTTATAGCTAAAGATGACTTGTAATTCCCTGTTTTTATACTCATGAATTGATGAGCCAAACGTGGCATATTAGTGTTGATCGTACAACTAGTACTTGATGAATGTGTGAATGTTGCACCAGTTTGTAATCTTAATGAAAATGTCATTACCATTCTAGTCACTTTTGTGGAGATATTTCACTCATGATGTGCATTATGTTGCTTCGCTCCTACCATTAAAGCATGCTTAAGAAAATTCTCACATTAAATAAATAATTTAAAGGAAAAAATAGAGAAAAATGATATATTTGATCTAAAAATTATCGCACCTTCTTCTCCCCTAATATCCCCTACCGTTTAGGTAGGATTAAGATTAAAATTTATAAAAAATAAAAAAAATATTTTTCTTATAAGTGGGACCCAATTGAAAAGGATAAAATTATACTTTTATAATTGTAGATCAAATTATTAAAATATATAAATATTACTATACAAATTATTAAATGAAGTATACCAATTATTATATGAACACAACATTTTTTTATTATAGGTTAACAATTGACTGAAACAGTAAATACAAAATTAAAGGGAGATCTATTAATTAGCCCAATTGCTAAGAATATTTATAGTATCCTATTTTGTATGGGTGTAAATCTCGGTATAAAAATATAATACTAAATTAAATGAATCTTGAATCTGATGAATAATTCTAGAAATAAAAAATCAAATGGAAATATAAGTAGCATGGTAGATTAAAAAAATCAAGCGGAAGGAAAAGAAAAAATCTCAGCCAAACACAGCAACTTGTCTCAAAATCCGGTCGAGTAGACACTATAGCGACTTCTAGTTTGGCCCACATTGACGTTAGTTTCCGAAAAGCTCAAATTCCCTTATAAAACCGCCATTGAAGAATCTCACACTTTCCCGACACCCATTTCTGAACAAGAAGGAGAAGAGTGTTGGATTTTGCCGATACCCCAACTTCCTCTTCTTATTCTTTTCATTTCTATAATAAGATTCTTCATACAAAACATAAACATTGACTTTAATGGCTCAAGTTACACTTGTTGCTGCTGCTTGTGTTCTTGTTCTATCGCATTCCTTTTTGCCAGGTATTTTCATTTTGGAAAATATTGAAAAATGTTCAATCAGTTTTATCTTTTAACTATTAGATTTTGGTTTCATTTTTCTTTTTGATTACGTTGTAAACATGAGTGAAAGGAACAATCTTACCATAGTGAACAAATGCGATTATGTGATGGCCTGGAATTCTCTCGAACGCCGGCGTTCCGACGCTTCCCACGACAGGTTTCACTCTCCAGAGAGGCGAAACCAAAACCATTAACGCGCCGACATCTTGGGGAGGTCGTTTTTGGGGAAGAACCCATTGTTCCCAAGATTCCGCCGGTAAATTTTCATGTCTGACCGGCGATTGTAGCTCCGGGAAGCTGGAATGTTCGGGGAACGGCGCTGCTCCGCCTGCCACTTTGGACAGCGACGGAGGTCTTGATTTCTTCGATGTCAGTTTGGTCGACGGTTACAACGTCCCTATGTTGGTTGTTCCTCACGGCGGCACGGTGCAAAACTGTACCTACACCGGCTGCGTAGGGGATCTCAATGACTCGTGTCCTTCGGAGCTCAAGGTAATGAACACAGACGGCGGAGCTGGCAGCATCGCATGCAAGAGCGCTTGCGAGGCCTTCTGCCATCCCCAGTACTGTTGCAGCGGCGCGTATGGCACACCCGATACTTGCAAGCCATCTTCGTACTCGGAAGTGTTTAAGAGAGCTTGCCCACTCGCCTACAGCTACGCCTATGATGATAAAACCAGCACCTTCACATGTGCTAAAGCTGATTACACGATTACTTTCTGTCCTTCGCCTAACACTGGGTAATTTTTCTTAACCATTTTTGTCACGTGGCTAGAGTTCTAACCAGCCCACCGTGCGGCCTTAGGCGATGTGACTCAAGACAAACGCCTAAGTAAGCCTTTTCAACCCTCTCGGAAGATCAAACTTCCCAAGCATCGACAAACGCAAAGCGTTCTACGCAGAATCGGATCAAACGAGATGAGCAAAGAAGAACTTCGAAAGAACGCTCAAGAACAAAGAAAAGAACACAAGAACACTCAGAGGATTTAGAGTAAATGCCTTTATTCCTTGGAAAGTTGGATACATGAAATGAGGAGGGGAAGGCCTCTATTTATAGTTGAGTTCCCCCTAATCCGACGGTCCATACAAATTTACAATGACGGCTAAGATCAAAGCCCACCTACCACAATGGTACAATCCTGGGAATATTCCCATCTATCTATGGTAACAAATCCTATGTATACAAGGCAAGTTTACATTGGTCAAAGTGGATGGATAAGCCTTTTAGAATCTCCCACGGATCGGGCTAAGTCTGGTGGTCTCTTTGGGCCCAAAATCTCTATCAGAACCTCTTGGGAACCCTGGTGTGCACCCCGTGGTGCCAATGACTTGGGCCTTGGCTCACGGCCCGTGACATTTTGCAGCTCCAACGTTAACGTTTTAAAAAGGAAATCATAGTCACGAAAACAACGTTCAAACGTTGGCGTAAACTTTTCACGTGGTTCGGGGAAAAAACTGAATAACTCGCCATTATCTTATGTTGGTAGGCTCTTTGCACTTTTCACACGTTTTCGTGCCGAACCAGCTTACCATCGAGTTGTTGTCAAAAAGTCTTTAATTTGGTATCAGAGAGTCGAATTTTGATACCGAACCCCATCAAGGAACTATTATGTTATCATTATTCATTATTATTGATTGTGGTTATAAATGCTTCGTAAGGGAAGATGTTAGCTTCTTTTGTCGACCTATTTTGTTGTTACGTCACGTTAGAGATATTATTATTTTTTGTCGGGGCTTTTAACGGCTAGTTTTGGTACGTAAATTTGCAGCCAGAAATCATCACAAGGGCAGGATACGACTTCACCTCTAGTATTCAACAACACAATGGTGTACGAAGGTGCGTTCGAGGAAAGCGCTGCATCGCCGTCCATGTTCGCTCACGTGTTCCGATCACACGCGATTGTTGGGATCGTCGGAATCACAATGGTGATGCCATGGCTCTTCTAAGTTCTAAGGTTTTGAGTAGCTTTATGCCGTTGGCTAAAAGTAGGCCTCATCTGACGTTGTCCCGTTGCGGATGTGGATATCCGTATCATGCATGGGTCGTCGCCCACGTTGATGTGGCTCATACGTCGAAGAAAAGAAGTTACGGATGAAATTAGAGGCTTTTAGTTTTAAGAAATATTTTCTGGTTTTTATTTTTTTAGGTTTATAAATATAGGATGGGATGGGATTGGGATTCGTTTCATTGTAGGTTTTCACTTTCGGTAATATATAAAATACATTGGGCAGACTTCCTAGAAAAAATAAATTTACTTCTTTTAAAAAATTTATATTCTATGCATCGTAGTTAAATTAAAAAAGTCCACGAGTTGAATTGGATGATTGTCATATACTCCAATATAATAATAAAAAAAATCATTAAACTTTATTTGTGTTTTTTTTAACTCCATTAATAATATATACCGAACATAAATAATGATAACAGATCTCCGATTAAAAAGTTTTAGTGAGGCACATGGTAAATTAGTAATATTCTTTTTCATATATATAGAAAAAAACAATGGCAACAAGAGTGTTTAATAGTGTTGGTTGTGATTGGGCCAGCTGTTTGTTGGATTTCATAGTCGACTTGATAGGATGTTCCAACGAACAAATTTTATCAATTTCATTATTGATAAACCTTTTTATCGACAGCATGCTGCATGCAACATTTTTTGCGTGGTGACGATAGATTTGAAGATATGATGAATTATTATTATTATTATTATTTACAAGAGCCTAATTAATTGGTCACACTTGTGCAACTTGTGATGTTACTAGACTATGAGCTAAGGTATATCCAATAAATATTTTCTTTGATTTTTGGGTTATTAGATTGGTCCATGGTTTAGAATTTTGCTGCTTTAATTTTGATGTTTAGGCTATTATTAGTTTGAAAGTTGTTGATGTACAACAAGTGATAGTGATTCGTATAGATTTTAGATGGTTTATTTTCTTTGAAAAAAGAAACTAGTCATTTAAGATCATAAAATAATTATATAATAAAATGTTAAAAATCAACCATAAGACTCAAACAAAGATAAATACAAACAACACTAATCAATGAAAGCACGCTGACAAAACAGTAATACCACAACTCAATTGCAAACAAGAAGCGATGACTGTGAACGCTTATCTAAATCCAGCTCAAGGGTTCAGAATAGGGAAGATCCACAAGACAACCAAACAAGCATCATCTTGATCAGCCGATGCGACATCAAATCTAATCCTGAGAAAAAGAAAAATGAAAAGAACAATTGATCGATCGAAAATTAAAATAGAAAATGAACCAAAATACAGGAAAACATGCCACAATGACAGAGCTATTCTTATTAAGAACTTAAAAACAAAGATATGATATAATAAACTAAAGCATAATGCTAAAAAAATATTCCTAACGTTTGATTGAATAGTTATTTTGGCCCATATTATTTTTTTGAAGCAATTTAACCTTCAACGTTTTATTTTGGGTCAAAATGGTCCATCTGCAGATAAAAACTGTTAGTCAACTAACGCTAATTAACTTGAAATGATGCGAAAATCCTACATGGCAGTGCTCGCCGCGATTGCAATGTCATATGAGCAAATATGTTGACTTTACATAATGACATATTAGTAACAGAATTTTAATAAAATTGTATAAAATATAAAATATGTTTTCCTCCTGACGTGTCATTCTGTCATGTCATTTCAAGTTGTTTAGTGTTAGTTGACTAATAGTTTTCATTCACGAAGGGACCGTTTTGACTCAAAATGAAAAGTTAAATAGCTCCAAAAAAGAATAGGGGCTAAAGTGAATATTCAATCAAACGTTATGAGTATTTTTTGACATTTTACCATAAAAAAGAGAAAAAAAAGAAGAAGATTATAAGCGTTTAACGACCAACTTCAAAAATATTAGTGTCGCCACCGATCAAATAAAGATAAAAAATTAGCGTGCTTAAGTTGGATATAAAAAACCCTTAAGTAAATGTATTTAGAGAATATTAAATAGTTCAACCAATACGGTGGTTACCATTAATCCAATGCATGTTGGCAACGGGCAGGCAGCCTAGCTAGGCACATTTTTGGTTGAATGGATAACAAAAAGGGTCCAGGTTGTCAATGGCAGCAACATGTTGGAACTTTACAATAATTGCTGCATTATTGATTCATTATACACATGTAATTTGAGATGCTAATAGAATGAGGCAGGTGGAAATTGTCAAACGTATCATCACTTTATATTTATTATGCTCGGATTCATCAAAAGTATTTTTTAATAAAATAACACGTTTCATAAATCAAAGATTTCTTATTCATTTAAATACAAAGTATTTATTTTTAAATTATAAAAATCATAAGACTTAACCATTGATGGGTGTTCAAACTATATTATTTTTTATTAAACCAAATACTTTAGGCATCTATCAAAAAAATATAGTTTAAACACTTATTTTATGGTTAAGTCAAATTGTAAATTAAATAACAATATAAGTCAACCCTATCTAAATAATTCCAGTTTTTTACTAAATTAAATATATTTAAATAAATATTGAAACAAACCTATTGAGTGGTTCAAGTGATAAAAGATGTCATTATTTTTCTTATGCAGACTCGTATTTGAGAAACATAGTTTGTATGTGTGTGTTTTTATTTAAATTTAAAAATAGACTAAGATACTATATTTTAGTTGAATTAGAATGCTAAATAATACTGAAACTATAACGAATAGAGCTTAATAAAATTGAATCTAAACAAAATAGAACACTACAAATTGAACTGATTTTTACTTTTTCGATTTTCTTCTCTGATCTAATCAAAACCGAACTTGCAATAATTTTACTTTAATTTTTTTAAAAAAAGAAATCTTCATTTATAGCTATGCAATGCTGACTTGGGACTTTGGACATCAACATATGATTTGTATTACCTGTTTTTGGACCTCGCTGAGTTTTAATTAGCAGGTATCAATTATTGAATCCTTGATCGAGGGAAAATAACAAGGTATTAACGGAAAATGATTCAGTATATATATATATATATATATATGATGTATAGTTTTTTGAACTACATATTTTTATTGTCGTAGCGATAAAGATTTAGTTTAAGTTTAGAATTTATGGTTTAATGTCAAAATAAATGCTTAAATTATCATATTTTTTCTTTTAGGTGCCTAAACTTTTTTTTTCTTCTTTTAAGAGCCCAAACCATCCTTTTTTTTTAGATGCCTCAACTTTTTTTTTTGCCCATTTTAGGTGCCCAAATAATTGTTTTTTGCCCCTTTTATGGTCAAATTGAGGCACATACTTTAATTAAAAAACTAATTGTTTGGACATCTATTTTGACCGAAAGTGATAATTTAGGCATCTAAAAAAGGGAAAAAAAAAAATTAGACACCTAAAAACAAAAATAAGATAGTTTGTGCTACTAAGCCTTAAGATTTAAAGTTTTGACATTAAAATTTTATTTAAAAAAAATAAATATGCAAACTATAATAAAAACTGGGCTCGAGTATTACGTGATTATGGGCCTTCAATTATTAGGCATAACTTCCACAAAACCCAATAAAGAAAGATAAACGTGAAATAAACGTATTCGATTTTTAAAATAGACTTATGAATTTTACTGAAATTATATAATTTGACTTAGGAATTAGGATCATCCCTAATTCTATGGAAAAAAAAGAAAGCTTTATTAAACTCAAAAGTCCTCCAAGACAACCTGTCTAGAACCCATGAATCTATCATATATATTTTTTAATAGTCTTAAGGTGATTACACTATAGTATATGTTTATATATTTTTTAACCATATGATAAAACACATGTAGCGATGTTTTTTCTCGCTAAAAAAGATGTGTTTTATTTTTTATTATTGTTTGGAAAATATTTTATTCCGCGTGGAGTATTAGAAAACCCGCATTTTATTTAAAATGGGAGTCGCCACCGGCCACTCAAGGTGGACCGGACACCGTAGAAAACCAGAGATTTCAAAATATCGGGTTCGGGAGTCGGTTACGGATGGGGAAGGATTAGCACCCCCACACCGCCCAAAATTGGTACTTTAATAATTACCGCTTTATTAATATTAAACTTTCCGGATTAAAGTGACGATTAGATTAAAATTCGGTTATAAGTGCGAGTAAATTTTAAAGACCCCGTTATTCGAGAGTAAACGCCCAACCACTATCACTACGCCTGATACTGGCCCCGTTTACGCTCGAATAAAAGGGCACCGCATTGACAAAATATATGTTTGTTATACAAACTTAAAAACACATGGCAAATATGAACAAATATAATGCGATAAAAATATAAACAAATAAGAGCATAATAAAATATTAATCTAACATAAATAAAATACTAATCTAAAACATACATACATACATAACTATTAATTTAACCCATAAATAAAAATAAATCTAACATAAATAAAATACTAATCTAAAACATACATACATAAATATTAATCTAACATATAAATAAAAACATATTTAACATAAATAAAATACTAATCTAAAACATACATACATACATACATACATACATAACTATTAATTTAACACATAAATAAAAACATATCTAACATAAATTAGATACTAGTCTAAAACATACATACATAAATATTAATCTAACTTATAAATAAAAACATATCTAACATAAATAAAATACTAATCTAAATATATGCATACATAAATATTAATCTAACTTATAAATAAAAATATATCTAACATAAATAAAATACTAGTCTAAAATATAAATTTAAAACATACTAATATAAAACATAGATAAACATACAAATTAAAAACACAATTTTAAATTAACTTCTACTTCATTAAAATATAAAAATTACAACATAAATAAAAGGAAAGAAAATATACCTAATTAGGAGTTCGAATGATTTAACCCCGACCGACTCCACCGAGATCTACCACGACCTCTCCAAAAATATTAACTAGATCGGACCTAAAATAGGACCCCGATCGAACCGGTTAGGACCGAGGATATTACCCTGGTCCTAGGCTAGCCGGGAGCTAATGCCCCCTTATTTGGCTTGCCATGGCCGACTCATTTTTGGCTTGCTGCCAATCAATTCCAATTGCCATTTCATTTCCCTCTTGCAATTGCTTCTTTGCTTCCTATTTATAGAGGGGGGGAGGGTGACGTGGAGCCTTGTGCTCCACTCCCCTCCCCCCTTTATTATTATTATTATTATTTTTTTTTGCTTTTTTTTATTAATTTTATTATTATTATTATTTATATATATTATTACAATAATACTAAAAATACTAAAAACCCGTACAAAAATGAGTGATTACAACACACACTTTACAACAAAATTACTCGAATCCGAGTCTCTTATGATGAACGTCGTCCTCTTGTCCACTAGGACCACTCATTGGGTTCGAATCTATAATATTTCTAAAAGTTCATACGATTCAATAACTTAGATACAATGGATTTTGCCTATAAAAAGTAGTGTTTCTTGGTTCCCTCCCTACAGAACATGAGATGATAATCATCATGCACGGCGGCATCGGCGTGGCCCCGTCAACCAAATCCACTACTAATTCTAGTGCCCGCCGATCTGCTTTATTGAGCACTTATCATGAACATGATACGAAAGATATCGCCTCTCTCATAAACATATGATCAAACTAAAGTGAAAGAAACAGAAAAAAAGCTAAACAAAACTCTATCCGAGTATTAAAAAATACAGGCTTATGTCGGTATGACGCAAATCTTTACTAAAGGAGTTGAAAGGTGAGACAAAGAGGGGAAGAAAAGGAAATGATGAGGGAAAATGAATTATCCAAATGGAACTTTACACGATGGATAGCATGTCAAAGTACGTTCTTAGATGTTGAAACTTGAACGAACTTCTCCTCTTGCTAATACGATATTCACAGTGATTTCTTTGCACATAACATTACAAGTTTAATCATTGTATTTGCTAATATAAAATAGTTTTTAGGGATCGAAATTGAATTATAAATTTTTATGAAAGACAAATTAAATATAATTTTATCATTGTATTTGCATAAATTAGAATCATATTGTTTTAGGAGGACCGACGTGCAATTTTATCCTATAATATAACTTGCAATTTCTAAATGGTCTTATGTGCAGTTTAATCATTTTGGGGGAATCAAGACCCCTCTAGCTTCGCCTTTGGGTTTGCCTTATTTTGAGTCCCCCACACTTGACAATGAATGAACAGAGGTTGGATATATGTAGATGTGAATTCAAATTTACAAACCTATTCTAATATTTGAATCTATTTACCATTTACAACAAATCCGAGCATTATTATACAAATCAGTTAAAAATCCGCATTAAGCAAAAATATTAAAATAATGTTTTTAGGAGTAAAGCTAGTAATTGATTTAAAATTTATTATTCGTAAAAGTAAAGTGGATTCAGATTATTTAAAGGGAAAATATCTCATGCACATGTGGTGAAAATATTTTATTTTCACAAGTGCCCTAATTTTAAAGGTTAGGGATCTGGTTTAGTGTCCATAGTTTAGGGGTCTAGAATTTAGGGTATGCGATTTGAATTTAGAGTTTAGGGTTAGGATTTTGAGTTTAGAGGTTAGGGTTTGGGTTTTAGGGTAACATATTAGGGATTTATGTTTTTTACCTATAACCCCTAAATTCTAACCCTAAACTCTAAATTCAAACCACAATTCATAAATTCTAAGCACATAAACTATGAACCCTAAATTGGATCTCTAACCCCTAAAATTAGGCCACTTATGGAAATAAAATGTTTCCACCGCCAGTGCATGTTATAATTACCCTTATTTAAATATGAATATACTTATTTGTTCGAAACTAGAGATGAACCAATAAAGTGTTGGGGCGGTAGTTAAGTTTTTTTTTTGTAATCTCTATTAATGATCTAATTTCACCCTCTATAGTTTTATAATTTCAGGCTCACTAAATTTATAACATAACTTACTAAAAATTCACATCCCTAACCTAAAATCATACATTCGTCTATGCTCCAAAGTCATGGACCTCACGGTGAATGATAAAATAAAGTGGATTCAAATATCCGAATTTGTATTATGCTTGGAATACAGGTGCAAAACTAATTGACGAATTCATCGATACAACTTTGAATGATAAGTGCGTTAGGTGATGATAAAGTTGGCAACTTTCTATCGGGCTACTGTGAGTATTCTCTATGGATAATATCGTCTACAAAAGGCAGCTAGCGCCGGCTGGAATTGCTCAACTTTCCGCTGGTAATGGACGGATGAAAAGCAAGTTAAATAACCGCAGAAAGCTTTGAACATGCAACGCAGACATCCCACTTTTATAAACATAATTAGTGACATGTAAATGATGGGATGTTTACGTTGCATGCTCAAAGCTGATAAGTTAATTGTTAAAGAGACAAAAAATTATTAAATATTTAATCAAAGTAGGAAAATAATTAAAGAAGGATATGTTTGTGTCCTCAAATTTTTTGCTCTAATAACAACTTAGGTCTTTATAAATCTAAATATTAAGCCTTGTCCTCCGAAATTTTAAGTTTAACTACTTAATAAATTATTATATTTTTATATTCAATAATTTGACTCCTTCCGATATTCAATTCCAACCCCATATTATAAAAATAATCTAATTTTACGGTTTTTGAGAATGGTTGCTACATTGAGACGGAAGTTTGAGTTTTCTTTTACATGAAAAAGAGAGTATGAACTTTGCACATGCGCAACGTAGACATTTTTCACTTTAGTAAAGATTGGCATGTCCCTGCATATTCCTAAGCTTTTTGTGTTCTTTTAAAATGAAAAAAAAAATCTCAAAGTTTACATATTTTAGCCGACACTTAATAAAGGATTCGTTTATTTTCAATTCCCGAGGCTGCATTCTTGTTTAAGCTTCTTTTAGCATTATAACCGTTAAGTTGGGCTTCATTTGATGGTTGAATTTGAAAGTTATATCAAAGGTCCCTTTTTTTCATTACATTGGTGTGGATAGCTTTCGAACATACATTCGTTTTCACAAAAATAAAATTTTATAAACATACAATAGAATGAGAACCCAAAGTCTGAGTCAAATAGCACACGATAGCTTTGGCATTGCTTTTAAAAAATACAATGAAAAAATGATATAAAAAAGTGATTCTGAAAAATTAGGTTTAATTTAGTATTTGGTATTACTATCAGAAAGTACTTTTAAAAAGATAAGATGTCTATTTTAGACAATTGTTATAAAACTTAAAATATATTAATTTAATTATATTTATATTCATTAATATTATAACATACGAAATAGATTAATTTTAAAAAATAAAAAAATAATTTATAATAATCCATTTAAATTTTTTATATTAAAATATTTTTAAAATAATATATAAACTCAAAAGCTCAAAATTATAGATTTTTCATGAGGGTTAATGAGGGCTAATTTGGACATTTTCATTTCAAACGGAATTTCTAAACCCAAAAGCTCAAAATTATAGATTTTTAATTTGGGTGAATAATCACGTTTATAAACTATTTTTTATAAAAATTGTATTATTTGCCATTAAACTGTTTCAAATAAAAGAGTTGAAAAAATATGGCATTGAATTTAATAACATGAAAAAAAAAGATTTTTAAAACTTAAATAGTCCATTAATTAATTATTATTCCATTAATTAATTTCTACTAAGTCAAGTAATTAAATATGAGTGAAAATTTAATTATTTCAAAAATAAGAAAGAAAAAAAAGAGTAAAAAGTAGATAATAGGTTTAAGGGTGTAAAAAGTCCCTAAATTTTTTAAAAAATAATTAAGCCCCTAAACTTTTTTTGCATCCAATTAAGCCATTGAACCAAGAAATTTAATCAATTAAGTCCTTTGACCAATTTTGACCATTAAATTTTTACATTTTTAGATGTTGGTGCATTGTGCTTCGTGTCATAATACTTTCACTTGACATTTTCAAATTTTTTATTTTATTTAAAAAAAACTTTAAAAGTTCTAAAAATTCTAAAAGACTTGTAAAATTTATAAAAAATATTTTTAAAAAATGTAAATGCAACATGGTAAAACTTTAGTGTATCATGTGTCATTAATACCTACAAAAATTAAGATTTAATGGTCATAATTGGTCAAAGGACTTAATTGATCAAATTTTATGATTCAAGGGCTTGATTGGGTGAAAAAAAGTTGAATTTCCCCCTAAAAGTTTAAGGGCTTCTTACACCCTTAAGCCTAGATAATAATATTTGTGTTTGTACACTTGTAAGCAAAAACAATAATTTTAAATTTATATATTTATCGATAAGATCATTTATTTTTTATGAGAAGAAAGGCATTGAACATTCATCTACTTAAAAAGATCACATATCTCATTATAAAAATAAGTAGTGTTCACATGCACATGTACTTGTCTCAAAAACTATTAATAAATAGAAATGACGATATTTTTATATGAACTTAGTGTCATAGTTTCAATTGTATTTAGATTTTTAGTCTAAATTGATATTTGAACTTTTGTCATGTGTTTTATGCACCTCACTTGGTGTTAAAATATATGACAACTTTTTAAAATAACATGGATGTTTAATATCTTTCCCCACACAAAAAATAATTTTATCGACAAAAATATAAATTTACAATAGTTGCTTTTATTTTTTAGTGTACAAGACATAAACAAAAAGAAGGGTTAAAATTGAATAGTAGAAAATATATCCCTTCCTCTTCACACTTAGGTGCTCACTAGGTGTGTGTAAAAAGTTCGATCCGAATAATTTGATCTCAAAATTTAGATACACGTTCCATTTTTTTATTTTTATGTACTTCGGATCAAATATTTGAGGAAAAAATCGAACACATATCACCTAAAATTATGATTTTGAATTATCAAAAAAATCTAGAAAAATAAGTTTTTAACCCTTTAGAGTTTAGACATGTCTAACATTAGCCCTTTATTATATGATTTTTGAATCTAGACTTCCGAGATTTATAATTCGGACTTGAATTTGATGTCATTGGAGAATAATTTGCATGTTTTGTATGGAAACAATGTTCCCAAGTTTGATATTTGCTTTTGACATTTTATTCTGAGATTATAAACAAACGTGATCTTTATTTTATTGACTACATTTTAAATTTATTTATTAATCCAATTTTATTGGTAGTTTTTTTATAAAAAATATAATAATATTTCATTCTTTTTTTGGACAAATTATTATTTTTAATTTATATATTTTGAAAATTTAACTTAATTCAAAGATTAACGTATGTTTCATAATTCCAAAAATATGAAATTTTAACTTAATTCATATGTTCGAATATAGATATTTGATATAATAATTCAGATATCCGAAAATTTGAATATTTAATTTTTTTGATTGGATAAAGATCTTTATTTTAGTGCTCTAAAATTTCTAATATTCAAAATTTTGGATCGAATTATATTTGATATTCAAAATGCACACCCCTAATACCGACAATCTATTACTTGTATTGATTTATTGCCTAAAATATAAATATTACTCTTGCGTTGACTTTTTCCAAAAGACCCTACTTAGGGGTTTCTTGACGTTCTAGATCCAATGGCGCAGTCTGTTTTGCCAAATTCGAACCCAGTAAGCTATTTTTACGCATTTGACCTTGTGAGTAGTATTGGAGATACATGGAATTAATGTATTTTCGTATTTGTCGATATACGAGGGTTGTTCGAGTTTAGACATCAGATCATGTGGATTGTTTAGGAAGTTCAAATGAGGATTTTAGCGATATCGGCTTAAGGTTAGTACACCTCAAACTCCGAAATGCTTCATGAGCATCATAAGTATGATTGCCTTGCATGTTAGTGGTTGCAAATTAGGAGATGAGTAATAAGCATGTGTTGATACTGATAATCGATGCTTGGTAATTATTGAGATGTTTGATGAGCTTAAGAATATTCGAGTCATTTAAGAAATAATATACGAATCATTTCGCTACTAAATATGTATCGAACAAATTAAAAATTTGAAATTCAATTCTCAATCGCTACCTAATTAAACAATAAATATTTTAACATATAAAGACTTACATTAATATTGTAAAATTAAATGAATTTTATACAACTTCGTATATATTTTTACACTTGATAATTTAACAATTTTCTTGAATTTCAATCAGAATATAGTATTTTCGTAAATATTTTTTATGGTGTTAATTTGATAAATGATTTAAAAAGATAATATTTAAGTAAAAACCCTAAAAAGGGGTAAAGAGTAGCGGGCGAAGATAACAAAGGAGAAGAAAAAGATGATTTCTTTTCCCATTGGTAGCCCTCAGGGTTTTAAGCATGTTTAAAAAAGCGAGATAGATCATGTGGGAAACAAAGGGTAATACAGTATAAATGTATTACAGTTAAATCCACCTCAACCAGATGATAAAAGATTAAAGAAGACGATAACCATTAAAGTCTTGCTTCATCTATTTCCATACTATTAAGATACCCCAAGTCATCAATCTTTAATTTTAATTCCTTTTTCGTTTGACAAAAAAGAGAGAAAATAATACATTTTAAAGACGATTAAAATGGTATAAGGGTAATTTTTCTGTACATTAATAGTATTTTTTGTTTAATTTTACAAACAGTTTAAGAAACAATTACATATTGTTATAAGATTAAGATAAAGGTCATGTTCGGTAAAACATCGATTTGAGCCAAAATTAGAGATTTTGAGCTAAAATTAGAGATTTGACCAGTTAAATCCGCTAATTTAAATGTTTAGTGAATAATGGATTAGGATGAAATCTCTATTTAAAAAAAAAACTGTTAATAGAAATTTTTGAAATGAGAGGTTTTTGACATTAGAGTTACAAAGACCCTTTTACCTTTAACTATTATAAAAAATCTCCAAATAACCTAAATTTAATATTTTCTATTTTAATTTTTCGCCACATATTTACATTGTGACATTTGTAAACTAATACTTTTTTCTTTTTATTCTCACACATTTATATTGTATTTAAATTTAATAATTAATTAATTTATATTAAAAATAATTATATAAATAATAAATTAATATATAGATCCTTCAAATATGCTTAGTAATGTTATATTAAAAAATCATTTTTCATAATCTAATTAATATTAATAGATACAAAATATTGATAACTAATAAAATATTTAAACAAGTATCGAATATAATCATCTCCTTATATGTCATTTTGCTTGTTTAAATAATTAAACAGCTATCAGTTAATTTTACCAAACACTTTTATACAATCAGGTAATACAACCCGCTAGTAAAATCAGCTAATGCAATAATCTATCAACTATCCGCTAATTACCAAACAATGTCAAATTATCGAGAATATCAAATTATCTAATTTCAAAAAGATTGCATATATATTTTTTATGTAAATCGAACATATTAAGTATTTATAGCTAAGAATTGAGACCAAAAATGTAATTTTTATAATATTTAATTGTATAAAGATCTAAATTATCATTGAACCAACATTTTTAAATAGTTAAAATAATACTAAAATATCATTAATTTAAAAATAATCTAAATGTTAAATTTTATATTATTTTTTTTGCAAATCCTAATATAATCCTAATTCTACCTAGAGGAAAGAAGGACTATAGGGGAAGGGAGGGTGCTCGTAGTGAGTCTAGAACTCACGAGTTAAAAGAATATGAGGGAACAAAGATGAACAGCTTGACCAATCGGTCAAACGTGCTTGCTCTTATTTTTATATTTCAAAAATTATACATTATCCACTTATAAAATAGGCATAAAGCAAAAAAAAAATGCCTCCAACGTTTGACTAAATAGTTATTTTGGCCCTTATTCTTTTTTGAACCAATTTAACCTCCAACGTTTTATTTTGGGTCAAAATAGCCCATCTGTTAGTCATTTCAAGCTGTTTATCGCTAGTTGACTAACAATTTTCATCTGCAGATGGGCTATTTTGACACAAAATAAAATATTAGGGTTAATTTAGTTCAAAAAAAGAATAAGGTTAAAATAACTATTCAGTCAAACGTTATGGATATTTTGTTGACATTATGCCAATAAAATATAAGTAGATATATATGCAGTTTGGTACTTTCAACATGGACGTGTCTACGAGCTAGACTAGATTACTGGTTTTTGGTATGTAGGATTTCTCTAAACTTTTTGACTACCATTGTAAAATTACATCGCCTTTCTTTTGGCTTTATACAACAGTAGATTTCTTTTTTATTCCAATTATATTTATTTATAATATATAAATAGAGTATGGATAGTGTAGATCAGCTGACATAAAAACTTCTCTGCTATCTTTGTTGAAACAATCTTCTATTTTCCTTCTTCTTTCCATCATCATCATAAACAAATTCCAGATGGATACTCTGATCTTTTCCATTTGTTTATTAACTCTGATCTCCATCTTACAAGGTAAGGTTTTCCGGAATTCTTCTAACGTTCGATGTTGAATGTTTATTGTTGATGTCTCGATTCTGTGAACTCGAATATTAATGTTTATAAAATATAGCATCAAGATTATTAACATAGCCTGCATGTATATATATATATATATATATATATATATATATATATATATATATATATATATATATATATATATATGTATGTACAGGGATTTCAGGGGCTACATTTACAATTGTAAATAAATGTGATTACACGGTTTGGCCTGGTGTCCTAGGCAAAACCGAGCTAGACAGCACCGGTTTCGAGCTATCGTCTGGTGGATCTCGGTCCCTACAGGCACTGCCAGGTTGGTCCGGTCGATTCTGGGGGAGAACCGGATGCACATCAGACCAAACCACTGGTCAATTCACTTGCCAAACTTGTGACTGCGGTTCGACTCAAGTTGAATGCAAAGGTAATGGCGCAACTCCGCCGGCTACCTTAGCCGAGTTCACCATCGGGTCCAGCACCCAGGATTTCTACGACGTTAGCTTAGTTGACGGCTACAACATACTGATGATCGTCGAGCCGAGCAGAGGGTCGGGCACGTGCTTGTCAACGGGTTGCATCAATGACTTGAACCGGCAGTGCCCGACCGAGTTAAGCGCCGGCTCTGGTGTGGCCTGTAAGAGTGCATGCGAGACATTCGGGCTGCCGGAGTATTGCTGCAGCGGCGCGTACGCCACACCCGACACATGTAAACCATCTGTCTATTCGGAGATGTTCAAAGTGGCTTGCCCGAAGGCGTATAGCTACGCGTATGATGATGCCACAAGTACGTTTACATGTACGGGAGCTGATTATACGATTACATTCTGCCCTTCATCAACAAGGTACAAATTATATATTTTATAAATTTGTTCTGATGCCTTTTCTGATTGAGATGTGAGAATCCATGAAAAAAAAAGTTGTTGAAATGAAACGACTTTGTCCTATCAGAATAGAATCTCCTTTTATGATCATTGCTGAAAAGCTTTCAATCTGCTGTAACTTAACTGTATTCCTACACAGTCAAAAATCTGCAAGCAATACGGTCGCGACGATGACGGTGACAACATATGGATCTATTACAGGGACAGGACAGGTTCCAACTAACTACAATGGATCATGGTTACCAGGTTTACTTGCAGGGGAGTCTTCCAAGACACTTTCTGAAGCTGCTTTGCACATCACATTGTTGGCTTCAGCAATTTCCTTTGTATTCCTCTCTTAGATTAACAGCTAAAATGGAAGATTAATTTAGGGTTTGAGATCCAGATTGTAAAAACCCGATTTTCCAGGCCTTATATATAGAAATACCAGACTGTTCTTAATCTTTTTAATTGATTCAGAAGGCATTTGAAGGATTGTTTTTTTACTTTGCTGGAACTGAAGCCTCGTGTCTGTAATGGAGTATTCTTAAAATATTTATTTTAATTAATCTGTTACATTATTTCTTTGTATAAAAGTTTACATTTCTGCATCTGTAATCTTTACATAAAAGAAAATATGTTTGGTAGAACATCAAAGTTCTTAGCAACTAGGCATTAATAATTAAGTCGGCTCTTTTCTCGTACAAGTTCTCACGATAACAAAGAAAAAAAAATCCATTGCCTTTATCTTGGACTGATTGTCAGGTTGTCGGTAAATATAAGCATCGCATATATTTAACCCACCAATTAATTTAAATCAAGTACTACATAGATTTATTATGAGTTGGACATCCTTTAAACCCAATTTACTTCATATATTAGTCAGATTAATTCGGATCATGTACTGTTAATAAAGTTGCCAATAAATATAAGAATTGCTTTTTTATCACTTGAATTTTTTAGGTCATTTCATAATGCTTTTAAAAAAACTAGTGTATATTTTGGGACAAGTTGAGAGCAACAATGAATTCTTAGTTTATGCATTAATAAGTGAATGAACAAAGTGACTCTTCCTTTAGGGTTCTTTATAATTTCTAAAGAATGTGCATTACCCTTTGCCTTTGTTTCAAAAGAGCTCGAGTGGAGTGGTCAAAAGCCAAAACCCCCATTTTGCCCAAAGGCGGGGAGAAATTCTCCCTTGGATAGGCATTACCAAAATTAGTTAAAAGTAAACTGAAGACTCTCAATATTATAGGTAAAAATTATAAATAGGCTTAATAGTTAAATAAGTGCCCAAACTATTTTTTTTAGGTAGATGTTTAAACTTTGTTTTGAGCCAAATATGCGCATAGCGTTTTCAACGTTACTCAAATAGGTATCTCGCCGTTACTGTCCATTGATTTTCACCGTTAACTTCTGTTATCTGACATGTGTCATTTTTTTTAATTTTTTTAAATTTTTTTAAAAATAAATAAAAGTTAATAAAACAAAATAACCTCAAATTTCAAAAAATAGCCCTAAAATTTGAAATTCATAACACCCCAAAACCCAAATCCTGATTTGACCTAATTTTGTCGCCGATTGTCACGTCGCCATCCATCACATTCGTCGTCAGACCATCATGACCATTTACCCTATCACCTCATCGTCAAAATCGATCGAGTGTGTGGGTCGTTAGGTGAGGGGAGGGCGCTTCATTCTGTCGCCGAAAATGCGACCAACGCCGGTGGGAGTGGTCGGATTTGGGGTATAGGAATTTGGGGACTATTTTGGGATATTTTAAAAATTCTAATTTATTTTTTTAAATAAAATTCAGAAAATATTTAATACTTCCACATGTACGATTTTCATTGGATAATGGCAGAAAATTAACGTCCGTTACGGTGAGACACCTATTTGTATCACGGAAGAAAACGTTAGGTACCTAATCGGCCAAAAACAAAGTTTATGCACCTATCTAAAAAATTGTATAATTTAAACACTTATTTGAGGGTTAAACCTTATAAATATATAAAATTATTCAAAACATTATTTGTATGATAAAATATAATTATATTGATAAATTAAATTATCAAACTGTTAGAATATTGATGGTATAAAACTTTAATTTAACATTGATTCTTCATTCTGGCCGAAAAAAAAACATTGATTCTTCACAAGTGGAAAGAGGACCCACAAATTTTGGAAGAAAAAATATGGTTCTCTTTATCCGCTGAATGACACAATATTAAACGAATCAGAATCAGTCTTTTGATTACGGATAAATTATAAGACAAAGATTTATGATTAAAATAAATCAAATAATGGTGTGCTTAGCTAATCTAATCTCTAATTTATATCTATAATATGTTAAAACAAAAACGTAATCTAATCTCTAACGAATAAAATCTGCCTCTTTAAAGAAATATTTTGGTAGTGCTTCTTTTGTTTGTTCTTTGGACGGATCCCAGACAAAGCCAATTTATGAGTAGATTTGGCTGTCGTGAAATTGGAGTATACTGAAATGTTGGAATCTTGTTCTGTCAAAACTTCAACTGTTTCACTGTGCTTCATTTTCTTCCAAAATTCGATCATAGTAGTTAAGCAGGGGATTGTTTATTTTGATAAATAAATAAAAATCAAAATTATAAATTAAATAGGCAAGAAAAAATAATAATCATCCAGCAATGTTAGTGTCATACTGTTGGTGCAGATTTTAATGCAAAGCCTGATTTGAAGACACCACAAAGGCCGGTTGACGTTCAATTATTTGACAGATGAGTCGAATTTGAATACTTTAATATCGGATTTGAATTTATTTAAAAATTTATTTTAATATGTTAAAATATAATACCTAGTCTAATCAAATTCGAGCTTGAACAACTATGATCACGTTTAATATTGGATTTGAATTTATTCTAATATGTTTAAATTAAAAAGTCTACTATATAAGCCCTTATGTAAAATTTTCCAAGAAAAGAAATTTACTAAATCTTTGATGGGTATGAAGTGGATATAAGACCACAGGCAGATTACGTCTTGATTTCCAGAAAAAGAACTTGATTGAATCAAGAAAAGAAGTTACATAGTAATACGAAGAACATAACAACGGAGAAAAACGAGACAAACTAGAACTGATTGTTGCAGTTTTTACTTATTGATTCGTGTTCTCATCTGAGATTCCCGGTGGGATTTTCAGCAACAAAAAACTGTGTTATTAATGCATGGAGTTTCATTTTCTGATTGAAGAATGAATGAGGGAGAGCTTGCTGATGAACTTTCAAGCTGCCATGTGAGATGAAGCAGCAGTAAATTTCTTTTCTTGAAAATCAAGTTCTTTTCTTGAAAATATGCAGACGGGTTTATATAAGGGTAAAGTAAATACAAAATGGTCATCAAACTTTCAAAAGTTATATAATGAGCATCAAACTTTAAATTTTGTTATAAAATGGTCACTAAGTTGTTAACTGTTGTTATCTGGATGACATGACACTTGCGAAAATTTGTATAACATCATATTTAATCCTCAATATTTACACATTCAATCAATTTAGACATCAATAATGAGGGATAAGTTAGGACTAAATTGATTAAATGTGTAAATATACAAGATAAAATATGTTATTATTCGAACTTTTGTAACTGTCACATCATTTATTTAACATCAATTAACGGCCTAGTGACTATTTTGAACAAAAATTAAAGTTTAATGCCTATTATATAACTTTTGAAAATTTGGTGACTATTTTGTATTTTTAGGGATAGCTTAGTGACCATTTGGGTACTTTATCCTTTATATAATAACTTCTTGGAAATTAAGTTCAAATATGTTTGAATGCAACGATAGAAAGATGACGCAGTAGTAAATATCTTGTAGGAACTTTCAAGGTTGTAAAACAATATACCTTAAAAAAGTTTTAGTAAAAATTACTATAAAAAAGTTTAGGCTATGTTTGGTTGGCTTGTAACTGACGTAATGTATTATTTAACACGCATGTATTATGAAAAATACAAATAATCATGTGTTTGGTAGATGCAATATTTAATATGTCATATTATTTAATAAGTAAATTAAGAGATATTTATCACTAACTCACATGTAGTATTCATTTAACACTCCATTTTTACGTCAATTTTGTCAATTACACCGTCGTACTATTTTTCACGCATTTACATCGATGTAAATTGTCACGGGGCCATTACCCTCTTCCCAAAAGACATGTCTGATAGGATGTGCAACGCCACCGTATTTATATTCCAAGACCTCCATTTTCCTTTCCGATGTAGGATTAATGATCTTGCCTCTTCTCAGGCGTGACATTATCCCCCGCTCAACCTCGTGACGCCCTCGTCATGAGCTTCCGCTCTCGTGATGGGCCATCTTGTCACAGTTGTCCACCATGCCTACCCCACTCATGGGCGCTCGACGTGAAATCGGGCAATCAAATGGTCGCTCTGATACCACTTGTCACGGGGCCATTACCCTTTTTCCAAAAGACATGTATGATAGAATGTGCATCGCCACCGTATTTATATCTCAAGACCCCCCTTTTCCTTTCTGATGTGGGATTAATGATCTTGCCTCTTCTTAGGCGTGACAAAATATACTAACCATAAACCATAAGGCTCTAAACCCTCATATTATTTTCACGTATTTATATCAATGTAAATATACTAACCCTAAACAATAAACTTTAAACCTTAAATGCTAAACCTTAAACTATGAACCCTAAACTCTAAACATATACCGTAAACCTAAACCCCAAACTATAACATTAAATTCTAAACCCAAAATTCTAAAACATTTGTCACAAATCTCGAACCATAAACCATGAATATTGAACCATAGGCCATAAAACATAAACTCAAAATTCAAGCCCTAAAGCCTAAACTCAAAAATAATATAATAGTCAATATCAAAATAAGAGAAAATATGAAGGTAGAATTTTAAGGGTAAAATATACATTCATATATAACACTTATCTTTTAATTTTATCTCAAATTCTATCAACTAAACACTTTGATGTAGTAACAACCGTCATTCATCTATTTTTTAATACACATTTTATTTAATATAATACCCCTCTTTTATATTCGTTGTATCAAACGATGCCTTAGTTGTTAAGTGCTGGGTTGCTGCACCAAAGGGTCGTGTGTTCCAATCCTCTCCCTAGCAGATAAGTTATTTTCAATTTCTTTAGTCTTAGTTGACTAATAAAATGATCTCATGTGTCAATTACTGTATTGTCAAATAAAATAATTTTAAAAAATAACATGTGAGATGAAAGAGAAAATGAGTGGATAATAATAATAATAATAATAGTCCACGTCAGTATTATCATAAAGGAAATTTTAGTTTAGCGACCAAAAACATGAAATTTTGACATAGTTTGGTGATCATGATTGTAGTTTTCCCTAAAGAAAACGCGTAAAAAAAAAGGAAAACGACTATCTTAATTCTAGGCGCGAATTTCAAATATATTGGACATGAAAACTAAAATAAAAGACAATCTTTCGGTTGTATTGTAACCCCATATGAAATATCTTCAGATATAAAAATTCAGATTCGAACTTTTTTTATTCCCGTCTGATTCTTGAGAAAGAAGGGGAAAATATAAAGAATGTCGAAGTTTGTAGATAACCTGCCGTCGATGGATCTGATGCAATCGGAGAAAATGACCCTTGTTCAACTCATTAATCCCTTCGAGTCCGCTCACCGAGCCATCTCTTATCTAGGTGAACTCTATTTCCTCCAGTTCCGTGATGTATGTCTTTCTATAATGGAATCAATTGTCTTTGCTTTGGTTTTAAATATTTCTTGAATATAATCATTGTAAAGGATCATTTAGGATCAAACCAACTTGTTGGAGTTTAGTTCTTCTATTTTGATTTTCCCCACCGTCATCGAATGAAATTGACCTTTTTAGGTTCAAAATCCGTTAAAGAAAAGGGCACACAAGGTTCTTTCTTAGTAATTAAAAAAACTCATAAAAAAGAAAGCGAATCTATTAATTTTGCGCGAATTTCAAATTTATTGGGACACGAAAAATGAAATCAAACTCAATCTTTCTGTCATAACCCCAAATGAAATGTCTCAAGATCTAGAAACTCGGATCCAAATTTCTTTTTATTTTCGTTATATTCTTGAGAAAGAAAGGGGAAATGGAAAGAATGCAGAAGTTTGTAGATAATTGGCCGTCGATGGATCTGATGTGGTCAGAAAAAATGACCCTTGTTCAACTCATTATTCCCTTGGAGTCCGCTCATTGTCTTGGTGAACTCGGTGCCCTTCAGTTCCGTGATGTATGTCTTCCTATACTTAGATCAACTCACTTTGCTTTTGTTTTAAATATTTCCTGAATATAATCATAGTAATGGGTAATTCAAGATTTTTAATTCTTTGTTTGTTCAGCATTAGCCAGGAACTAAATTTCACGTTCAATTGAAGATAGCCTTGTTATTCAGATTTTCTTTTAGTTGCATTTGGGAAAATTGTTGGAGTCGGTGACTATATCAATGTTGATAAGGTGTGTTTTGGTGACTGTGTGGAGATATAAGATCTTGGCTTAACTAATTTTGTGTATCAGTCCCCTGTTTGATTTGAGTTTTGATGGAATTGCTTGATTTAGTTAGGACACTTGACCCTTGAAACTAAGGGAAACGATGTTATACTAGCAATAAATGCAGTTTCTGGTTTGCTTGAAAAGATTTTGAAGTCTATATTTTGAGTTTGGCTTTAAGCTTACCAAAGAAGGTTTTACCTTTTGGTTTCGTCCATAGTACTCTAATAACTTTAGACCCAGCTTTAAGTTTCCTTTTAAAGGAAAGTGACAATATTTTCAATGAGCTTGTTTTTTTGAAAATAGAGAATATATTTGCTTTTGATGAATGTATGGTACAAGTCTTTACCAAAATATTGAGGGATTGTGATTAGATGCTTTTCGGTGGGCGTAGTGAACCAACTTAATTTTTGTCACAATAGAAGTTTGATTTGGGTTTAAACATTAAAGTGACTTTATATCACATTTTTTATTCAAGTTATTTTCATTTCATTATGCATGCGGGGTAAACTTTTTTTAAATGGTTTCATTTTTCCTGTTTTTTTGGGTTGTAATGACTGTTAGTCGTTAAATATACTTGGTTTTTTTTATAGTTTATGCAATTTTTAAGAGATTGGGACCATGAATACAACGATGTTCATAGATATACACTCTTTTTTAAAAATAGTTCTTTGCTGATTTATATGAATATGGCATGGGATGTGAAATATGTTATGGTTTCCCTCATGTAAAAATGAATGAGTATGATAGATTTCTTGATGCTATCTGGGTCCTATTGTGCTAACCGAATCATACTTCTTGTTTGAGCATACTCAGATGCTTCAAACATGGTAGGGCGAGTCTTTGTTGGAGTAGAACTTGTTTCAGTCCTTGATAACCCTTGGATTCAAAAGGTGATAGCTGATGAGGGGTTGAGATTTGCTATAGATGGGCTAAAGATTGGGAACTGATTGTCCTATAGAACTTTTTGCTCGATTGAGACCACAGTTTGGTAATTGCACATTTTCTGGAGTTTGAATGGTATCACATTTGATCTTACGCAATCTATCTTGTCTTAAAAAGAAAGAGACAGTTTTTCATGAAACTAGTTAATATGACATTCTTGAATTTTTTTTGGAATGAAAATTTGTCTGCATTTCTAATGAAGTTTTGAATCTCTCTAAAGTCTCGAGTGGCTTTTGGTTTTGTACTTTTCAAAATACCTATTCTGCCTTGTGGTTATTTTTTCGGTGCTAAGAAGGGTGGGAACTGATTGCCCTATAAAAGTTTTTTCTGTATTGAGACCATAGTTTGGTAATAGCACATTTTTTGGAGTTTGAATGGTATCATATTTAATCTTACGCAATCTATCATGTCTTAAAAAGAAAGAGATAGTTTCTCATGAAGCTAGCTAATATGAAATTCTTGGATTTCGTTTGGAATGATAATTTGTCCGAATTTCTAATGATTTTGAATCTCTCTAAAATCTCGAGTGGCTTTTGGTTTTGTACTTTTTCAAAATACCTATTTTGCCTGGTTATTTTTTCGGTGCTAAAAAGGGTGGGAACTGATTGCCCTATAAAAGTCTCTTCTATATTGAGACCATAGTTTGGTAATAGCACATTTTCAAGAGTTTGAATGGTATCACATTTGATCTTACCCAATCTATCATGTCTTAAAAAGAAAGTGATAGTTTCTCATGAAGCTAGCTAATGTGAAATTCTTGGATTTCTTTTGGAATGATAATTTGTCCGGATTTCTAATGATTTTGAATCTCTCTAAAATCTCGAGTGGCTTTTGGTTTTGCACTCTTCAAAATACCTATTTTGCCTGATGGTTTATTTTTTCGGTGCTAAAAAGGGTGGGAACTGATTGCCCTATAAAGGTTTCTGCTCTATTGACCATAGTTTGGTAATAGCACATTTTCTAGAGTTTGAATGGCATCACATTTGATCTTACGCAATCTATTCTATCTTAAAAAGAAAGAGACAGTTTGTCATGAAACTAGTTAATATGACATTCTTGGATTTCTTTTGGAATGAAAATTTGTCCGAATTTCTAATGATTTTATATCTCTCTAAAGTCTCGAGTGGCTTTTAGTTTTGTACTTTTCAAAATACCTATTATGCCTGATGGTTATTTTTTCGGCGCTAAAAAGGGTGGGAACTGGGAACCGATTGCCCTATAAAGGTTTCTGCTCTGTTGAAACCATAGTTTGGTAATAGCACATTTTCTGGAGTTTGAGTGGTATCGCATTTGATCTTACCCAATCTATCACGTCTTAAAAAAAGAGTCGGTTTCTCATGAAACTAGTTAATATGACATTTTTGGATTTCTTTTGGAATGATAATTTGTCCGAATTTTAATGATTTTGAATCTCTCTAAAGTCTCGAGTGGCTTTTGGTTTTGTACTTTTCAAAATACCTATTCTGCCTGACGGTTATTTTTTTGGTGCTAAAAAGGGCAGGAACTGCGAACTGATTGTATTATAAAGGTTTCTGCTCTATTGAGACCATAGTTTGGCAATAACACATTTTTTTGGAGTTTGAATGGTATCACATTTGATCTTACGCAATCTATCGTCTTAAAAAGAAAGAGTTTCTCATGAAACTAGTTAATATTACATTCTTGGATTTTTATTGGAATGAAAATTTGTCCGAATTTCTAATGATTTTGAATCTCTCTAAAATCTCGAGTGACTTTCGGTTTTGTACTTTTCAAAATACTTATTCTGCCTGATGGTTACTTTTTCGGTGCTAAAAAGGGCAGGAACTGCGAACTAATTGCATTATAAAGGTTTCTGCTCTATTGAGACTATAGTTTGGTAATAGCACATTTTCTAGAGTTTGAATGGTATCACATTTGATCTTACGCAATCTATTCTATCTTAAAAAAAGAGACAGTCTTTCATGAAACTAGTTAATATGACATTCTTGGATTTCTTTTGGAATGAAAATTTGTCATAATTTCTAATGAAATCTCTCTAAAGTCTCGAAT
Source organism: Hibiscus mutabilis (assembly GCA_019671005.1). Classification (NCBI taxonomy): domain Eukaryota; kingdom Viridiplantae; phylum Streptophyta; class Magnoliopsida; order Malvales; family Malvaceae; genus Hibiscus; species Hibiscus mutabilis. The sequence continues at coordinate 16,840,932 of CM033713.1, read as the reverse complement.
GGCTTTTAGTTTTTTACTTTTCAAAATACCTATTATGCCTGATGGTTATTTTTTCGGTGCTAAAAAAGGTGGGAACTGGGAACTGATTGCCCTATAAAGGTTTCTGCTCTGTTGAGCCCATAGTTTGGTAATAGCACGTTTTCTAGAGTGTGAATGGTATCACATTTGATCTTATGCAATCTATCATGTCTTAAAAAAAGAGACAGTTTCTTGTGAAAACTAGTTAATATGACATTTTTGGATTTCTTTTGGAATGATAATTTGTCTGAATTCTAATGATTTTGAATCTCTCTAAAGTCTCGAGTGGCTTTTGGTTTTGTACTTTTCAAAATACCTATTCTGCCTGATGGTTATTTTTTCGGTGCTAAGATACCTTTCCCCCTTCTATTCATCAAGGGTGGGGTATCTACTAATTACTAAATAAGTTGAGGACATTGTTGTCATAACCATCAATTCTAAAGGCTAATAGTTACACATTTTTTTCTACACTGTGGCAGCTAAACGGTGAGAAAAGTCCTTTCCAATGATCATTTGTTAATCAGGTATCTACTTAAGCCTTAATTTAAGTTTGTGCTATGGATTGTGGCCTAATTCTTAATTATTTTAGATGTATTTTTTTATCAGAATATCAAGTACTAACTAATAACTTTGCAAGGTCAGTTGAAATTACCGAATCTGCTCATTCCCTATACATTCTTTCATTGTACAAGTGATTGTATGTACATATTAGTCTTCAAATGGATCATGTATCCGTTGAAATGGTATTTTTTTGTCCAGCTGGTGAATAAATCATGAATCTTAATTCTGTTATCTTGACATTTCTTTTTGTTAATCTTTGCAGATTAAGAAAACAATATTTGTAGTTTTTTTCTCTGGGGAATGGGCAAGGACAATGATTTTGAAAATTTGTGAAGCATTTAGAGCAAGTTGTTATCCTGTTCCTGAAGGACTTAATTAACTAAGGCAAATTACTAGAGAAGTAAGTGCAACCATTTTATTTTTCTACTTGAAAATTAAAAGCACAAATGCATAATGCCATTTTATATGATTTGTGTTGAATATACAAATAGAATTATGTTTTGAATTAAATACAAATCTGTTAACGCACCTTTATTCTTCACAATCATGCCTAAAGTGGCATGCTTTTAATTCTTAATGCCTAATGGAGATGATTTAACAGTTATAGTTTTTCTATTTTCAAATTTTTTATCGTGCAGTATACAGGAGTAATTACGATCTTGGATCCAATTTGGCTCTGTTTTATCTCCGTCACTTGTCAATCCAATATGTCTTGCATTCGTTATTAGTTGGAGTTGCAATGAAAATCTGTATTCTTGTGTTTAGAAGTTCTAGTTTTGGTGATAGGTCCTGTCATGTCTTTTTGAATTGGAAACTACATCAGATGCTGGTATTCACCATCGAAATAATACTCCGACTTCAATTGGATACCATCTAACACAATGGATGAACATGGTAAGATGCAACTAGTGATTTTATCTTGTCTTGTAGATTTGTTGACTTTGCTGGAGCAATGGACATAACATTATGCATAATGCTAAAATACTGATGTAATCAATCATTGTGATTTGTTTTCCCCCATTAAACCATGTGCGAAGACGAAAAGCTATATATGATACATTATATATGTTGAATTATGATGTTACTAAGAAATGTCTTGTTGGTGAGGGATGATGCCCTTTATTTACAAAAGCTCAGATATCTCATCATGCATCATCATTCTAAGGTCTATGTAATTATCATTTCTCAGTTTATCTTCTTTCATCTTCTGTTAGAACTTTATCTTTGTATTCTTAGCATTTCTTAAGAAATAGGTTTTTGCCCGACAGGTTCAAGAAGCACTGTAAAGAGCAACATTTTACAGCAATTCGCAAGTAGGAGTAATTTTTCATGTGATGGATGTTGTGGAATCACCTCCTACATATTTTAGAACAAACCATTTCACAAATGCATATCAGGTGATTGTTGACGCATATGGGTGAGTTATATCATGATGCTATATCATTTCACAAATGCATATTAGGTGATTGTTGATGCATGTTTGTATCACTGCTTTTAGATCTCTTAACAATTTTTCTCACTACTCAGTGTTTACCAGAAAGATAAAAATTGGTTTTGATTTGTCAGTTGTTTTCTATTTCTTTCTTTTATCTAATTGTATATTAAAAACATAATATTTGCAGTCATCATTACACAACAGTTGAAGGAGAATAACTTTTATATGTGTGGTGCTGCATCATTTGATTAACGCCACCTTTCACATATAGCTTTTCTTTTTCCCCTTATAATAATTTAAGTTTATTTCACTTTTTTTAAGGCATTGGTTAACACTAGATTCCTATTTCTCAGTTATGTGCATCTATCCTAATTGTAACTTTAATGTTGTAACAAAGCAGTGATTTTGATCCAATGTTGAAGCTTCAGAATTGCAATTGCAAATCAGACTTAACAATATATTGAATATTGAAAAAAGTAGTATTCTTTTTCAACTACTTCCATGGCTTCACTATTCCTGTGTTTATTTTGGTCAGTGGTGCACTCTCTTCTGGTTTAATCAATTTTGTATATTAAGCTATTTCAATGCACGTTTTTTTGTGCAAGTCCCTGGATATTAGGTGGGTTCTTGTTCTTTTCTTCCTTATTTCCTTTTCTTCCTTTGCCTTCTCTAAATGATGAAACTGAAATCTACTTTGCATCTTGTTATTAGGTATCAATTTGTGCCACAGATGATTTTTTGTAACTTTCATTTTGGTTATCTTAATTTTTTTAAGTCCTACAGATGATTTTTTTTTGCTTGGCAAAGTGATTTTATTAAAGATTTAGAACATACACATCTATGACCCAAATTGTGTGCCTTGTTAAAAATTTCCTTAATTCTAAGTAGAGGAAAAGAGTACAACACAATTAGGCACAAGACAATCGAGAGTACAAAAACAAACACACCTAAGGCAGCAATAGTTCTCACCATACAGACATTCCACATCTTGAACTAGTCCACCTGACCCTGGAAAGAAACCTTAAAACACCAGCACTATGATAGAGAGTATTCAACTAAATCAAGACCGCAGCAATACATCCACTTAAATCAGAAAAGCACCGCCAATTATTGCATTCAAGCACTAAAGGAATCAAAGCAAAATCAGAAGCAAACTCGCCACCATGTTTGGAATCCACAAAAATCAGCCCTCAACACCACACGTAAGTTAAAACTCCAAACCAAACAATAAAATCCACCTATAATCCAACTAAAATAAAATCCAATCCAAACCATAATACATTCTAAACGGATCCAACGCTATCAAGGCGTTGAACTGATTTCAAAGCATCCCCATCACGTAACAAACTTCAGCTCTGACTTCAATCATGTAACACCTAATTCTCTTTATAACAATGTGTCCTGCTCACAAGAGAACACTTTGAAACAGCCAAATATTAGCGCACAAACTTCCAACCTCGCACCAAAAATGCAACAATCAAAATCCCACATTATTTCACAAGTGCAATCAAACTTTAACAATCACTAGCTCATGAAACATCTCATAGTTATGTCAAACCAAGAATTTCCCCAAATAAAATCCCAGCCCTAAAGAATCTTTCCGTACTAACCCTACGTACGACCATCCAACTTTTATTAGCATCAGTTGTCCCCCCTTAATCACCATTTGTAGGAGAATGAAACTGACAACCCCAAATGTACAGCAAACTCGCAAGCTTCCTCAATAAAACCAAAGCTCCAATCCTTTCCACAAACTGGATAGGGCCATTGCCAAAACCTTCAACTCCAACTTCCCGACTATAAATATCACCAACTACTCCACCAAGACTTAGGTTTCTTCTCCCAAGGATCACACAAGAAAGCCAATTTGCATCCAACAAGACAAGGACCAATACTTTAGAGTTCAAACCTACTACTAGCCAAAATCAAGTCAAGCTAAAAGCAAGACAAGCACTAATCTGACATGAAACCTCGAACCAAAATAAAACCGCTACAACCAAACAAAACGGGAACAAAAGAGCCACTCACCAACGCCAACAGATGCCAAATGATTATTTCACTCATGCTTCTGACAATACATATCAAGGGAAAAGACCTTTCAAAGTCACCTGCTCTTTCCATAATGGATTTAATCTAGAAACATCACAAGGAACACAAATTGGAACACATAGAAACATTGCTCGCTATGAACATATTCCTTTCCCATATTGTAACAACCCTCTTGAACTACCTACAGTTGCGAACACCTTGAATTCGAACTCAAAAAGCATCACACTCCCTTATGCCATCTACATTAGTCGATTCCTTTTTTATCTTGTAAGAACACCAACTCAAACCTTTAATTTCGTAGCAGTCCCTGCACCGTTGATGTAACCCCTAAATTTAACCTAATTGCTTCGGTTAAATCTTGGGAGTCAAGTTTGAAAACTTTCCCCTCAAGTAACAAATTTTAGGTTTTCTTATCTATAAATCAAAATTATTATCAAATAATAATAATTACCATAAAATATCTCAATTAATGTCAAACTCAATCATTAAAACAAGTTCTAAGTATTTAAATAAAACATTTGTATTAAATCTGGAAACACATGCAGAAACAAAAAATCCCCATTTGAATGTCCCAAATGTCCGAATTACAAAATATTTCAAAATATGTTAAAACATTAATCCGAAATAATTGAAAAAGAATTCATACTGAATAACAAAATATCTGAGTAAAATGCAAGAAGCTCTAAATACCGAATCGCCTAATCAGTCTGAGTATCTGAAAGAAGAAACTATGGAGAAGTAAGCTAAAAAGCTTAGTGTGTCTCTAATGTGCAAACAATCAAAAACAAAATAGTATTTTATTTTCTAATAAATTCTTTTCTAAAAACACAACAAATCCGATAAATTCAAATCATAATGATATGATGTCCGATGCATGACTCAATACCCGACTATCCGATATCATACAGAGTGGAGGTTGCCCTCACTAGAGTGGAGATTTCCCTCACCAGAATGGAGGTTTCCCTCGCTTTTTTTTTCGAACACAGATCTAATCTCATGACACAATGATATGATTTAAAAATCATAAATCCAAACTTTACAAGTGTTTCATTTCCGAAAATACGATGCTTGATTTTTAAACACAATTTGATATGCAGTGCATGATGTTTCAAACAGTCTCAAATCACAATTCAGATAACTAAGTCAAGCAAGAATAAAACATTTATTTTACAAATTATAGCACAGTCAAAAACACACAAATATATGGCATAGGAAGAGAACACACCTTAGCAAGCAGTAGCTCTAATGCCAAGCAAAACGATCTCACGCTCAGGTCTAGCTGAATCAAAACCTAAGATGATAACTCTATATCAGAACTAACTCTATCACTAAACCACCAACTATAAAACGTAGGACTAATCTGAAGGTACACTCATGTAATGATCTCGAAGAACATGCCTGATCAATCAGAACAGACAGCAGATACAGATTCAAGACGTCAAAAAAAGTCAAGATAAAAATTTTCTTAAAAAGTCAACTTTAGGGAACAGTCAAAGGTCAAACTAGTCAAAAAGACAAAAGTCAACCCTAGACAAATCTGGTCAAAGTTCAAAAGTTAAAGCCAACTGGTCACCGCTGACATCATCAAGGCCAATGCTGACGCCATCAAAGTCAACACCGTTCAAGGCTTGGCCTGGTTTCAGCCACTGGTCCAGTTCACAACACGGTTCGGTCCGGTTCATTCTCTGGTCCGGTTCGACCGGCTCACATATGCATACACCCTCCCACTCGGTCTCACACACACATAGGCCTCACAACCGGCGATCCCACAGCCCCCTACTCACACTCACATAATCGGGCCCTATGGTTTGGGTTCGAACCCAACTACACACACAACCCAAATCCATACCACTCACACACACAAACATAACCCAGCAGCCCAACCCGTTTTCCCCTTCACACATCTGAAATTAGGGTTTCCTAAATACCCAAGACGGCGGCGGCAGAGGAATATGACAACGGCGACGGCTGTTGCACGAACGATGATGGCGGCTGCTCTGGAACACCGTGACGGCAGTGCAGCAACACGGCAGCGGCTATGACACACAAAGACGGCGGCGGGTGATGTATGAACGGCGGCGGCGGCCTACTAAAAGCACAAACGATAACCACAATGGTTACTCACGGCCATAGCACGAGCAAATCCGATTCTAACCACAGACTGATTTTAAAGGAAGCAAGAAGGTCACAGTGGCTTACCCAACTCGAACGAACACCGGCAAAGGGCAGAAACAACGGCCGAACAAGAACAAGGGAGAAACTGAAAGGTTTCCGATAATTTCCTCGACAACGATGAGCGGTAAGGATGAACAAACGATAGGGGTTTGATCGCTACGATAGTGGTGACCACGATGGTGTGGCCGGTGCACTTCACGGCCGGCGGCCGGCGGCTTATCGGAGAAGCAAAAGGGAGAGGAGAGAGTTTTGAAGGGAAAGAAAAACAAATGGGGGAAGAGTGCGGCTGATATTCAAAATGGGAGTCCAAGTGTTTTTCTTTTGCTGATAACATGTTAAAATACCCTCATGAATGGGTAAATTACACACGTGGTCACTAGATTTGTCAAAGGTTCACCTAAAGGCTTTAAACTTTAACCCATTTCACAGAATGATCCTTAAAATTTTGATTTACGTACATTTATCCCTGAAATTGAAATTAGGGTTCACTTATATAAATCCCCAATTGCTAGGATTTCTAATTAAGGATTTCACAAATTAGGTTTAGTTTTCTGAATTGGGGGAAATTTGAGGTGTTACAGTTGACACCTGAATATTCCATGACTAACTTCTCATGGAGATACCCAAAATCTCGTTGTTCACCAATCTTGCTTCTTTTAACAACGCGATCTCGTGCCACATCTTGCTCACCTCAAGATCTGACAACAGCTATTTTTTTGTTTCTTGGAGTAGAATTATTTCAATCTTCTGAGTAAAACATTAACTTCTTAACCGCCGGGACTTTCGCCACTGAACTTAGTCCCTTTACATACCGCATGAGTATCCTCATTCTCACCTACCCCTTTCCGCACTTAGCATCCCCTATTTTCGACCCAGTAGAGCGATGTCCCTTATTGCCTTATTCTCACCCCCTTCAATCTGAATGCCCAATCTCTTGCCCAGTTTCAGCGTTTTCCTTGCCTCTCTGGTTAGCAAATCTCATCTAGTCACGAGATCAGAATCTGATAACGATCTACCCATAACTCCGGTGTTGCATGTCCCTTAGACCCCTTTCTTTCCCTTCTAATTGCCTTCTCTTTCTTCTTCCTTTCCAAGTCCGATAAGGCTTTATCTTGGAATTCACTCAAGGAATTGTAATGCTTTTCCTTTCAGTTTTTGTTACTTAATTCTGGGAAGAAAGCCCTAGCATTCTCACCTTCCTCTAACGTTACCACTACCACTGGTCTACGTGGGTTGTCGTTCTCTTTTGTAGCATTTTGATTATCCACTGCTGCCTCCCACGCAGACTTGGAACTGTTTACAACCGGGTTAAGGCCCATATCCTTTATATCCTCAACAGCCCGCGAAGAGATATAGTGTGGGTCCTCCAAAGTGAGCCCACCACCATCAGAGTCCAACGAATCTGGTTTATCATTGCCATCTATAGCCTCTATCATTTCTCTATCCTCCACATCAGATTCGCTATTCACTTCAAGGTTCAGTGTTTTAGGAACATTCTCATTTTTTTAACGGTATTCATCTTCTTTGCCACGTGCTCTTCACCATTTCCATCTTTCATCGTAAACTCTCTTCCCACCATATCACTTTCCCCCCCCCCCCCCAGAAATCTACTTGGTTCTATCTCAAGTGGGGGACAGACATCATTAATCTCTTTCTCGATAAACACAACATTGAATGTTTCATCATTCAATTGTGCCTTATCGTCTACTCCCATCCCCGTCGGACTGCTTCGGCTTGACTCCGACGAAGATTTTGACAGACTTACACCAATCCGATTGTCTCGCGCTTCATTTTTTCTTGCATCCTTGTCGGCGAAAAAAATATCCCGCTGATGTATCTAAAAAGCCTAGCTCCCTCACCCACACTCTGTAAATGAACTCACCCGCCTCCACTTCTATTGCCTCCTCAACCTTGCCTTCATATGCAGTAGAGACCAAAACCGTCACTTTCTCGCAGCCCTTCGCTCGGTTAGCGTTTTCACCAATGCCCTCCAAATTCCCCTATAACTTAGCCACTCTTTTCAGCGTTCCATGATTCCAGCAATGGAGAGGCAGCCTATTTAATTCTAACCAAGTTGCTCTTTCAACATTCTAAATGCTCTCTGACCAGGGCAAGACCTCCTCAAAGATTTTTCTCATGTAAGACCAATTTACATCCTCCAACATAATGTATAAGTCTTCATCTTCAATCGAGAGTAAGTAAGTTTTCCCACCTATTCTTTGGACCTTTACCTCCCCTAAGCCCTAGTCACTCAGCCTTGTCAATATGTTTCTCACACTGCACACTATGGACATTTTCCCGACCAAGCACCTCTTCAGGTTCTACAGATCCTCATTCTCAGCGACACCTAAAATGTGCTTATATTTTCCATTATTCTGGTGACTTGTTTCTCCTTTTTCCTTACTTCTGCTGTTATTCCCCTCGTCTCACTTTATACCTTCATTGTTTTGGTTGCTCTTAATAGGCTTTCCTGTTTCCTATTTTTTTCGTTTCCTCTGATCTCACTCTCCTCTAAAAATCCTGTCTTGTGTTAAACTTTGCCAATGAAACCGATGCCCTGCTTCCATACAAGGCAAATCCGTTCAATCTCTCAATGGCTCTTTCTGCATCCACCTTATTTACATATCGTACAAAACTGAAACGACGAACCCTTCTGCTCTGTTTTCTCGCTATAAACGCATCCACCACATCATCGTGTCTCCTAAACGCATGCCATAAGCCTTGCCAATGAAGCAATTCTGGTAAGTTCTCAATGAACAAAGCGGCCACCTTCTGCTTTTGGTTATACAAAGATTTTCTTGCCATACAAGCGTGGGAGAATCAAATACTTAACAAAAGTTAAACGTGATTATCGATGGCACATTGATGCATATATTTGCCACCTAGATCTTTCTATTGGTGGTTGCACAAGATGACATTCGAAAAACTATTTTTACAGCTGTAACACCCAAAAATAAGGTTAGAAGCAACTAACGTTTATAGAGTTTGCTTACAATAATAGTTATCAGTTGAGCATCCAGATGGCTCACTATGAGGCTCTTTATGGTTGTAGATATCATACGGCTCTTTGTTGGGCAGAAACGGGCGAGAAACATGTTGCGAGGCTTGATTTGCTTAAGGATACAAATGAGAAGGTGAAACTTATTTGTGAAAGGCTTAAGGCGGCTTCGAGTCAGCAAAATTTTATGCAGATTTGAAGCGAAGAGAGATTGAATATGAAGTAGGTGATAAAGTGTTTTTAAAGGTTTTGCCTTGGAAGAAGGTGATGAGGTTTGGGCGTAAGGGTAAGTTAAGCCCTAGGTTCATTGGACCTTATGAGGTGATTGGGTGTATTGGTCCAGTTGCGTATAGATTGAGGTTACTGGTCAAGCTTGAAAAGATACATAATGTTTTCCATGTGTTGATGCTCCGGAAGTATAGATCGGATCCATCGCATGTTGTGTCTGTTGAGGAGATTAGTTGCGACCAGATTTGGCTTATGATGAAGAACCAGTAAGAATATTGGATTCTAGTACTAAAGTCCTCCGTGGTAAGACTATTAAGTTGGTTAGGGTGTTGTGGCGACATTGAGGAGTTTAAAAAGCTACGTGGGAGACGAAAGCGGATATGAAGGAACAATTTCCTCATCTATTTCCTTAAGGTAAATTTCGATGATGAAATTTCTTAAATGGGAGAGAGTTGTAACACCCTAAAAATAGGGTTAGAAGGTTTAGGGGTTTGACCGGGTTCAGTTCAGACCGGTTAAATATAATTAATGGATTAAATATGATTCGGGTGAAATTAAAAATGTAAAAATGAGAATTTTTACTAATTGGCAAATGGTTGGAATTTTAAAAGGTGTTTAGTCATTATATTAAACATTTTGGATTTTTAATTAAATGCCAATTTAATCTAATTAAATGAATTTTTGATTTAGTGATTGAAATGTAAACTTTGTAAAACTATTTTAGTGACAATTTTGTAAATGAGCAATACTAAGAATCCTTAGAGAACTATTATTTTCTAATGTTTTTAAACAAAAATTACCACCTTAATTGGGTAAGGAGTTGACGGTTAATTGGTTTCTAAATCATTTTCCTATTTTTTTTTAATTTTCTCTCATTTTTCTCTCTTTATTTTCTCTCATTTTCCATTTCAATTTCCAAATGAGATTTTTAGAATTCCTTGCTGATTTTTAATTGATAAATTATCATTTGATTCTACTTTTGATTCCTAATAAAACCTTACAAAGATTTCTCAAGATTTCATCCATTTCATAAGTTTGATTTCAAGAAAATATTTATGTCAATTTTGGTGGGAGTTTCTTCAAAGGTGAATTTCTTCTTATCTCTTAAAACTAAGGTTATTTATTGATATTCCTAGTAGTTGACTGATATTGGATTGATTTTAACTTAGTTTTGCAATGGAATTCAAGAATTGATTGATTAATTGAGATTTTTCATAATTTGCTTAAAGATTTGTTTAAGTTGGTGAAATTTGGAGATTTTGATTGGGTAGATTCACATTTTGATAAGTTAAACATAATGTGAAATGAGATTGTTGAAATAAATCCCGAAACTATTTGATTGATTAATTTTTAGGTGAGTTTTTAGTTGTTTTTGGGTTGTTGTGTGTGTTCTTGAATTGCTAGAGGTATAAGGATGTTTAGGAAGTCTTCTTGGTTGGGTTTTGATGAGGATTGAATGTTAGAATCATAGGGTTGATGATAGGTGTTGGGTGAATGAAGGTCGATGTTGTTTTCGGTAGTTTCGGCTAAGTTCAGAAGGGTTTTGTTAAGGATGCAGGGGTTTATTGTTTGGCAGTGAGTAGAATGCATAATGATGCATTTTCCCTTTGGTTTTATGATGTTAAAACAGGGGACGATCAAGGCAAGGTTTCCTAGTTGCGTATATCACTTTTTGGTAGCTCGATTCGCGTTGGTGAGCAAAACGAAGTGTATCGGTGAGTGTATAAACGCGTTAAAGCTCTTTAAAGGTTTGATTGATGGATCATGGGGTTTAGTTATAGCCTAAAAAGCTTAACTAAGCTCAAGCTTAACTAAGCTCAAGCTCAAGCTTATGTATCCGATGGGTTTATTAAACATTTTGTTTTTGAACAAATGGATAAAAGTAAGTCTATTCGAGGTCACAATACTTGAAAATATATGATATATATGAGACATATGAAAAGATTTTTGATGCATATGGTTGTTATGCATGATGTATTTTGGAAACAAACGAGAAAATACTTTGGTTTTAGTAAGCATGCTTTTCATTTCAAATGTTATTTGGTTTCAAAAGGGTTTTGAAATGCATCAATATTTTGTCTATAAGCAGCCTCTCTAAGCATTATGTGCTTACGCTCTCTTTTTCCATTGATGAAGAGAAATAGAGTTAAAGGGAAGCATTCTCTCGGCAAGGAAGGTCCAAGAATACGACAACCATTTGAGTATGGAAACTTAGATTTGATTCGGTTAATAAGACAATGTGTTACTATGTTATTGAGGGTTTTGTAATCTGGATTTTATTGTGTTGTGGAGGTTTATATGTTGTGGTTTGATGGACTATTATGTTGATGGATCGAAGCATATTTGATGGTTGTTTGCCATATGAGCTTGATGCTAGGAGGCTTACCTAGTTTTGCATATAGATTGTGAATGCTTATGCTTATGTTCTAATGGTTCAAGCATGCTTTAAATGATGCCAATAATCAATTGATGTAATGCCAATGTTGAATTGTGCCTTGGAACTCTTTTGAGTGTTAGATTGAAATGCTTTTAGGAAGCATGCCTCTAGTATTGTGATATGATTCAATTCATCTTTAATTACTTCTGTTATTGAGGGTTTTGGGTTTGCTTTGGTCTCTAGTTTTATGGTGTTTATGTATGAGTTTGATCTAAACATGTTTAGAGTATCAATTGAGTGTTAAACTAGAAAAATTAGACATTTCAGGTCTAGGGGTATCGATACTCGATCCCAGTATCGGTACGCCTCTTTGGAAAATTAGCCTTGGTATTGATACTCAATGAGGTGTATCGGTACGAGTTTTAGCTACTGAAATTTGGGATGTTGGTATTTTGGCTTGGTTATTGATACTCGGAGAAGGGTATCAGTACACCCCTTTGAAAATTAGGCCTGGTATCGATACCCTATCCTGAGTATCGATACCTAAGGCGTTATTTGCAGTTAAAGTGATGACAAGATTTTAGATTCTTCCATTTTGGTCCATGTTACGTATGTATGCAAATTGAATGTGTTTAGTTGATCGGTTTAAGCTGAAATTTGACTAGTATGCATGTAACCTGATTAATTAAGGAATGCTAACTTCAAATTTAAGTAAGTCCTCTTAATTTTTCAGATTTATGTTTTGGTCCGTAAATTGCTATTTGTAAGATTGGACGTTGATCTGACATTGTTTCGGTCGAGTTTGTAACCGCTGCGAGTGTGTACACCCTAGGTCATTATGTTGCATCTAGACAAGATAAAAAAAATGAACCTAATTCGAGTTAATTGTTTCGGGTTTGTTTCGGCAAACCCAATATAACTCGCTCAGTTTGGTATGGCGTCTAGGTCGGGTCGAGGGGGTTACAATAGCCTTTGTAATAGAAATATGAGTTGTTCTGGGGCCAGAGACCACTTCAGGTTTGGTCATCTCCCATCAGGATATTGTTGCAAAATGTTACTTTGCCATGTGCTGTTTCAAGTATTCACAATGGTCTATTGTTGCTCGACTTGAGCATACCATTTTGCTACTTTTGGCATTAGCTGCGGTTTCATGGATGTTATTTCCCCAACCTTTTATTTTGAAAAAGCTTCATTCAGGAGTACTACGTTGCTTACCTTCCTTGCTTCTTGCTTTCTTGAACATCTTTTGCTAATGTTTTTTGCTTCCACGATTTACATATACTGCTTACTGTGCATAGCATTAAATTTCAATTTATTTCAAAGAAGTCACCGTATTAAGAAAAGCAAACTTTAAAATTAGCTTATTATTGTCCAACTGAATGGTTGATATGTCATGTGAATATTATTGACTTATCTTCTACTCCTAAAAATAATACAAAGAAGTCACCGTATTAAGAGAACCACCCTGGTTTAAACATTCTTATCTATGTGGATAATAATGTTTTTTCTAGTCAAATTATAAATTGCATCCAGTGTAACACAAGTAATGGATCTGCTCTTCAAATCATAAATTTTAGTGCCAAGTATCTGGATTACAATGATCCTTTCCAGCTTGCGCAAGCAGCTGGTCTAACATTAATAATTACAAATTAAACACATTTGGTTGAACTCTTCGACTTACTTGAATGAGTGGCACATTTCGAGTTGTGGTTAACAGGATACCTTGTTTAAAAATTGGGTGTGTAACATCTGAACCCAATAATTGTTCCATAGTGTATATTCATTATATAACTGGTTTCTATGGTCTATCCTCTATTGCAAGGTATAGTGACAGGCATCTAACTTAAGGTGCATGCTGAGACTGAGGAATTCTGGGATTCCTATTTTGCTTGGGGCATGCTTTTTTTTTCTTCTTTGCTTTTAGTTATTGCACTACTAGACTTTGTCACTGTTAAGATGAATATTTTTGCAAGAGATGAGAATACAACATCAGTTATTATTTTGTAGGCTCTGCATCACAGTTGGGCTGTCCATAGATTGCTCCTCATCCCTGGTTTTTTCTGCTACACATTTTTTTATACATTAAGAGGTAGTGTTAGTTTCTTCTGATTTTAGTTTTAATTTTGATTCCTAAAAATCCAGTTTAGCATACGAACCTTGGAATATGCCCAAACTTTTTGAAGTGTGAAAACTTCTACTGTTTGAATATGGGGATTGAGGACAACAAGTTTTGAGAGAAACAAACATTGTTACCTTTAATAGAATGGTATTGCATATTACCCAAAAAAAATAATCCTTGCTCATTTTGGCATTCGGGTACTAACTATAAGTCTGGTGGAAATATGAAAATTTTACAATTTCATCGGCAATGATCCTTGTATAGAAAAGTCAAGCATTGAATAAGGGAAATTTGATAAGGGTAAAATATTACATTTTTTTTCTTTTTTTTAATTTTCCTGCAATTTTTTTCACTCTTTTTTTGAATAAAAATTAGATAAAATAATAATACAAAGAAACAAAATAATAAAATAAAATAAAAACGAAAATGAAAAATAGGTTGCCTCCTACTTAGCGCTTAGTCTTCGGTAAACTGTGTCATTTGTCGATAGAATTGGAGCATAAAGCTTACTGGACGGTCAAAGAATGCGGCGAAGCTCAAAAATTGCATATTCAAGAGCTAGAAGAGATACAAAGAAATGTCCATGACAATGCCTGAATTTACCCGGATAAGACAAAAGAATTTCATGACCGACGAATTTCTTTTAAAACTTTTAATGTCGGGCAAAATGTGTTACTTTTTAATTTTAAGCTGGAAATTTTTGTAGGCAAACTCCAAACGAAGTGGCTAGAAGCTTTTATCGTGACTCAAATTTTCTCACATGGTGCAGTCGAAATTCAAGACGATTCGAAAACCTATTTCATACTTAAAGTTCAATCCAAATCCCATCTCATTTGGAGTGAGAAAATCCAGGATTTTTGGTCTTTCAATGCACCTTAGGTGCGTTTGATGTCTCCATTTTGGCAAATGTGCTGTGGCAATCTATACGGTCAAACCGATTATGCTGTTTTACGGCCATTCAGGAAATGTCAAACGACTTTTGGGGGTTAAGAACTGGTGAAGGTTTTCATTAATGGGAAGCAAGTTGGGGGTTAGAGTATTTCTTCCAAAAACATATTTAAATTATACAATCTAAATTTTAAATATTTAATTTTAAAATCTTAAATACTAAACGCTAAACCTTAAACCTACAATTTAAATCCATAAAACCTACGACCTAAGTTTGATAAATTTATTTTACGTTTATATCAAGATTTTTCTCTAAGCACAATTATATTAATAAATTCAGTTATCAAATTTTTAGAATATTAATGGTATAAAACTCTAATTTAACATATCTTCACAAGTTGAAAGAGGTCAACAAATTTTGGACGTTTTCGGAAGAAAAAATGTTCTCTTTATCTGCTGAATGGTATACTATTGAACGAATCAAAATCTTTCGTTTGAAGGCTTCACCCTTGACTAATTTAGACTGATCCACGTCGTACATCTGAATTTAGTACGATATCAGATGTTTACCATTTGAATCAACTCCCGTTAGTAAAATCAGTCTTTTGATTATAAATAAAATAAAGGTTTATGATTAAAATAAATCAAATAATGGTATGCTTAGCTAAACTAATCTCTAATTTACAAATATAATAGGTTGAAACAAAAAATAATAATCTAATCTCCAACGATTCAAATCTGCCTCTTTAAAGAAATATTTTGGTAGTGCTTCTTTTGTTTGTTCTTTGGACGGATCCCAGACAAAGCCAATTTATGAGTAGATTTGGCTGTCGTGAAATTGGAGTATACTGAAATGTTGGAATCTTGTTCTGTCAAAACTTCAACTGTTTCAGTGTGGCTTCTTTTTCTTCCAAAATTCGATCATAGTAGTTAAGCAGGTGATTATTTGAGATCTATTAATTGAATTAGTGGCTAAGAATGCTCATTTTATTTCATTTTGTATGGGTTCGAATCCCGACCTCTATTTAATAAAAAAAGAGGGGATTATTTATTTGGATAAATAAAAAATTTCAGAATTATACATTAAATAGGCAAGAAAAAAGAAAATAATCATCCAGCAACATTAGTGTCAAACTGTTTGTGCAGAGTTTAATTCAGAGCCTGATTTGAAGACACCACAAAGGCCGGTTGATGTTACAATTATTTAACAGACCAAATCGAATTCGAATACTTTAATATCGGATTATGTTTATTCAAATTTTTATTCTAATATACTTGATTTAAAAATAAATGATACCTACTCTAATCAAATTCGAGCTAGAACTCAAGCTCGAACTGAAGACAAAATTCCTGGCGACTATACATTAACTCTACCATCAAATGCTTTATTGAAATGGCATGATAATGCAGTTTCTTTGGACAATCTACAACTCATCCTTGAGATCAGAAGAGTCGATATCTGCATCATCTTTATCGCCCTTCGAAGTGCTCGAACCAGTTTTTGTTTCGGACTCTGTCTCGGTTTCTTCTACATCCTCCTCCTCCTCCTCAACTGTTGCATCAGGACTGATATTTAGGCTAGATTGAACTGAGCTGTAGATGCGTGAGGCAAAATCCTTGGGGTCGGGTAAAGGGAAGCCACTCTCCATCAGAGCTGTCTGGTAAATAAGCCGAGCCGTTTGTTTCACACCCTCATCCTGAAGATCCAGTAAATGATTCCGGCAAGTCAGTTAACTTATAACCCATTACAACGCATGAAACAAGACCAAGGAGAATCATTAATGCATATCGAACATGGTGTCACCCGACATGGATATTTTCGGTTTAAATGTTCATACCTTAGAGTCCTTAACAACTCTCTCGCGAAGCTCCTTGATGATTGGGTGCCTTGGGTTGATTTCAAGGATCCTCTTGCCTTTCATGTATGATTGCTTGCTAGCATCTGATAGGGTTTGAGCTTGCATGATTCGCTCCATGTTAGCGCTCCAACCGAACTTTGATGTGACGACCACACAAGGAGTGTTGTCCAAACGGTTGCTTATTTTCACCTCATCAACTTTGTCAGTGGTAATTGCACCCTTCCACCATTTGGTTAGTTCCTTAAATGACTCCTTGAGTTCTTTGTTCTTCTTGTCCTTCCCAATTTTTAGGCCTTCCTTGGACACATTTTGGAACTGTTTTCCTTCATAATCCATCAGGTATTGCATCAGGTATTCGTCAACAGGATCCGTGAAGAAAATAACCTGGAAAAGGACCATTAGAAACAAAATAAAGCAACACGAACATACATCATAAGGAATAGAATAAGTAGAAGGTAAGATATTAAAAAGGTGATTTTGAAGCAAAGTAAATATCTGGAGTTAATAGCTAAATGTTTTTACAGTACCTCATAATTTTTTTTCTTAAGCCTCTCCAAGAATGGAGACTCTTCTAACTGTTCCTTGCTCGTTCCTGTAATGTAGAAGATTTCTTTCTGATCCGATTTCATTCTTGATATGTACTTATCCAGTGAAGTCAATTTACCATCTGACTTGGTGCTGCGTTGCGATTCATACATTATTAATGATATTAATGGCAGAAAAGGAAAACTCTTCTAAAGGAATTAAAGATAGCCTCAAAAACTAATACCTCTCGAACCGGAGGAGTTTAGCCAAGCGATTTCTGTTGGATGCATCCTCAATGATACCAAGTTTAATGGACTTTCCGAATTCATTCCAGAACTTAGTATATTGACCCTTCTTCTCATCATCATCTCCGGATTTTTCAGCGTCTGTGTTCACATCAATATTCAGCTTCAATCACTAACCGATAAATAACTTCAAATAAAAGAGTTTCAGTTT
Source organism: Hibiscus mutabilis (assembly GCA_019671005.1). Classification (NCBI taxonomy): domain Eukaryota; kingdom Viridiplantae; phylum Streptophyta; class Magnoliopsida; order Malvales; family Malvaceae; genus Hibiscus; species Hibiscus mutabilis. The sequence continues at coordinate 16,823,244 of CM033713.1, read as the reverse complement.
GAGAGGCCTCAGTCTACCTTTCTCGTCTTTGCCACTGGACTCATTGGGATCCTCCTCAGCAATTTTGCGTATCATATCAAGGGCTTTCCTGATTAGTTTCTTCTTGATTGTTTTCAAACTACTGTGAGCTTGTAGCATCTCTCGTGACACATTGAGTGGAAGAGTATCAGAATCAACAATACCCTGCTCAATAGGTTATCCAATAATAAACACAATCAGATAACAAGAAAGCAAAGTGCTTGTTGAAGTCATCTAAAGTAACTTGGCATTATCTGTGACTACCTTCAAAAAGCTAAGAAACTTCGGCAAAAGCTCATCAAACTCGTCAGAGATAAAAACTCGTCTAACATACAACTTCAAGTTGGATTTAGCGTTATAGTAACTGTCATACAGATTATAAGGAGCTTTAGGAGGCACATACAAGATGGCCTTGAATTCAACATCACCTTCAGCGGTGAAGTGGCTCCAGGACATGGGCTTTTCATCATTAAAGTCCTGCAGAGCAACACAAATAAAAAACAATCAAGGTTAGTAACTTCTCCAAAATGTTTTAATCAATCTGGAGCTAGGAAATTTATGTCAAATTACCTTTGCTAGAGAGTGATAGAATTTTATGTACTCCTCTTCTGTCACGTCCTTTGGACTGCGCAACCATATAGCCTTAACATCATTCAGAAGTTCCCATTCATGAGTAGTTTCCTTCACCGTCTTTGTCTTTGGTTTCTTTTCAGTGTCTTCATCCTCGGCTTTATCAGCATCTGCATCTTCTCCTTCCTCGGAAGAAGTGCTATCAGCTGTTTGTAGCAATAAAAGAGAATGAGACCAAATAGTATGATCAGAACATGCACACTCTTCAAGTATTATGATAAAATGGCATCAGAAAGTTTTAAATGAACATTAACATGCTTCTTTCATTGACACATACCGGTTTCCTTCTCATCACCAGAATCATCTTCATCTGCAGGTACCTCAACATCAACCTCTTTACTTGCCCAGATATAGATGGGGAAATTGATGAATTCGGAATATTTCTTCACCAGTTCCTGCAGATGACAACCACAACATGCTTTGTTAACAGTTTTTCAAAAGCCAAAGCAAAAATAAAAACATAAAATCACGAATTCATGAAGATACAATACAAAGGATGGTGACATGATAGATCAAAGAAATCCCTATTACAATCTGTATAACTACAGTAAAAGTAATGAAAACAAGCAAGACTTAAGCTACAACTAACCTTCAATTTGCTTTCCTCCAAGTACTCCTGAGCTTCATTCCTAAGATGCAATCTAATCTCAGTTCCACGGCCCAGTGGTTCATTCCAAGTATCCTCAGAAATTGCAAATGCTCCATCAGCCTTCGATTCCCATACATACCTGAAAATGAAATATTCATTAAATGATTATTTAAAAAAGAGTCAAACATTTATATGACAACTACATTAAGGTTTAGCTTTCTCACTGTTTATCATCATTGTGTTTACTAATGACTTCAACATAGTCAGCTACAAGATATACCGAATAAAACCCAACTCCAAACTGCCCAATCAGATTAAGGTCTCCACTGCTCTGCATTTTCTCAACAAATGCTGCACAGAGAAAATAAAAACAATACTTTCAATTTAACTATATAATCTTAGTATAACAAAATCAATTGAAATGAATCTAAGAATTACTTACCAGAAGTTCCAGATTTTGCAATTGTTCCCAAGTTCTTGACTAAATCTTCTTTTGTCATTCCTATACCTCTGTCACGAAGCAAAAGAATTTTCTTCTCTTTATCTAACTTGATCTGCAATTTTATTCACATTATAAGGCTCAATAAAGACAGGTTTACATGCATCAATACTGAAATAGAATATCTATATTTACAACACATTTTTTTTTCTAATTTTTCTAATTTTATATTTCTATAAAACAAAGTTTTAATGCAGAACTAACCTGGATCTCCAGCTTGGTAGTGTCACCTTCGCCCAAAACGTCTTTGTCCGTGAGTGAAAGGAACCTAATCTTGTCTAACGCCTGAATTCCAAAACAAGTTTCCATTAAAGTTTGGAGTTCAAAAACAATAACTGAAAACAACGACCAAAGAATGACGGAAAACTCACATCAGAAGCATTGGAGATCAACTCTCGGAGGAAAATCTCCTTGTTGCTATAAAGGGAATTGACAATAATATCCATAAGCCGAGACACCTCAGCTTGGAATTCAAATTTCTCTGCATTATTGCGAAGCGATCTCGGAGAGATCGATTCCGATTCCCTACGAAAAAAGAGGGGAAAAAACATTTTCCGATTCAAAATACTAAAAAATGAAATTAAAAATCATCGACGAGTATATTCTTAAACAATATAATGCCAACCTTTTAACTACATCAGAATCAGTTTGTGAACCGTGAGGCACAGCGCCGATATTATCCTCGACTTTTGGAGCATCTACGCCTCCTTCCTTGGCATTTGCTTGAACTTTTCGATCTGAAACAACCGTAGATCCCCGAGTTCAGCATTCGAACGCTACAGGAAAAAATCAATGAAATAATGAAAAGAAAAAACGGCGTAAGCTTACCTTGATCAGAGAGGAGACTGAGAAGGCAAAGAAGAATCAAAGCGGAAGGGATCGCCTACTTCCCCATTGTTTGTTTTTTATGCTTCGCTTGATTGTAATTATCAGTTACACAAGTTTTCTCTATACTGAAATGGGGAAATGGCTTTGGAGTGTTCTTAAATAGTTGAGGTTTTAGCATTTTGGAAAACTTCTAGTCAGAGCTTGGGTCTTTGCTTATAATTGGATTGTTTCGATTGGTTACTGGTGCCAACGTGGATGATCTGACGGTTAGAGGTTTTATATTTAAACGTGGCAAAGCTTTATTGGCGATGCTTAGTTTATTCTAGGAGTGGAGATTTGGTCGGTCCCACAGGAGAATACATCGTCTCCTTCGCTTACTTGGTCGAAGTGGACGATCAAATGGTTTTGCTTTCACAAACGTGGCACGTTATGGTTGGGTCCTGGTTCCTAGGTTGATTCGCATGAATTAAGATTTCTAGATAGTTTCTATGGGAATGTTTCGTTCAGGGAAATATTTGAACTTCTACCGTCTACTATTAAATTGGGTTTTGACTTTTTGTTACATTTTCATAATTAATAACTATTTTTTAATAAATTTAGTAGAACATTTAGTATATAGTTAATTGTAAATGTAATTACTACTTAGTCAAAAAAAATCATTATTCGAAGCCAAAACATGCAACAAAAACACAAGCCATAAGTAAGTTTTCCTTAAATACGGATTTTCCATCAATAAATAACGATGCAAAAGATATGAGGAGGTTTTAATTAACGAGAGTTGGTTCAAGTAATAATTCAAATGAGTAAAAAGTTTTGAATTCCGATTTTGTTTTCCTCACCACCTTAAAAATATGAAATATAAGGTTTTCTGAAAAGGGTTTGATGGATTGATAAAAATCAAGATATGGAGATTACAAGTTTTGTTGATTGGAACCGAAATTTATTGCCCTGCAATGTTAATTAATGTATGTGATCTATTTAGTGTCTCAATAATGACTCGTCTTAACTGGTTGATTGGGTGATGATATTTCAAATATTTTGCTCTAATACCCTCAAAAAAATATTTTGCTCTAATCTTTTAAATTCGGTCACTCAAAATTAGAATCATATTATTGCTAAGGAGTGTATTTAAATCCTGCCGATCAACTTCAGTTTAGATAGTATTTTAAGAACCGAGTGATCTCAGTTAGGGGTGTTCAATCTGTCGGTTCGGTTAACCGACAAACCGAACTACAAAAAATTTATTAACCAATTTTTTATTAACCGTTAACCGAGTCGAAATTTTTCAGAAAATTTTTAACCGAACCGAAAAAAAGTTTGGTTAATTTGGTCGGTTTTCGAATTAACCAAAATTTGTTATGAAAATTTGGGTAAATTACACAAGTAGTCATGAAAACTATGTTAAAATGATATTTTGTCACTAAACATTCAAAAGTTATAAAACAATCATTAAACTTTATCGAACTATTACAAAATGGTCATTGACTCATTGCACGTTATAAATTATTGATAAATATTGAAAAGTTTAATGATCATTTTGTAGTAATTGAATAAAATTAATGGTCATTTTGTGCTAATTTTATAAAGTTTAATGACCATTTTATAATATATCAAAAAATTTAATGATCATTTTATAATTTTTAAAATCTTAGTGACCAAAAATAAATATATGTAATATATATAATATATAACAATTTTGGTTAATTCGGTTAATTAACCGTTTTCGAACCGAATTAATCGATAACTGAAGTTTAAAAAAATCATTAAACGTTAACCGACCAAACTGAAATTTTTTTCGATTAATCAATCGGTTAATTTGGTTAAAACCAAAGTTTGAATGCCCCTAATCTTAGTGAAAGGGGGAGGATGTCACCTTTGAGGACCCGAATTCAAGCTGCTTCTGTTTGTAAGGTGTGTATTCTTATCAAATGTTTAAGAAATAGTACGAATATGTATTACCTTATAATCACTTTAACAATATTAAAACATTTTTAACGAAGGTTACTGGCATTCAAAGGAACAAAACGAAACAAACAGAGGACCGATACAGGGGGATCGGAGAAGAAGCCGGACGACAAGCCAAAAAGGCCAACAAATTCAAAGAAAATACAAACAAAACATAACAAAAAGGAGAAGAAACAAGATCGAAAAACGAAGAAGCCAACATCCATGAGCCTGCGCTGCATGTCCTTCCAGGGGTCACCGGAGCATCCTTCCAGGGGTCACCGGAGCATCTCGACAATGAATGTAATGTAGCAAGAGCATCCAACGGCAATGACACGACAGATCTTGAGATGTCAAAGGCTGAATGGGTATGGAAAGGAAGCCCTGGACAACGATTGAACCACCAACGGAAGCATATCCACTCCGAGCACAACCTTTCATGCACTGAACATCAGGAAAACAAAAAAAAAACAACAAAAATCAGCCGGCAGATGGCTGGAAACAAACGTCAGCAATGGAGGGGTCGTCAAACCTCTGATCTCAACAAGAAAAATCACCCAAACAAGCGTCGATCAATTGTTCCATGAAAGAATCGGTTCCCTTCAAAATTCTGACACAAAAGATGGAGAGAAGCCCCGAGGGCGATGCCCTATGCCACCTAGGGGCCACAAGACCTCCATCAGAGGAATAAGAAATTTATTAACCAAAAGAGAACTTAACCGGACCACTGATAGTTGGTGGTCGGTGAGCAAGCGGCTCAAAAAATATGATTTTGTTTGGGGAGAAGGAAAAGTTGAGAGAAAAAAAGGTAAAAACATATTATTTTTAAAAATATATGAGTTTAAATATTATAAAATATATTTTTAAAAGATTTAATGGTCATAAATAATGTAAGTTTTGTATGAAATAGTACTAGATTAAAGCGGCGGACTGCTAAATTTAAAATTGAAATCGAGCAATGAGGAAATGGATCTTTTTAGCCAATGCTTTATTCAAAATTTGGAATCTAACTTTTCATATTTTTTTTTAATTTTATTTTTCGGTCGTCGCCTTGCATAGTTGCATTTGCCTTTTTGTGCGCCATGCTTTATTCAAATTTAAATTTATTTTTTTCAATGTAAAAATGTTATAAAATTTTTAGGAATCTAATTTTATTTGTCAAAAATAAATGTCTTTTTTAATGGAAATGTGCAGGTAGAATGAAATTTTTGAGTCGTGTCAATTCCAAATTTAAGTTTTATAATTTTTAAGTTTTATTTGTGTGATTTATGTTTCATATTTTATGATAAAAATAATGTGCATATTTATCTTCATTTAAGTTTTTATATATTACAATTATTAATATATTTATTTTATGTATTTTAATGATTAGTTATGATTAGAATTTTTCTTGTATTTTGACTCTTTAATTATTATTACATGTACTTTTTTTACTAGATTTAAAAGTTTTAATGAGATATATGTTCATAATTCAATTTTTCATAAAAATGATTAATTTTGATTAAAGTTATAAAAATATATTGATAATAATTGTAATTTTATTTGTATATTATGTTGATTGATTATGCTAATTATATATGTTGGACTAATAAAATAAGTTGTCATATTCATCAAGCAAAGCTATAAGTTTGAATCATAATCAATAATAGAACCGGGATTGAGAGTTGAGAGACAAAACATAAATATTAAAAAAATTATAAAACAAAGGTAAAAAATAATTTATGGTGAGTAAGACCATCACTGATCATAATATTATGACTGAAGAAAATTAAATTGAACCCAATGAGTGTCCAAGTAGAAAAGAGAATGTTATTCATTCTAAGATACCCGAGTTCAATCTGTTTTGTCTGCAATGTGTGTATTGCACATCAAAAGGTTAAAAAAGTATGAACATATTTTATCTTGTAATCACTTTAATACTAATATTAAAAAATTAAATTGCGAGAATATAAAAAAATAGTTAAATATAATTTTAATTTTTTTATAGGATACAGTAGTATAATTTTTATTATTTTTCGGGAAAAGAAAAAATATAAGGGATAAATGAAGATAAGGGAGCAGTTAAAGAAGCTTAGCTGGCGAGAGGCTGGCCCAGGTCAGCTTTCGTTTAAAATGGATTTGTGTTTTCTATTTTCTTTGCCCCGTTTTCCCCCTTCATTCTCTCATTTGTTCCCTTCATTTCTTTCTATCCCCTGTTCTTCCTATCCATTTTCCCTCTATTTTCCACTCCAATCAACCTTCTCCTTAGGGTTTACTTCCTTGAGATTAGAGATTAAACCTCTGGACTTGGATCTCACTCTCTGTTCAACTACAACAGCTTGAAGCTAATCTGAAGAAAGATAAGCTCTGATTCTTGGGAAAAAGAATTCAAGATTTTGAGCAAAAAGTACTAAGAAAACAAAGAACAAAAGAATTATTAGGCGATTAGTTTTTTTTTTTCATTTTGATTCGTTCGGCGGCGTCGGAAAATGAGCGCCTCCAAATTCATAAAGTGCGTCACTGTTGGTGATGGCGCCGTCGGCAAAACCTGCTTGCTGATTTCTTACACCAGCAATACTTTTCCTACGGTGATCCTTTCTACTGTCTTCCTGATTTTTTTCGGATCTTGTTGCATGATCGCATGATTAAGTACTATCTTTTCTATTTGTTTCTCAGGTAGCTAAAGAATCAAAACAGAGAGCCAAATATTATTTCTGTAATTTTACTTTAAGATAAATAAAAGAAGAACGTTCTAAATTTAGTAGTGTTCTAGTGTGCTTCGTTCTACTATATTATCTACAACTTTGAAATTGCTTTGGAATTGTCTTTTAGAAATGATGTCAAGATTAGGGTTTCATGTCGTACAATGTAGGCAGATCAAGTATAACAATATCTCTTTAACAGTTAATTTGAACTTTATTCCATTACAATAAAACTAAGATTGGGGAATAATGTACTGTTAGGTTTATGTTACCTTGGATACTGATTTTCTTGTAACTCATTTCTTCGCAACTCTTATGGTATCAGGACTATGTCCCAACTGTTTTCGACAATTTCAGTGCGAATGTTGTTGTGGATAGCAGCACTGTCAACTTAGGCTTATGGGATACTGCAGGTAATTTGGAATGGCTTCCAAATACATACCATAAACATTCATATAGATATATATGTTCTGTTAATGAGTTTGAGTGCAATCTTTCTTTTCTTTTTTCTGATGGAATTATTGTCTTTGAACAGGTCAGGAAGATTACAATAGATTAAGACCACTGAGCTACCGTGGGGCAGATGTCTTTATTCTTGCATTTTCTCTCATCAGCAAGGCCAGTTACGAAAATGTTGCCAAGAAGGTTTAATGATTGACTTCCATTCTTCAGACAATAATTTCGTGCAGTATGCAATGTCTGTAATGCCATGTTTATACTTATTAGGTGTTTTCTTACTCTCCTTTTCAGTGGATTCCTGAACTAAAGCACTATGCACCTGGTGTTCCAATAATTCTCGTTGGAACTAAGCTTGGTATGATTCTTACTCTCGTGATATTGACATCCTTACATGTGCTTGCCAGCCCATGGCCATGTTTGTGAGTTGTGATTGGTTTGATTACTTAAGCAACTGAAAATTTTCTCAGATTAACAGAGTACCGTCCCATTTTATCCCTATGTTTCTGAAATTCTTTCTGCTTCATGGAATGCACTTATGTTTTATACTCATTGCTGCCACAGATCTTCGAGATGATCAGCAATTCTTTATAGACCATCCTAATGCAGTGCCCATTTCCACAGCTCAGGTACCATACTTACAGATTATTATTTCTTTTTTTTTTTCCAATGAGAATGTTTTTCATTTATTTTTTAAACTATTGGTTCTCTTTGCTTCTTTTTGAAGGGAGAGGAATTAAGTAAACAGATAGGGTCTCCTGCCTACATCGAGTGTAGTTCAAAAACACAGCAGGTTAAGTGCTCTCTGCATATTCTCTTTATTTTTAACTGAAAATTTGGTTTTGAAGTCCTTTCTGATGGAATCTTGTGGTACAACGTTAATGCAGAACGTGAAGGCAGTGTTCGATGCAGCCATTAAGGTTGTGCTTCAGCCTCCAAAGAAAAACAAGAAGAAAAAGGCACGTGGTGGTTGCTCGATATTATGATCGCGAAGATGAGTCTGACAAATATAGATTGGACTTGCCAGCTTCTTGCTGCTTGTATCTCGATCGCTGTCAGCTTGACATTCAAAGAAGTAGCAAAGCCATCATGTATAGTCTCTCAAGTTTAAACTGACATTGCTGAGCTTCTTTAGGAGAAAGATCAGGTGGTTTAATTTCCGTTTTTTGTGATTTACATACCTCACTCGTATTCGACGAAGCTGTTATTACAAATTGATTGTTTTCTTGCATGATATGTTTAAATTTGAAACCATTTTCTTCAATTATGTGTATTGTTAATGGCATGGGTCGCAGAGTTTCATTCAGTTGATATGTCATGTGATTTATGATACGGAGAATTGGAGATTAAGATTTGGCTGTTATAATTATGAACCTATTTGCTCTAATTAAAATTTTAGGTGGAATGGTTAGTGGATGAACTGTTTGGCCTTTTCTTTTCAAGGCAACTCTTAGAGCCACTCATTTACATTATCTTACACATTAATTATAGTTTTTTTATTCGACATTTAAATACATTCAAACCCAAAAATCTCGACTGCAAGAAGTATTAACCAACTAAGACTCAAACCATAATTAGTATTAATGTTAGGAGCATTTTCTTTTAAAGGAAAAAAAAAAACTTAGAAATAAGGCTTTGTTTTTTGTTGTGTTTGGAGGGCCAAATTAGCTTTTCCACCCAAGAAATCTCAAAAGCAACAAAAAACAGTCAACTTTTGAGTGTCAAAACCTTAGTTTGCCCCCAAACTAGCTTCTCAAATCTTGGTGTGCCAAAAGTTAGTTTTTCTAGCTTTTACAAAACATTAGTTTGCCCCAAACCAAGGTTTTCCCACCTCAACCAAAAACAAAGCCTAAGTCTCAAATAATGGTAAGGTTTCAAAAATTAAGATCTTACTCAAACAATTTAAAGTTTAATTCTCACCCGCTGCACTGCCTTTTTGTTTCTGGAACTGAATGTTGCCATTTGCTGAGCGGCATTTGCAATTCTCAAAGCTCGCTTTAGGCAAAGCAGCCCTGCAACCTCGCCCACAACCTTTTAGTTCCTTACTTTTGGAAGGAATTTAGTCTATACATGGAAAGATAGCAACGAAAAAAGGAGGGAATAGTTAAAGAGAGTGAGCTTTGAGGTCAGACCTCTCCCCGTCCTTTATGCCGTCTTGATTGTCAACCCAAAAAAGATGGGAACATGCATAAACAGCTCTGCACTGATCAGCCTTCTTCAATAGCCGAGCTGAATACTGACCAAAGTATGACATATTTAAGTTTTCCAGTTCGATGAATCAGAGAAGAGGCAAGCAATATTACTTATGTGGTTTTGTGTGTCAAACTGTCTCGGTTCTCAACACCAAATACATTCATCCTCTAGAGAGTCCCAATTATCAGATGAATTGCGGTCACTTGGGCTTTAGAGTCCTATGAGCATTAAACATTTAGGAAACTACAGTACATTACACTGACTTCAACATTAGCTGATCGGTTTAGTACAATTACCGCAATTTCTTCTTCATATAATACAAACGCCTGAGTTAAATATTCATACGCAACATGTTCAAGATCACAGCCATTAGCCGCCTGATAGAAGGAAACAGAAATGGGACGAAACTGAGGTTAGAAAGTAGAACATAAAATTCAAGGCTCCCCTCATCAAAACGGATCATGATGCTTGTATTGTCAAGATCATAATGGCGAAATATGCCAACAAACTTAGAGTCATAATGATGTGAGATTTATGATGACAATAACCTCTTTGCATCATCTAAAGCAAAAATATTTTATCCAAATGTATGGAATCAACATGAAAACTTCATGAAATAATCAGTCATCGGCCCAAGATTGTCACAATAACCTCTTTATGCAGTAGTTGGTATAAGTCAAGACTCAACATTACCTCAGCACATTGCAGGTACACCATTTTATGGGAATTGAAGAGGCCTGAAACCTGTCACAACTCACAATTAGAAGATGGTGAAGTTCCATCTTCCTATCCTTTAATACTATTGCACTTATACATTGTAGTGGGAGATCTTGTCCTGGTAATGGGCAGAAAATTAGCATAAAAAGAGACATTGGAAAAACATACCTTCAACATTTCCTCAGGTTCATCATTATAAAGCATGTGTATGAGTTGAGCAACCGAATTTTGTTCCTCCTTAAAATCCTCCTCATCAAGCTATTGCAAGATGCATAAAAAATGAAGATAGCACAAAAGGCATGTAAATAACTATGTACATCTACAAAACCATGATAGGGAAAGTGTGCAACATGAGAAAGAAATAATCTGACTCGATTATCAGGAAAGGGGGTAATGATAAGTACTCAACTCAAATCTATCAAAATTTTAATATGCACCTCATCCACATCAGCATCATCAATCTCCTTTTATAATTTTAAACAAGACCTCAACCTACAAAAAGCAATATCAGTTTCTTCAACAAAAGAAGTTGATAATACAATTAGATGAATAAAGAAGACAGAAGAGGCACACTTTGTCTGCAGTTGAAATGCAAGAGTAGTTCTTCATGATGCTTCGAATGATAACCATTGCCATGACTTTATTTGTTCCAACATTAAGATGGTCCATTACATGTGGATAATTAGAAAGTGTTAAGGCTGTTACTATATCATTGTATTTCTCCAGTGGAGCACTCAAAAGTGCAACCACTTGTTTCATTTCCCGTCTATCACTCTATCTTCAAGTTTTGGTATGTTAGAGAGCTTGTTAACACAGGCTCCCTGTTAGAAAATATCAACAATCAGAAAAATCAATAGCATTCCGATACATTCGCCAATGACCAATGCCATAAAAATAGCACAGTCTATAGGAGATCTTATGTAAATAGAGTCCTCAGATGAAACATACTAGTACTTGATCCACATAATCAAGTCGATCAGGATGAAAATGAAGTGTAAATGTAAGAAGAGAGACATGCAAAGTTATAGCTCCAACAGCAGGCATGCCTAACTGAGCTTCTATGACCTGCCATTGAATCATACCCAATCATCTAGAGGTAAACAACTCATGATTACACATTAAAGAATCAAAAATAGATAAACTTGCGCTGGCGGGGAAGTAAAAGAGGGGGTAAGGGGTCATTATCTACAAAAATATTGGCGGCAAGTTCAGGGCTGTCACCTGACTTGATTAGTAAAACCATTCACATTTTTAATTGAACAATTCCTTTATAACGTTGAAACAAGCATCAAGGTAGTTAGCAACTTCAGTATGGGAGTACTAGCTGATTTACCTTCCCAACTGCATGGCTCAACTTAGAGAAGGCTTCGACTTGTAGAAATTCAGGTAACAACAGGCATAGAAAAGTTCAGTCAACCTCTTGCAAAAGCATGCAGAATAGAATTCGTTATGCTTATAACTTACATCTGCACTTGAGGCAGCATAATTTGAAAGTCAGTCCATTAGTTGAGACAAAACAGCATCAAACACAGGAGGCTTTTCCCTACATAACAATAATGTTCAAAACAGGAGGATTAGTTTCCCTCAATGGGCATCAAAACACACAGCATCAGAGTTTTGCCAATCAGAAATTTTAGATTATCAATATTACAAGCTCCTGAAGTTCACTCCTTTCCTTTTCTCGCTTCTCTCTGACTCTACTAGGTCCCTGCAGACCAGAAATCGCAATTGAAGGCTTCAACTCAGGATGAGCAAAGAGTATGAATGATTCACAAACACCATGACACCTGCATGGCCAAAATTTATGCTCTCATGATTTATTTTCACTTGCATGGCATGCAAGTACTGTGGTGCATTGTGCATTTTAAGAAAATAAGAGAGATAAGATATTTAACAAACCTAATGCTGCATTCCCACCCAAAGTTTATTCATCTCGGTGAAATTCTGCAGCACAGATTCCATGGCATCCATCACAGTGTCAGCATCAGGGCAAGAAGACAACCATATCTTGGCAGTTGGTTAATTACAAATGTTTCCAAATTCTTTTGCATGTCTAAATTTGGATATTCTAGTTTAGACATGCCAATTAAACGTCATCGATCTGCATGCTCTCTCTTCTAAGAGAATTAGACATCATCTCCTGTTGAGATTCAGCAATATTCTATGATAGATAAAAATATAACAGAATCATAAGTTTTAACAGAGCTCGTATACAGTAACAGTGCAAAAGCTACTGCTCACTAACTGCTTTATTTTCTTCAAATATTTGAAGAGAAAACTAAAAATTTTACCTATCTACTATAAATAAAATAGCCGTGAAATTTGAATGGGACAGCTTTTGAAATGAAAATTTCTATTTAAAGAGGAGGGAAAAGAAAGACTAAGCAAGAGTTCATGAACTAAAATTAAATAATTAGCCATGTCATTTTATTGCAATGGAATTTAATATATATATATATATATTCACTCAGTTGAGCCTTGGTCAGACGGATATTGGTTAACACAATAACACCATCATCAACTTTCATCTAAGAGCGCTCAATTAGCTGAAAGTGCAAATGCTTAAGGGTTTAATTGGATAAAGCTCAATGCAATAAAATAACAAGTATTTGGATATTATTTATTTTTAGTTTAATGTTTTTCTTATTTAAGCAAATATATACAGAGAACTAAGCTAATAATTATTAAATTTGTAGAAGAAAAATCACTTACAATCTACTCAAAATATTGCCGGCATGTTGAACAAGCTCGTACAGATCAACCACGGAGACACCATGTTTGCTTTCGTCTTTGAAGAACAACGCCAATCTCTTCAATTCATCAAAAGCTCGCATATCTGAATTCCAATCATAAACACATTTAAAAAAAATCAACCACAATTTAAAATTTTCAAACAAGGCCGACTCAAGCAATGAATCAAAAGAAACAGTAACAAATTTGAATTACAAAGTTCATAGTATTTGTGAGGAGGGAGTTTGGAGGTCCGGAGCTCCGATAGCATCTGAGCCGAGTACTTGAGAGCTTCCCTGAGATTATTAGAATCCTGAGATAAGAGATATCCAAAAATCAGCACTATTGAAAGAGGATCGGCGATCTTTATCCGCTCAAATTCAAGGAAAGACATGAAAGATTTTGGAGAAACCAAAGCTCGGTGCATAAAAAAGGCGTAGTGTTGATTGAATACCGGCAATTCCTTCCGCCAGCCATTTCTCTTCGTCCTCTGTTCCGTTCAGCATCCTCCTCGCTCTATCGCTCTCAAAAGGTTTTCTAAATTTATTTTATTTATTTTTTGCTTAAATATATATTTGATACTTAAATTTCTCCCAAGGTACTTAAAAAAAATTTCTCTCAAATTGATACATAAATTACGCACCTTCTCCAAAGTTGGTACCTAAATAATTATTGCTCCTAAATTAGTACTTGAATTAATACCTTCTCCTAAATTAATAGTAAAATTTACGCATTTTATCAATTTTGTCTTAATTTAAAACAAATCAATAAATTTAACTTTCTGTATTTAAAAATTATATCAATTTGTTCTTTGTTATTCTCCTAAATTGTTTGTTTTTCTCCAATAAATTTTATATTACTTCCATGGTATAATAAAAGTTTAAAAGTAACTTGTTATATCGTAGAATGCAATTATTCAACTGTTTTTTTTATCTGATAGACTTGATTGGTTTGACAGTATCGTAAAAAAATTTACAAAAGTTATATAATTTTTAAATATGAAGAGTTAAAATTTATTGAATCGTTTTTTATTAAGATTAAACTAATAGAATATATAAGTTTTGATACTAGAATTATTGATAATAGTATCAAAACATTAAATGAAATTAAAGTTCAAGCATCAACTTGAGAGCAAAAATTCTTTAAGTACCAATTTAGAAAAAAAAGTATCTAGTTCAAGTACCAAATTTATATTTATGCCTTTATTTTTCTAATATGTAATTTATATTCAGTCGGACTTGGATAATTGGATGTGATGTTATAACATTTAAATTCGGCCAATCGGGCCTGTACTATTTGTTTTGTGGGATTTAATCCCTATATTTTTAGGGAAAACTACATATTTAGTACCCTAACTATGCTCACATTACTGTTTTGGTACTCTAACTATTATTTTTGGTAAAATGGTACATAATGTTACGTTTTTTTTATGTTTTGGTACTTCCGCCGTTTAAAAGTAACGGAAATGGTGAAATGACTTAGGTTAATAATAGTTTTAGTCCAAAAACTTATACAATCTATCAATTTAGTCTAAAATTCTATCAATATAAACATTATTTTAATGTTTGGATTAAAATTATAAATTCTTCATTTTTCTTCTTCTTACAATCGAACATTTTTTTGGTTTTGGAGTTTAAAAAACACGCTAAGGACAAACAAAACTTTAGGATTTGCGGATCAATAGGGGCTAATGCAGGGTTCATTGAAGGACCCAAACTCCACGATCGGGATACCGACGAGAATACTAGGGGTGGGAAAGGGATGAGACGAAATTCAATCAAAATTAATATGATGTTTTAAATTGATGGATTTTGGACTAAATTGATAATATATATGTGTGTGTGCGTGTTTTGTACTAAAACTGTTATTATACCAAGCCACATTATTATCCCCGTTAGTTTTTAACGGTCGGGATACTAAAACAAAACAAAAATGTAACGTTAGGTATCATTTTACCAAAAATAATAGTTAGGATACTAAAATAGTAATGCTGGCATAGTTGGGGTATAGTTTTTTTCATTTTTTTTATTAGTGAAGATACCTTCCATGTCCCTCTATTACGGGACTATAAATTTAATTCATATACTATTAAATAGATCGACTGAGTCTCTCAATTATAGAGATTATTTTAAACTAGTTTTTTTTTTAAAGAATGGATCAATTTTGTTCATGTATAAGGGTAGTTAATAAACATATTGTTTTCCTTTGATATGGGTATATAATTCTTTTGATATGTTTCAATTTAATATTTTCAGTTTTATCGTTATTTTATAAAAAAAATATTTAGTTTCGTCAAAAAATAAGAAATTTTTGTGAATATATATTATATAATGCAAATATACATAAATACATACATATAAATATATTTTAGTCCCAGTAGTAAAGGATGGTATATTCTATCCATGTGTGCACGGTGTGTGCATTATTAAAGGGTTAAGAAAATTGAACAAATATTATCTTATAATCACATCAGTATATTCAAAAAATGTATTTATATAAAAATATAAATCTAAAAGTTACTTATTAATTAAGTTCAATGGCTTAATTAAATGTTTATATTTTACTGTTTAAATATAATTATGTAAAATAAAAAAAATACGTAAGATAAAAAATTTAAAATATAATATATAATATTAAAATTCGGTATGGTTGAAACTCTTAAAACACATTAAAATTATCGATTAAACAGAATTTAAATTATTTAATATTGATTTAGGATTGATACGACTAATTTCACTACGACATGACCATGCATAAGAAAAATATCAAGTAAAGCCATTTTTTTTTTTACAAATTTAACGTTGATTGTTTAGTGTCTTTTTTTTTTTCATTGATCAACTTCATACAACGGATTTCATTTATGAAATCATAAAAGTTATAAAAATATTAACTATGTTAAACAATAATCGACATTTAACCTAGTAAAAAAATTGGTTTTATTCGATTCTTGGGTAAAGCACATTAATATTTTTTTAATATACTGGTGTGATTACAAGATAGTATGTGTTCAATTTTTTTAGCCTTTAATAAAGCACACACATCGTGCACACATGGTGCTCGAACCCTGGTCACCTGGATGAAATACATCATCTTTTATTACTGAGATCACTCTTCGGGTTCGCACATTAATAGTTATTATAATATTGGAGGTAACCTATCTTTAAGGATTTGCTTGGTAGAGAGGAAAACTGGAAGAGAGAAAGGAGGGAAAAGAAAATTAGAAAGAAAATGAATTTAAAGATTGTTTGATAAAGTGAAAAATAGAAAGAAAAGAAAATAAGAGGGAAGATGGTTTTCTTTGCTCCTATATAAATAGTTTTTTCTCCAAATTAGATGAAAAATAGAAAAGAAAAGTGAAAGCTATCCCACTTTAATAATAAAATTATAAAATTATGTTTAAAAAATTCTAATTTTATTTTAACCATATTTATAATTAATTTTTATGATTACATCCAATATTTTTATTATAATTTTATTTTATTTAGTTTAGTCCCTAAAAATTTTATTTAATCTAAAATTTACTCTTATTTGTTTTTTATTTTATTATTAAATTAAATATTATTAATTTAATAAAATATTTGTTAACTTTAGTCCCTAAAATATTTATTTAATATGAAATTAAACCCTATTTGTTTCTAATTTTTATAAATTTATCTAATATTTGGAATTGACCTCTATTTTATAATTCAATCCATTATCTTATAATAGCAAACTTTACAGTTCAGTCACTAATTTTATAATTGCAATTAAAGACTTATTTTAGCTCGGATTAACCTGAAACTTGGTCTATATGCCAATGGTGATATTTGTTTCATAAAGAAAGATTTAATTTCACTGTTTGAAAAAATGTCCCTTGTATTTTAGGAATGTTTTCAAAATGGCCCATACACTACTTATTTTTTTGTAATTAACACTCTATTTCAAATTCGATTTCAACACAAATTTACCATTAAGTCTAATTAGAATTAATGAGTCTAAAATGGACCTGAAATTAAGTTTTTAACTTAAAATCCAACTTATGAATTATTTACATTTTAGTCCCTAAACCTCGATTCGGTTAAATTTGCTTCGATTTGAACTTTTTTTTAGCAAAACAAAGGTATATAATGTTTCTAATTATATTAAACTTTTATTTAAGTTTTGAATGTTTTTTTGGGTTCAAATCTTGTAAAATTACCAAAATACCGTTTTGTTAAATCGTTTATTTTCTAAAGTTTTTAAAGGTTTATTTTCTCGGGTGACTTTAGTTACTTGTTTCCCCTTTATGTTCATGTTGGTTTTTACTTTCATGTAATCAAATATGCTTGTTTTTTTTTCTAATTTGTTTAAGGCCACAAATGAGCCATTTGTAGCATTCGATATTTGGGTTGGATTCGTTTGTACCGTGTATTAGGTGTTACATTAACGACCAAACTCTCGGGATTAGATTATAAAAATATTAGACTAAATTATAAAAATTAGAAATAAATGGAGTTTAATTTCGGATTAAATAAAAATTTTATAGACTAAACTAGACAAAAATAAAACCATATTCAAAATATTGGACTCAATTATAAAAAAAATAGAGATACATATAGGTCAATTTTGAATTAAAGAAAAAATTAGGGATTGAATTGAACAAAAAACTAGATTAAAAATGTTATATTAAATTATAAAAATTGGAAACAAATATGAGTCAAATCTAGATTAAACAAAAAAATTTAGGACTAAATTGAATAAAATAATTAAATTAAAAATATTGTACTAAATTATAAAAATTAAAAATAGATTATAATTTTCAAAGCTTAATTTTCTTTCCTCTCACTTTTCTATTGTACCAAGCAGTAGAGATGAAAAAACTCATTTTTCTTCTTGTTTTGCATCATCTCAACCAAGAACACCGATGGAAAGAAAAAAATTATTTATCCTTTCATTTTCTATCACTTCAATTTTTCATCCTTCCAATTTTCTTACCTCTCTACTAAGCAAAGCCTAAAAAATTTAACGATAGTGTTCGAAATCAATAACTTTTATTAATGATGGCAACTAAATTGATAACATTCTAAAAATTGAGTAACTCAATTACAATTTTTTTAACGATTGAAATGATAGCGTCAAGGACAAAACTAAGATCAAATATTAAAAGAGGTCAATTATCTAAATTTAAAACAATAGAGACTCGTAAAATATTTAATCTAAAAAATTAGAGACAATGACATATTTTAACTTAAATTTAAACTAACAAAGACCTAAAAGAATTATTAGACCATAAAAATTAGAAAGGGTCACAACTGTTAGAACCAAATCATAAATTAATATGAAACCTAATAATCATGATCTATCATAATCATCAAGAACGATGAAATACTAGATGTGGAAACATACCTGAATTAATAGATAGAAAACCTTGAATCTTGAAATTGAAATCCCAAATCTTTGGTATTGATCTTCCAAGAACATATGTTAGCTCATTCCGTAAAAACTCTCTGACGGGGACAAGAGTAATACAAGTTAACATATTTCTTGGGGACCACTACCTCTTTATGTAGTTGATTTAATAAATCAACTATTAAGTATTTATAACTCTGCCCCTCATTGAATTATAAATACATCTTATGGTATCTACACTTTTATTTCCATGACACTTTAATACCCATGACACGACTAACATACTTGGCCACTTAATTTTGTGTCATACTTTATAATAGCATCATACAATTTACATATGTGCCCACAATTGCAGATTTTAATCCAACAATATCCCACTTGGACAACATATATTTCCTGATAAATGTACAACCTTATGAGCTAAAAATTTTGCTATTATATTATAGGAATTATATAACAATCCCGTCCATCAACTATATCTATATAAGATCAAAGCAGCCTTTGCTATATCAATCATGACTAGACCCATCAATGGTCACATATACAAATATAGTTAAATAAAATAGATCAATCATGGATGCGTAGCATAAAAAATTACATGAAATATGAACCGAACATGCCTATTTTCAACTGGTCCTTCTAAACCTTAGTAAGATCAACTTTACTGAAATCAGAGTGTGCATAAACCAAAAGAACTTTATTTATGCAGAAATAATCTTAAAATATATTTAAACTGAAATAACCAAAATTTTGTCTAAAATGAATGAGGATTTTTTCAAAATCACAAACTCCTACTAAAACTGGATATCCTTAAATAATATTACACCCATATGAGTAGTGTGCTCATGAAAGACCTAGGGTGACAGTTTCTTAATAAGTCGAATTATGAGTTTGTACCAACATGCTCTATAGACACACAACCACTCTGATTTTTTTTAAAAACTAGGAACTTAATGTTTATGTGCTTCAAATTTGAAGTGTTCCTATTGTTTATAGAATAAATGAATGCATATTTATTGTCACAAAATAACTAAAGTGGTCTTTCTATTCAATCTATAATTAGCAGCCCATGTGACAAAATTCTTTTACATCAATATTCTAATAGAATCGAAGCCTGTAAACTTGATGATCTCTAACTTATCAGAACTCCGATATGTCAGGATGTAACTTTTGTTCTTTAAAGATATCTCATAACCTTATTGGCTGCTATCCAATTGTCCATATTAGGATTGTTTAAATATCCGCCTAACATTCCAACAATGTATGCAATAACTGGACGCATACATACTTGATCATAAATTATATTCTCAATAGCTTATGCATATGGAATCTTTTGTGTTTTTTTTTTAAATTTTAAGGTTATTTTAAGGGCATTGAGTAAGACTAAATTTGTCTTCTTTAGCAATATGAGTATCACTTGGTTTTCTCTCACTGAACTTGTAGTATATACAATTGTCAATCAAATTTATCTCAAAACCGAATGAGATAATCACTTGGTGCAACAATTGGTGAGAGAAATACTTAAGCCCATAAATGGATTTCCTTAATTTGCATATCACTAACTTTGTACCGTCAAACATAAATTTATGTTTGTACCATATAATCGTTTCTTCAATGTCGCCATTGAAAAACACAAGCTTAACATCTATCTTATTTAGCTCAAGATTAAAATAAACAACAAGCGTCATGATTATCTTGAAAGAGTCTTTTAATGAAACTTGAGAGAAAGTCTCTACAAAATCAATGTCTTCTTTTAGAGTATATCCTTTATATACAAGACGTGTCTTATACTTATCTACATTATCATTTGTATCCCTCTTAGTTTTAAATATCCATTTACAACCAACTGGTTTGCACCTTCAGGTAATGAGACAAGTTCCTAAACTTTATTGTCTTGCGTAAAATTATACTTTTCTTGAATGACATCAATCTACTTTTGAGAGTTTGAACTTTTATGGTCTAATAAAAATGATTGAGTTATTTTCTATCATTTTATTGTTATCCTTATTTTCTTGAGGAAATACAATATAATAATCTCGAATAATATTTCCCCCTTCCTCTCGTGGACCTTTTTAATGACACTTTTTTTTTCTTTTGAGGTTGTTAAGTTTGTTCTTCTGAAACAATTATCTTATCTTGAATGTGAGTTGTTTAACATTGTTTTGCTGAGGTACTTGATTCACTTCTTGATTAATGATAGGTGAAAAGCCTAAATATTGTTAAAAATGATAGTAGGAATTAAATTATAATCCAATTATTCCTCAATAACAATGTATCTAATCTTATTTCTCCCTCCAAACTCAGCATCCTAAAAATGTTATAAAATTTTCCTTAAAATAATCATAATTGTGGGATCATAAAATTTATAATCTATAGATCACTCAAAAAAACCAAAATAGTTGCTCACTTTTAAAATTTAATTTCTTCACATATGTCCTAACTTATATAAAAGAGTCAACACTTTGTAACTTATTGTTGTTTCTTTTGAATAGGACCCTTAGCTACTTTATTTTAATATTTTGTTTTATTACTCTTATTCTTAGAGACGCTAACTAAATGAGCACTAACCAAATGAGTACTTTTACATTTATAATGCTTCTTCTTCCTCTTCAACACAATGAAAAATGAGTCCAGTTAGAGTCTACTTCTCATTTTAACAGTTGTAACTATTTTTTTAAATTGGTTAAACTGTATAGGGAGCGGTACCAAAAGTATAAGAACAAACAATTGTTAGAAAGTTTGATCTTATGTGCCTTAAATTTTAAAGCAATATTAAACATTTTTATAGTGTATTCGCAGTGAGAGGTGCAAAATGTTCTTTCCTTAGTGCAAAATCTATGTTCATACATCCAAATACTATATGTAAGTGTCTTTTCTAATCCTTTAAATTTGTTTCACTAAACATGAGTGTAGAATGTATATTAACGGATATTGTGAAAGAAAAATATAAATTAACTAAATATAGAACACAAATAAATAAATAAAATAAAAACAAGCTCACATAAATATTCATAAGTAAACAAATAAATTTAAAATAATGGCTAGTTCCCCTCAAGATCCAAGCACAACAATAATATAGAACAAAAATAAATAAATACAATAAAAACAAGCTCACATAAATATTCATAAGTAAATAAATAAATTCAAAATAATGGCTAGTTCCCCTTAAGATACCAAGCACAACATTAATATCGAGTCTTTGGACAATAATATTAATTGTAAGCGGTACTCTTGTTGTAGCAATCAAACATTGACAATAAACTATGTCAAACAGTAGATTAATCTCTGGACTAATGTATTGCTCACATAAAATACCTTATAATTGTCACACATTTATCGCCACAGTTGTCGTTGTAATTCTGCCAAATATTAACTTTCCTTTGGGCCAATTAATAAACACATGGATTACAAAAACCCATAATCATCTTAATATTTTAAATAGACTAATCTACATAAAAACGGTCACTTCGGTGACATTGTGTTTCAATTAATTAATTTATTAAAATATTAGACATTCGAAGCCAAAATATGAATTTAATTGTTTCAAAATATTTTTATTAATTTTATCTTTCAATCTAATTAAAAGATAACCAAAATAATAATAAATTTGAATAAAGGTAAACCTCACATCAAGATATCGGACACTCCATCAATATTTCATCTTTGGACAAAATATTAACTTGCAAGTGATATCTTAGTACAACAATCAAACATTGATAACAAGAACATATCAAACAAAAATCTTCCTTTGGGCCAATTTCTTGCTCACATATAAAATAGAATAATTATCACATATTTATTACTACAGTTGCACACGTAACAATGCCAAATATTAATCTTTCTTTGGGCCGATTAATACTAACATAAGCAGAATTACATGTGCAAAACCTTTTATATTTTAAAATAAAATAATTTCCACAATAGAGGTCATTGGGTGACTTAATGTTTCATTTATTTTATCTTAAAATATATAATATAAATATATCGATATCTAAATTTAAAATTTTGTAATAGTTGAAATTGAAATTTCTGATAGCACTTAAGTTTTCGAAATAACCCAAAATAAGGTTGTCTAAATGGGGCTATCATAAATCGAAAAACCTAAATCTTTGACTGTTTCTTAAAAATGTCTTAAACCTTAAACATGCATTTACCAAAATCAAATTCGAATTCAAAATATCCAATCTTTAACTAAAAGCCAAAATCAGAAGTATAATATAAATGAATTATTCATACAGTGATCACATAAAACTTTAATATATTCGTAATAGCCTAATTATCAAAATTAAAGATTTTGATCAAACCGAATCGAATATATATACAAATGCAAACTATATATTCCATAATTTTGTAGTCACTGCTTTTTAGCCCAAATCAGAAAAAAAAAAATGAAAGATGCCAAATCAAATATGGAAGAATCAATGGAAAATCATTCCCAAATCAGGCAAAATTGGTCAAAGAAGCAAAATGGGAAGAGGAATCCAAATCACTCAGATTTGGGAAGCAATTAGGCGGAAATCATGGGATTTTGATTCTAATTTTTTGTAATTTTGGTATGTAAAATATCTATATAAAGATCCCATCCCCCTTTGTAATCTTCACAACACATTCTCAACAATTCAACATTCACAATACTCCTCTGTAATCACCACTACACCATTCTTGATCCAAGAGTTATAAGATAAGCAATGATTTTGTATTGAATCTTTGGTGGAAATACAAGAAGCGAATTTCTTCATATTGGTATTTTGTTCTTGCTTTCTTTATATTTTATGTTATCATTTTTATTTCAAATTCAATATAAAAGATGGAAATCTTATTTTGCATGAACACTTGAAAGAAATTTTTTAAAAGTAAGATGTTTCGGTCAATTTTTTTTAAAAAGAGTGAATTTTAAAAAACGTTTTTGGGCTTGTACCCATGTCTTAAAGTAAAATGGGTCATTTAATTTAAATCCACATTTTTTATTTCATAAAACTCTTTTTAAATTTTCTTTAAATTTATCCATAATTTTCTCACCAACCATTTTTCAAATCTTGAATTCTAAACTATTAAGCATGCTTTTGTCACATATTTTCTTAAATAATAATACAAATTTAAATATATTTTTATATAAAATTGGTGTAAATACGGTGTTGACTCGTTTTTAGAGAATGGTATATATTTTTTAAAATTTTATTAAATTCTTTCCATTTTTATTATTTTATTTAATTTTGTAAACTAATATAATGTTACCTTTATCTAGTTAATTTAATTTGTTTTTAAAACTTTAATGTATGCCTCTTCATTTAAATATTTGTTTAGTTAAAACTCCTAGGTTTAGGTTTTCTAGTGATACAACCTTAGTTTAATTTAGAGCCTTAAAGTTTGATAAAATTCTCTTCACATCAAATTAATAAAACACACTTAATAATATTTTGAACCCTAATAGGTAAAATTCACTTAGACAATTCTTAGGTTAACAATTACCAACTTAGAAAAATAAAAGATTTTAACACACTAATTATTTTTGTGCTTATCTGATAAAAAGTGGAACTTAATTAATGCGGTGTCCTACCAAAAGGAGGTAACGGGTTAGCACCAGAAGTGTTGACGGTGATTAAAATTTACTCTCCGAATGATGGGGCCGTTAAAGTGAAATCATACTCATAAATGGACAATAAATTAATTTTCATATGAATTTGCAAATTCTAGCATTAAAACTTTTTGTAATCGGCTAGGTACCAATTTTTGGGCGCTGTGGGGGTGTTAACCCTTCCCCACGCGTAACCGACTCCCGAACCTGTTTTTGAGTTTTCACAGACCAAAACTGTTGTTTTAATAAAATAAAATTACTTTATTAAAATGACCCATTTTTAGGTGATCCAATAACACATTTTAAAAAGATTGGTGGCGACTCTGTTGTTTTGTCTTTTATAAAAAAATGTCGGGACCCCTAAAAAAGGGTTGCGACAGCATGTCGACTCCACTGGGGACATTTTTTTTTTTTACAAAAAGAGAGTCAGCCAAAAGTTGATTACACTTTGTTTTAATGTCAAAATTTGCTAAGTTCATATAAAATTTAATTTAATTGTCCATTTATGAATATTATTTCATTTTACGCATGTAAAATTTTAACCTATACACTCGAGCTTTGTCCCGTTCGTTTAAGTGGAGGAAAACGCTATTGCTCTTGTGGGAATACTGATTCTCCGTATGGGCCTAGCAAGTACCTTCGGGGCTCATATAGCCTATGTCTTTGTGAGGATACTGATCATTTGTATGGGCATAGGAAAATGGGTCCCCCTGAGTTGAACTTGATTTGTTCGAAGCCTATAATGGGTGAGAATCAAGGACCTTGATACCCTTAGTAGGGGACAGCGAGGAAAATTTGGGAACCTTTTAGAACCCAACTTGTGTGAGAGTCTAGAAGCTTACCCCATTAGAGCCATGTGGAAAACCCTAGGCTTTGAATTTGGTCAAAATTATTTCGTAGGAATAGTCCGTTGAGACATGTCCAGAAATGTTGGAATCTGCCCAATTACTATTTGTAAGATAAAATTATTTTGAAACTTTTTGTGTTTTTTCGAAGTATTAATCTTTTCTTTGTCTTGTTTTTTTTTGCATGTTTGCATCCTCATTCCATATCTAGAAGGGGTTGATTCTCAAGACATTTGCTCGATTAGAAAATAACTCTTGTCATGGATGAGAGGTACCTAAAAAAGAAAGAAGACAATGCGGATGTACGTCATTGATCTGAGGTCAACCAGTAAGTACACATGGATAGTTTAACGGTCAATCATGAGACATAGGCATTAAAGTATGCCCATATAAGTGTCAAACAAAATAATGTATATGAGCTGCGAGAGATATAGGGTCGTTTTGACCATACAAAAAAGAAATTGTTCCTTGATACCTATGGTGACATAACATATCTGCTATATGTGGAGGTGAATGAACCATTCCTCAAAGCATTGATTCAATTCTAGAATCTTGGATATTGTTATTTTACTTTTAATGGTGAAGATATGATGCCTACATTCGAAGAGTATTTTGCACTTTTCAACTTACGCAAGGTGAAGAAAGATCGAGTTTATGCTAAACCTCCTAAGAACAAGAATATCCACTCGAGGCTTATTTTTTGTTGGTATGAGAGATGAATGGGTAAAAAGACTAATACAGAAAAGAGGGGCCAACTTTTCATTCCCTTGGTGAAGCATCCGAAACATAATTTCCACTAATCCGGATAGGGAAAAAGAATGGATCTCTTGGCTATAGCAATCTATAGCTTGGTTATCTTTCCAAGAGTATTGGGAAATATTGATGTGGCTATGCTAGATTTCTTTGAGCAGTTGAAAAGGGAGACCAACCCAGTGCAGTTGTACTAGCTAAAATCTTCATCTCTTTGAATGTGTGCCGAAAGCTAGAAGGTGTGCATTTCAGAGGGTGTGCTCATTTGCTCCAGGTTTGGGCTCTTAGTCATTTCTGGAAGTGTTCGACCCTAGCCTTGCCTAACATACACTCCCAAAACTTTTCTTCAATCCGAGAATTTCTAGCAAAGAAGTGGCCGGTAGTTAAGAGGAATAAGTGGGTTGATATCTTCCAGGATCACCGTGATAAGGACATTGTTCGAAAAGTGCCAGTATTGGGCCACACTAAGGTCTTGTATAAGTGTGGGGATTTTAATCACTTGATGCTGCTAGATTTATGGGGTGGAATTGGTTGTACTCTCTTGCTAGTGTCGCGACAACATGGCTCTCAACAGTTTGTCCTCTTTACTGTAGATCTTGACTTATAAAGATTCGAGTTCCAAGGGGAGTTCAGAGAAAAGATCCAAACTATTAACGATTCATGGAGGCATTGCTACCTAATGGAAGTAGATCAGTACAGTAAGTGCATGTTCACCCATGACTATGATGTATGGAGGCATATGAGGGTGAATGATAAAATGTTACCACATACCGGACAAGCTAAGAATGTAGAAGAACATTTGCAGGTGGTCTCATCCGAAGCTGATATTTTGAGAGCTGAACCCAAAAGGGCTAAAGACATGATAAAATCCTTACAAGAACAGCATGCGAGAGACATGTATGAGGCAAGCCTAGATGTAAAAAAATACAAGGGAGAGACGGACCGCGTAGTGAAATTGTACAAGGATCTAGAAGGAAAATTTGAGATGCAAAGGGTTGATTTCCTCGAGTTTCAAGCTACGTTCCGAAATACAGATTTGAGGAAAACTCTGGAATAGTGGAAACAAGAAATTGTGCAAGCTATAGAAAAAAAAATGAACATGGCAAGAGAGAAGTTGAAAAATACAAGGGGATGCTAATTGATGAGAAGAATAAGATAAAACAAGTATCCGATAATGAGAGTAACAAACGGGCCCTCAAAAAAGAAAAAAAAAATATGCCTGTATGGAGGAGGAAGGCTTATGACAACAAGATCCATTCGCTTAAGTTGCAGACAATATATAATAAGACCATTAAGAAGCTAAAACATAGCCAGGCCTTTGTTGCTGAGTTACAAGCCAAGATAACAGAACAGAATCATTTGTTGTACAGGTTCCATAATCATCATACTTATATTGGACACCAGACTAGTCTTAGTGAGAATGATACATTGAAAAAGCAAGTGAAGATATGGAAAGCATTATTCAAGAGTACATAACAAAAATTTTGGTTCTATAAGATATCAACGAATGGGGCAATGACTACTGGTTTACTCGGTTTAGGGACAATGCCAAAAGGTTCCAAGAACGAGATAAATTTGACAAGAGCGTCATGACCCAGATAAAGATGTAGCTAAGCATGTGATGATGTTAGCTACAGAAGCTACGGCTCTTCGTTATTACATCATGCCAGTATGAGAAGTGGGACCAATACTCCTATGGTTGATTGAAGAAATCAAGGAGCTGGGTGCCCGGGATGAGATGAACTCGTAGAAAAAGTCGAAATCTCTTGTAATAAGGACCTTTGCCATCCAATAAGAACTACTTCTAGAGCAATTACTTTAATGGAATTGATGGCCATTTGCCTGCATTCATGCATTTGTATTTTGTTTGTTGTTTGTTTGCATTGGTTTATGTTTCTTTACATCATTGCATACATTCATACATAATAAAAGAATTAATATGGTAAAATTTGAAAAAAAAAACTAAAAAAGAATTTTTTTGCATAAACACGATACCCAAGCAATGGTCATTGAAGACACGTCGTCAGCTTCAGAACTGAACACAAGAATACACGAGCTTGTTATTACCCAGATAACAGTCATATTAGGGTTTTGGGGACCTATATAAAGAGAAATCAACTGATGGCATCGAAGCCTTGCTAGGAATTGCCTACGCTCACTCTTGGAATCAAGGAAAGAAATATGACGAGTATCCTATAGCTTGAACAACTTCAGCAGTAGAATCTCTTCATGAAGTAGACTGGTCGAGCTTTGCTAGAATTCACCCATGTTTTCCCGGAATAATGATCAATGATTTTCCTAGAAAATGGTGGAGTCATACATAGAACCAATATTTTTACTTTTACCCGCGAGCATTAGGGATCTTTTGTAAAGGCATCTATGTTATTCTACTTGTGTAAAAGATGTTGTAAAAGATGTATTCCCTTTAATTTTCTCAAGTGGCAAACATTTCATTTTTTTCTCTTTTCAATTTTTCATCAATTTCTCTTTTAAAATACATATTCTTTGCAGATTTCCCATTATTGATTGTATGAATGATTCTTAGATCTAATCCCGAGATGGAAGGGCAATAAAGTGTGTTCAAGATTAATGGAAAAATCCCATTTTGAGTGAATTTTCCTCTCAGACATTGTTGTTAAGGTCTTTGAATAAAGTGATAACTCTAAAACATCTACCAACTGAAGACTGCTTCTCTTCGATGATAATTGTGTGTGAAATGACATTTTACATTCATTCATTTCCTTTCACGAATAAGAAAAATCCTTTGTGATCCCTTTTGAGACGGATATTTTTTTTGTGATTGAACTGCAACCAAGGATCACCCCTACACTGGGGGTAAAAAGGATGAAAGGTTATTTGTAAGCAAGAAAGAAAACATTTCAGATCAAGTTGAATGTCCTAAATTCAAAATAAAAGGACAAAAAGAAAAATGAAGAAAAAATGAAGACATGAAAGTTGGAATACGAAGGAAAATTTGAAACAAGAGAAAAACATGTGTATAACCCTTCAAATGAGACATGTGCTAGAAAGGGAAATGAACTCTAGGGTGAAAACCCAAAATGGGCAGTCTAGAGTGATCCAAAGAATAAAAGAATGGAGAATTCATCAAGAAAGATTAATCATTGGTTTAATCACCCTTAAACATGTATTTGAGCCTATATATCCTTTTTTTTAACTAGAGCCTAGCCTACATTACAAGCCTTAAAAGACCATTTGGATCATAACCTGGGGAAAGAAGTTTGTTTTCAGAATACATTCCGCCCAATTGAGTTAACATTTCTTCATGGACCCTAAACTTCTAATGTCTAATTGAGATTAGAAAAGTGGGAAAATTAAAATTTGGGGGTGGGTGAGTTAAAGAGAGCCACCTAAAAATGGGCTCTATTTGGTTGATGGATTCATGAATCATTCATACTATGAATTTTAGGGCATCTGACTTTGCTTTTTTTTCATGTTTGCCATGAATTTTTCCTTTGAACCTTCATTTCTAGCCTTTATTTTTCTTTGAATGCTCATTTCCAGCCTTTTATTTTTTCTCATCGCAAACTCTTTTCTTGCATCTTACAAGTGAAGTAACATAGATTCATGAAAAAGGTTTCTTGGTATTGATTCCAAATCCGTGTGTAATTTTTCACCATCGCGTCAAAAAATAATATGGGCAACACCGTCTTCATTAACTCGTGGAATAGAATTTGTGTTTCCAATCAGGATGGAATTCATTCTTTTTGAGTATTGATGGAAGCAAAACCAAAATAAGCATATTGAGTCTAAGCAAGATATAACCAGTTCAATTATCCAATGAAAATGGGGTTGAAAGTTATCTGCCATGGTTAGCTGAATCAGAGAAAAATGTCACGAGCTCACGACAAGAAAGTTTATCCGAGAAAGTGATTTCGTGTTAAGAAAAATTTTTTCCAAATCAAATAGATTCTCGGGGAAAATGAACGACTAACTGGAAGAAGGCATTCTCAAAAAGAACATTAATCTTGGTGAGCTTCATAATCCGATGAATTCAAAAGTTTTATGCCTAAAAAGGAAGAAGGAAAAAAAAAAAAAAAAAAAAAAAAAAGAAAAAATAAAATTGTCGAAAGGCAAAAACCCGCAAAGGGCACCTTAGATACAAAAAAAGAAAAAAAGAAAAATAGGGGTTCAAGATGAAAACCCGCAAAGGGCGTCTTGAAACCAAATGAGAATCTGAGTTGAAAACCCGCAAAGGGCGGCTCGAATAGTTTATGGATTAGGCAAGAAGCAAATGAATCTCTTGGAAACTTGGCATCTTTTTGGAATGAATTTCGTGTCCTCATATCTCGTCGACTAGAAAAAGGCATCACAGGGCAATTTCTGGTGTTCTTACTTGGGAAGTTTTGGCCAGTGACATCGGAATTTTAAATGAGGCACGCCCAGAGTGGGGCAATTTGTATTGGCCAAGGATTACAGGTCATCAACGTTAATAGACGTGAGAGAAAAATAAGAAAACGCTAGTATCATTTGAATATATTCAAGGTAGAAATAAGCATTGCTGCAAGGATTTACATGCTAGCACTTCAAAGAGCCTTGCAGGGGCAAGCATCTGAGAACTCACAAGAAACTTTTAGAATGCTTGGTATTTTTTTAGGCAACATGACTACTAAACTTTCTCCCACAATGAGAACAATTTTAAAGACATTGGAGAAGATGTCCAGTGATGTTAAAGCTTTTATTCAAGCTTCTAGGAGGATATGAGAGATTATGTTCTCTCAACTAGGCAAAGGATAAATGAGTATTAAAGAATATGAGGATAAAAATTCAGCCCTCCCAACCAGGAATACAAGATAACTAGATTGAGTGAGCAAATGTGCAAAACCCTGATGTTTTCTCTAAAGTAAATAGTTAGTGTGGTAGTCTATCTGGGTTGAACAAGCAAATGCACATGGAAGAGAAGAGGAAAAAACCCCAAAAGAGAGAGAAAAAAAAAAAAAGAGAAAATCTAAAAAGAAAAAAATGTATTCATGTGTTAGGCATCTTTAAGAGCATGCTCATCATAATCATAATATTTGTTAGGCATGTATAAAATTGCTTATCTATTCAAGCATAAGGATAATAGAACATGCATATCCATTCGGGCTTGAGGAGAATAGAATCTGCATATCTATTCGTGCATGAGGAGAATGGAACCCTTTTTTGAACATGCTTATTTATTCGAGCAAGAAGATAATAGAACCTGCATATCCATTCGTGCATGGGGAAGAATGAAACCCTTTTTTGAACCTGCATATACATTCGTGCATGAGGAGAATGGAACCCTTTTTTGAACTCGCCTATTTGTTCAAGCATAAAGGATAATGGATCTGCTTATCCGTTCAGGCATAAAGAGAATGAAACCCGCTTATCCGTTCAGGCATGAGAAGAATGAAACCTTTATTTTTCAGTAAACGCCTATCCGTTCGTGCACAAGGAGAATGGAACCTTTATTTTTAGCACAACATGCCTATCCGTTCGGGCATTAGGAGAATGGAACATCATTTTTTAGTAAACGTCTATCTATTCGGGCGCGAGGAGAATGGAACCTTTATTTTTTAGCACAACGCTTATCCGTTCGGGCGCGAGGAGAATGGAACCTTTATTTTTCAGCACAATGCATTTCCGTTTGGGCTCGAGGAGAATAGAACCTTTATTTTTCAGCACAATGCCTATCCGTTCAGGCACAAGGATGGTGGAATCTTATTTTGATGTCTAGATAGTTGATGATTGACTAAAATCAGTGCCTTTTTGTTTTTGTTCTACCCATGTTTTGCAGGAATGAGCAAAGATGGGCATATAGTCACTACTTTTTAGCCCAAATCAGAAGAAAAAAAAAAAAATGAAAGATGCCAAATCAAATATGGAAGAATCAATGGAAAATCATTCCCAAATCAGGCAAAATTGGTCAAAGAAGCAAAATGGGAAGGGGAATCCAAATCACTCAGATTTGGGAAGCAATCGGCGGAAATCAGGGGATTTTGATTCTAATTTTTTTGTAATTTTGGTATGTAAAATGCCTATATAAATACCTCATCCCCCTTTATAATCTTCACAACACATTCTCAACAATTCACCATTCACAATACTCCTCTGTAATCACCACTACACCATTCTTGATCCAAGAGTTGTAAGAGAAGCAAGGATTTTGTATCGAATCTTTGGTGGAAATACAAGAAGCGAATTTCTTCATATTGGTATTTTGTTCTTTCTTTCTTTATACTTTATGTTATCATTTTTATTTCAAATTCAATATAAAAGATGGAAATCTTATTTTGCATGAACACTTGAAAGAAATTTTTTAAAAGTAAGATGTTTCGATCCATTTTTTTAAAAAGAGTGAATTTTAAAAAGTGTTTTTGGGCTTGTACTCATGTCCTAAAGTAAAATGGGTCATTTTAATTTAAATCCATATTTTTTTATTTCATAAAACTCTTTTTAAATTTTCTTTAAATTTATCCATAATTTTATCACCAACCATTTTTCAAATCTTGAATTCTAAACTATTAAGCACGCTTTTGTCACATATTTTCTTAAATAATAATAAAATTTTAATTATATTTTTATATAAAATTGTTGTAAATACGGTGTTGACTCGTTTTTAGAGAATGGTATATTTTTTAAAAAAATTATTAAATTCCTTTCTATTTTTTATTATTTTATTTAATTTTGTAAATTAATCTAATGTTACCATTATCTCGTTAATTTAATTTGTTTTTAAAACTTTAATGTATGCCTCTTCATTTAAATATTTGTTTAGGTAAAACTCCTAGGTTTAGGTTTTCTAGTGATACAACCTTAGTTTAATTTAGAGCCTTAAAGTTTGATAAAATTCTCTTCACATCAAATTAATAAAACACACTTAATCATATTTTGAACCCTAATAAGTAAAATTCACTTAGACAATTCTTAGGGTTAACAATTACCAACTTAGAAAAATAAAAGGTTTTAACACACTAATTGTTTTTATGCTTGTCTGATAAAAAAAATGGAACTTAATTAATGCGGTGTCCTACCAAAATGAGGTTACGGGTTAGCGCCATAAGTGTTGGCGGTGATTAAAGTTTACTCTCTGAATGGTGGGGGCATTAAAGTGAAATCATACTCATAAATAGACAATAAATTAAATTTCATATAAATTTGCAAATTCCGACATTAAAACTTTTTGTAATCGGTTAGGTACCAATTTTTGGCGCTGATGTTTTATTAAAATAACCCGTTTTTAGGTGATCCAATCACACCTTTTAAAAAGGTTGGTGTCGACTCTGTTGTTTTGTCTTTTATAAAAAACGTCGGGACCCCTTAAAAGAGGTTGCGACAAATTCATAATAATGATGAAATGTGATCAAAATCAAATAATAAAAGAAATAAAATAATGATTCAAACCCAAATATTAACTTACAAACGTGAACCATTGTAATATATAATACGAGCATCCTTTAAAGGTAGCATACCGTAACTTTAGCTTTTCTATTATAATCGAATAATCAGGAGTGTTGGTATAATGATTAATAGTTATAATAGTCAACAAAAAACTGCATAACGGAACAAAAGAATCAAAGCGAAACCAACACAACCAAATTCTTGAAAGCAAAATAGAAAACTCAAATCTATTCTACGGTACTAGAGGAAGATCGAGAGGGAAATCAAGAGAAGAAGGCACCGATGTTGTAACAAAATCGAGATCTCTCGACGCAATATTTTATTTTTATTTAAAAATAAAATCCCTAATATAGCATATAAAATACTTTAATCGCAATCCAAATTGAAACCTAATTTGACAATCAATTGCAATTGACAAACCTCAAAAGCTTGCTAAATATAATTGCTGCCAATTGCACATAAACATAAAAAAGCAAAATCCTAATTGTCTTGAATTGCAATTGTTAATGTGGCGGTGAAAGAATGAAAAAAATTGTTAATCAATCAAATTCAAGACCTAAATTATTATAGAGCGATCAAAACTAACGAACATCAAAAAAGCAAGCAACATATACAAAAATTCAATATTTTACAATTTCAATTTTCTATAATAAATATTGGGTAAAACTTTGATACACAACCTGTAAAATTAATTTTACACAAGCATGTGTATTTACACTATAAAAACTCAAATCCTAAATTCCTAACTCTAATCCTAAAAAACTAAACCCTAAACTTTAAACTCTATACACTAAATTCTAAACATTGACCTTAAATTCTAAACCACTAAACCTTAAATCCTAAACTGAAAACCTAACCCCCTAAAACTAAAAGGCACGTGTAAACTAAAGTTTACACGGCCTGTGTATCAAAGTTTTTTCCATAAATATTAACTAGTACTCAATGATTTAACATGACGATAACGAGGCTCTAATGCTACTTGTTAGAACCAAATCATAAATTAATATAAAACCTACTAACTAGGATCTATCATGTTAAATCATCAAGAACAATAAAATACTAGATGCGTACCTGAATTAATGGATAGAAATCTTTGAATCTTAAAATTGAAATCTCAAATCTTTGGTATTAATCTTCCAAGAAGATATATTAGCCCCTGCCGTAAGAACTCTTTGACAGAAACAAGAATAATACAAGTTAACATATTTCTTGGGGACCACGACCACTTTATAGTTGATTTAATAAATCAACTATTAAGTATTTATAACTCTGCCCCTCATTGAATTATAAATACGTCTTATGGTGTCTACACTTTTATTTCCATGACACTTTAATACCCATGACACGACTAATATAATTGGTCATTTAATTTTATGTCATACTTTATAATAGCACCATACATTTTATATATGTGCCACAATTACGGATTTTAATCCAACAACAACACCTCCCACTCTTAGGGGTGTAAATGAACCAAACTCAAACAAACAAGAATTTGTTTGTATTTGTTTATTTATTTTTGAAGTTGTTTATGGTCGGCTCGTATTCATTTAACTTTTTAATATCATGTTCGAACTCAGTTGGTTTGCCGCTCGCGAATATGTTCGCGATCATAAATGACAAGGTGTAAATAAGTTAACAATATTTATTTTTAAACGGTGTAAATATGTGATCAATGTTTATTTATAATGACGTAAATAAGTGTCAATGTATTTGAAGTTTATGTTTTTTTACTATTATTTATAACGGTATATTTTATTGAATATTATAGATTAATGAGTTGAAATTTAAATATAAAAATAAGGTGAGATATTATTTTAATTTTTTATAAGAAAATATTGTTAATCAATAAACGAGCTTATAAATGACTCAATAAATGAACTGGTTTGTGAACATAAATTAACTGAACACGCTATATGTTCATGTTCATTCGTTTATTAAACGAACATAAAAATGTAATTCATACTCGTTTCTTTAATTTAATAAACAAACATAAACAAATGGTTTCCAAACGATTCATGGAAAATTCTATTCATTTGCACCTATACCCACTCTATGCATGTCTCCATCTCAGGATAGTCGATAGCGTCCAGAAAAATTAAGTGATCGATTAGGTGATTTACCCTAAAAGAAACGTCTCATTATTGAAGTAGCGTCGTTTTACTCAGGAAAAAAAACAAAAGAGGTGAGTATCTAAGACTAATCTTTCTTGGATATATGAAATAATATTTCAACGACTTTTAAAATTAAAATAAAAATTACATAGAATATTTTAATTTAACATGTAATATAATATGCAAATTTTAAGCCAATATAATTTTACACATTAAAATTTGATCTTAACTTAATTATATATTTTAGCAAGTACATGTTTATCTTTGTTACATCATTTCTATTAGGTCATGAGTTTTAGACTCACTATGAATACCCCCTTCCTTCCCCTAGAGTTTTTTTTCCTCCCTCTAAGTAGGATTAAGATTAGATTTAATATTTGTCAAAAAACTTAATTATATATTTTTAGATAAAAATAAATCTATTATTTTTATATCAATAAATATAATTATTTTTTTATACAAAATATAACTATAAAACGGTATCACATTGATCTTGATATTAATAAGGCTTAAATGAAAAATAAGTGCTCAAATTATACTTTTTTAATTTTAGGTGCCCAAAATATTTTTTGATAAAAATAGGTTTCAACCAACCGTTACAATTTTAAACGCACAACCTTTAAAAACCATTACCCAATAAGAACATGACATATGGCATGTTTTTTATTATTATATTAAAAAAATTAAAAAATAATATATATTTTTAAAAACTCAAATTCTTAAAATTCACAAGAAAAAACCCAAATCCTTAATACCCCAAACTACAAATTCTCCAAATTGTTGCCGATATCGTCATCGTCAGACACCACCACTGTCGTCGTCGGAGACCATCGCCCAATTTTCCCAACCACCTATCATCGCCGTAATCGTTGGTAAGTATGTCAATCCGATGTTGTTCGACTAGAATCATTTGCTTTCGTCGTTTGCTGTCTGATTGGCACGTCTCCTGTTGGTTAAAGGCGATGAGTAGTTGAGGGAATGGGTGACGGCAATGGTCATGCAATTACGATAATTTTAAAAAATTTTGGTTTTGGATATTAGGGATTTGGGGCTCTTTTTGGCGATTTTAGGAATTTTGAGTTTTTTTATAATATATATATTCTTTTTCAATTTTTCTAAATAATAAAAAATATCACGTGTCAAGTTCTTATTGGGTAACGATTTTTTAAACGGTCTAACACTAAGAATTATAACGGTTAAAATTTTAAGTATCTATTTTTATCAAAAAAATATTTTAAACACCTAAAATTTTTAAAATATATATTTTAAGCACTTATTTTTATATTAAGCTTATTAATAAACATAAATTTTATATACAATTACATTGAATCAAAATTCACATATCAAATCATATATTAATTTAAAATTATATGTAATTTTATCTCCAAAATTATAACTGGTAGGGTGATTCCAGGCTGCTAAAGCCTGAGGTAATATCAAATTTGGGTCAAAGTGGATGGCCTGTTGACTTCCTAGAAGCAATTAAAAATATATATAATTCCACGATTGATTTAAGTCGCATTCTGACTAATCACATCATGTTGGCGGCAAATCAATTGCTTATCGTTAAAACTTGGTTGCTGAAGTTAGCTACACTTTATTCATTAAAAACTTAAAAGAAATACCAAACCTTACCGGTCAAACGTAATATCATTTGAATTTGAGTAGAAAATATGAACCACTCAATTCATAAAATATTCTTTATTTTCTTAGATCTTGTTATATCAACGTTATATTTATAAATAAATATTATTTTCTTTTTGGACACCTTTAATACAAGGGCTTTCGAATTGAAATGTTCCAAATTTACTGACATACTAGTTAAGTTTATTGACTGACAAGTAAAATTATTCTGTCTCATTCATTATATTTTATAAAAAATTAAATTTTCTCAAGCTTCTCTCGAACTGAATTCTACCTATAATTTTTTTTTTCTTCATCATACTTATTAACTATGTCTCTCGATCTGAATCTAGATAAATCATCCAAAAATTCACCACCACCATCGTATTCAGCTCATCAATACAGTTTATAAGTAAAACTCATTTATGTGAATTAGGAAAATGAAAAGCATCTCATGGATCGTTTAAATCGTGACAATATATCTAATATAAATATTTTTTATTTAAAAAAATATTAAAAAGATTAAATCTTGGTAACTATGTCCGAATATATATCCCAAGCGAATTGTACGATAAAAATAATTGGTCAATTATTCAAGTTATGCTAGATACGTGTCGTGTCGATCTTAGTTTCACATTGTTTCTTTATCAGCTTATTTACCCACATTTCCAAATTCTCTACTTTTTTTTTAATTTTTTATGAATGAATTTTCAGCTCTCATGTTTACCTTTCCTTTCTCTTCTCGATGAAATAAGGAAACACCTGAGAAATTTCTTTGAGATTATATAAACCTTAGTATTTGATCGACTCTTTGAATTGGAAAAAAGAAATCAGTCAATAAATAAGAACATTTGAAGAACAGTGAATTTGGACAACGATGGCGACTAAAAGTGAAATTACAGCAAGCAGGCAGATTGGCGGGCTTGTAAAACCTTCACTTTCTCGAAATGATTTGGTCTCAATCTATGTATTTACAGATACAGGTATTGTATTGTTTCAATTTCTTTGATTTATCCAAAAAAACTGTATAAATTTAGTCATCTTCTTCCACTTTTTTTTCTAATTGATAATAGCTTTTTAGACCTTCATCATTCGCTTGGAGCCTGGATGACGAAAGAATGCAGGAAAACTTGCAGGGAATTCGTTAGAATGAAAAGGGTATTTTCTTTATCATTAATTTGTCCTTGTAACACTGTTTTCTTCAAAGAAATTAATCAATTATTTGTTTTTTTGATTGAATTTCAGAATAATCTTAGCCATGCAATTTCACAGACAAGTTCAAGGCGAAAGGCTACAAAGAATATAG
This sequence comes from Hibiscus mutabilis, assembly GCA_019671005.1. NCBI lineage: Eukaryota > Viridiplantae > Streptophyta > Magnoliopsida > Malvales > Malvaceae > Hibiscus > Hibiscus mutabilis. The sequence continues at coordinate 16,784,999 of CM033713.1, read as the reverse complement.
CTAAGCGTTGCGCAGCCATGGCTGTATTTATAGTAGGAAGAAATCCAGAGGAGACTCTCTGGTAAGTTGACTTATTATTGATTAAAGTTAATCCTGGACCTGGGGTTCTTTCCTTTGATGTTAAAAGCACAAAAAAATTGTTTGTGTGTGTTTTAGGAGGTGGATATCGTATGCCGGCTATAGAGTAAACCGAATGCTGCTAATTACTGCTCCTCTGGGTGTTGAAAAGGGAAGGATCATCATGGAAATGCTTCCATTTCACCATTTACAAGGTTTGAACCAAAGGGATATGTCGAATTCATTTTGATTCTTAAGAGGACTTTTTCTTATTTCTATTGGTTTTTGTAGGTTTCAGGTTCAATTTGATACCTGAGTTGTATATCAACAAAAGCAGTGCTCTATTGAGACATGCAGATCAGGAATTGGGGTCCGAAGAAGCTGAATCTCCTCCTTTTCAAACCATCTCCGATGTAGCAAGTGATGATAATCGTGATGACAAGGCGGTTCTCTTGAATTCGATATCTATAATCCGAAGAGAACTGCCAGAACCATGCCTTGGCTGGCCTTTACTTCGAAGAAAATCTCCTGCAAACCAAGAGTTTAAGAAACATGAAGGTAGGGATACGTCTGTTGTGGAATGGGTAATGAGCCTGCCTGATCGAGTTAGCTCGGTTGTCGACCAGATTGCTTTGCATTCGAATCAAACTAGCTTCAATATGGAAACGTATAATAATGATTCTTCTATCGACAATCACGAGACTGGATATGGTGCAGAAGATTCAGTTTCTTCGAGCACAAAAGATGCAGAACCAAATCCAAAGCCTGGTTGGCCTCTTCTCCGCATTGCAGCTTCTGCTACTTCAGATTCTTGTTTATCAGAATTTGAATCTACAAAGATGCCATTTCCAATTGTTGAGAGGGCCATGAACACTGTTATTGAATCAAAGGAAGCCAAAAAATGTGTGCAAATAGAAAATTCCTTGCCAGCACTAAGAAAGATGCCGAACGACTTGGCGCTTCGTTGCAAGCAGTTCACACTCAGGGAGCTTAAGCAAGCAACTTCTGGTTTCTCTCCAGGTTATCTTTCAACACAAGTTTGTATTGGAATTAAGCTTATACATGTACTTTTAAAGGGTGTCTTTCGACTCAGGGAGCTTTTGTTCTTATTTTCGAAGTCTTTTCTCGGTTTGATTCTCTTACAGAAAACTTGATCGGAGAGGGAGGATGCAGCAATGTATACAAAGGGTATCTTCCCAGTGGCAAGCCAGTGGCTGTTAAAATTATAAAATCATACAAAGAAGCTTGGAGTGACTTCTCCTTAGAAGTTGATATTGTTTCTTCATTGAAAAATAAGCATATAAGGCCCCTAATCGGAGTTTGTGTTGAAAATGACCATCTCATCTCTGTCTATGACTTCTTTCCAAGAGGGAGTTTAGACGAAATTCTCCATGGTAATTGCATAACTCTCAAGGTTTCTTTGCGTTTTTTCGATAAGATAAAAAAATAAGATGGGGTTACAAGTTTTTCGTATATCCGAAACAGGTCAAAGCAGGAAATATGTGTTGCCATGGGAAATCAGGTATAAAATGGCCATAGCAATTGCTGAGGCTCTAAATTACCTGCATAATGAATGCTCTCCTCCTGTTATACACAGAGATGTAAAATCATCCAACATTCTGCTCTCTGATGATTTTCAGCCGCAGGTACCCTTTTCCCCCTCATTTCTTCCTTTGCCAGTGACAATATTGGAATTGAATGAAGTAGCAAGCTTATTGACCTTGAATATGGTGTAGAAAGTGCAGTTAAATCAGATTATTGTTCTAACCAGATGGCTTCTAAATAATGAAAAGCATAATGCTATTCACTTCATCCTTGCAGTTATCTGATTTTGGGCTTGCCATCTGGGGACCAATGGATTCAACCAACATGATCGATAGCAATGTAGTAGGAACTTTCGGATATATAGCTCCCGAGTATTTCATGGAAGGAAGGGTTAGTGACAAGATTGATGTATACTCCTTCGGTGTTGTGCTTCTAGAATTGCTATCAGGAAGGAGACCGATTAGCTCAAAAGCTGCGTGCAAACAAGAGAGCTTGATTCAGTGGGTAAGAGTTCCTACTTTTTACTCATTTTTCACTAGATGAAGATATGAGAAACTGCATATCCATTAATGGTTAAATAACAAAATCATGATACAACACAGGCCAGGGTTTTATTAGAAAGAAGGAATCTCCAAGGATTTGTGGATCCAGCATTAGACAGAGATTTCGACGTTGCTCAAATGCATAGAATGCTTCTCGCAGCCACCCTCTGCCTCAATCAGTCGGATATATTACGTCCGAAAGCGAGTCAGGTAGAGACACTCTTGCCATCTGTGTCTAAGCCTTATCGTATATTTTAAATCGTTTCTTATTACCATCCTAATTAAGGGCTAAATCTCCTGGAAAATACAGTACTTTTGATTCAGTTCGCTCTTTTTGGCCTGTTTAAAAACAGTTTTACTGATTTCATCCCTGTTTACCATTCAGATACTACAAGTATTACGAGGAGAAAAGGATCCGACAGAGGGATATAATTTCCACGCCGCTTATATGAAAGTGCCAAATAACCAGGAAAATGATGGCCTTCGCAAACTACATGACTATCTTTCAGTTCCGTTAAGCAATGCTGACTCAACATCAGAATGCAAAACTGGTAACGAACGCCGTTTAAAGCTTAAGGAGTACCTTAAAAAAGAACAACGCTGAACATGTCAAGAAATTTTCAGTTCGGCTAATTCAATGAGCCAAGGCTTGAAACTGTGATGTAAATGAAGGTAGAGATTGCACATATACAAGAGGAAATGCAGAAAAATCATCTTGTTTCTATTAATAAATCCTCAGACTGTACATGTTAAACTCGGCCGACGAAACAAGGTTGTAAAACTCGGGGATTGTAACAAAATCCCACCAAGGACATGAGTCCCTAAGAATACAATTTCAAAGACCGGTAAAAAGAATCAGGCTGCATATTTTTGCAAGGGAGCAAAAAAAATTTGTCCCCTCCACTAAGGAGAATCAAAATGGAACCGTACAAGGCAATGCATAAATTTCAGCCTCTGGTAGATACTGTGCCCGCGGCAATGAAGTTGAACTAAAACAACATGTAACATCATTGTTGTCTGAACTCTTGGCCGCCGGTTTAACAAGCCAATTTTTAGGAAGTAGCCAGACGTTGCCACTATCGACATCATTCAGCTCAGGTTGGAGAACAGGAGGCAACCAATCCTCTATCGAGGTTTTATACTGCAATGCAGCTTTAAGAATCTTTTTGTCTTTGGTCCATGTTCTAAAGGAGGGGCCTTGCTCCTTCCTCCCATCATTATGCCATAGATTCTGTAAAGGCGCAGGAGCAACAGAACAACTTGGAACAGAAGAGGGACCTTGTCCATTCCTGCCATCATAATGACACAGTTTCTGCTCAGGCACAGAAGGAACCGAGCAACTTGGATCTGAAGAGGGACCTTGCCCCTTCCTTCCATCATAATGCAACAGCTTCTGCTCGGGCACAGAAGGAACAAAACAGCTCAACTCCTGATTAGAATACACCCTTCCATTGCTAGAGCTAGATAGTTCTACACCAATAGATGTATCAGACTGGCGAAGCTTTTTCAAGGAAAAAGCTATCTTTATTTTGTTCCCTGTTCAAAGATAATAAACACAAATCAGATATCCCTATATAAATACATTCACATTACTAAAAGAAACAAAGTACAGTAGCTATATTTGGCGTATATGATAACATTGATAAACAAAACTCACCATCAACTCTGCATTCGGTATAGGAAACCGTTTCCCTTTTCCTCTTGTGGCTATTTTGACTGCCATCAGAAACATAGCAAACTGGCGGCTCATGTTCTTCAGTAAGGTCACTTTTCTCCAACTGGTCTTCAACTTTATATCCACTTAGAACATCTTCGAGCTTCTTAAATTTCTTGGTAGGAGAAAGAGTTTTATAATTATCCTTCTTTTCCTCCTTCTCCCTCTTAAGTAATTTCTTTTCTGTTTTTGGAAGAACCCTTTCTCTCTCGAGCTTTATTACACAACACAATATGAAATTTAGAAGGGCACAGAACGTAAGATCAAAGAACGATAGTTGTTACCATAAAACGTTTGGGGCTAATTTCATATTTTTATAGGGTTTTATTAAATATCAATCAGACAATGTCAATTACGCAGATTTCAAATCATATAAAAATCAAATCAAAGTCAATCGCCGATCTTTATAAAGGCAAAACCCCAAAAACCAAAAGAGGTGTTACATTAATGTATTCAAACTATCTTTGTTGCTCAAAAAAACCCCTAAACCCAGAGTATTTTAATGAATATATATATATATATATATGAACGACTACAATAGTTCTAAAAACATAACTTTGCCATTCATGGTTACAAAGCATAGTCAGTAAATGGAACAGGTTTTACATACACCGTCATCAAACTTCTCGACTTTTAAAAATATACAAACACAAATCATAATAAGTAAGAAAAACGCAAGCAGTTGAACACCAAAGTGAAAACCACAAAATACTTTCGCTCAACGAACCTTAATCGATTCGACAGATCCCCGGTTTAAAAGCCGGGGAGGAGGGTAAGGAAAACAGCGCGACATTATCGACTTTTTCTTTTTGAAATCCAAAGAACTTCCGTAAGAAAACTATGAATCAGTAAAGCCAAGACTGAACAGTACCCAGTAAACTTATAGATCTACAAGCTCTCAAAAGATACGAGTTAAGGAGGCGGCTAGAAACTAGGGTTTTTTTCCCACTAAGATCTTTCAAAATTATGAGACGAGCTTGGGTTTATATAGCGTAAGAAATTTAGGGCTAGACCGACTTTATAACATCGGATCTCAGAAATTTCAAATATTTTGCCGATAATACCCTCCACTCGTTGCGGATTTATCAAAAGTTCTCTTGGTGTTTTGGTAACTTCAATATCAAGTTGCGTGTACAACTTGTATTCCGTGTTTTATAATAATTCGTTTTTAAGCGAAATTTGAATTTTGAACTTCTCGAAATAATTTTTTAATCGCGTTATTTTGTGGATGAGATCTGAGGAATTTTGCTTAGATTCGTGTCGTAGAAGACCATATTCAGGTTTGTCATCAACCCAAAAATAATTATTATAAACTTGAACCCGATCTAATCTCATCTTTAAATAAACTCGTTTCTACTTAAAATTATACATCTCAATTTGTCCCAGCTTGATCTACAAAAACTCAATTTCAAAAAAATAATTTTAAAGACTAAATTATAAAAAAATTAATTTTAAAGATATGCTTGTAAAGGGATATGGAGAGAGGTCATTATCACAAATAATCATATAAAATATAGGAAAAATTATACTATTTATATAAATATAATATTTTACCTAAATTCTAACACGACTGGGTCTTGCCCTTAGTAAAAACTCAATCATATCGAATGAAATTCCCATCCTTATTTTGACCAAGAACAGGAGAAATCGTGGATTTTTTAGAAACTCGTGAATTTAGGATGGCAACGAGGCGAATTTTTGGCCACCTCAAACTCGGCCCGAAAATTAAAATTTTGATCCGTCTCGAGTTTAATGTAGTTTTATTTTCGGCCTAACCTGATATAATAAAAATATAATTTGACCCTAAAATTTTGATAAAAAACCGATTAAAATCAACCCGCCTATCCCGAAAAAAATAATAAAATATTAAATATAATATATAAAAATATAAAAAATATAAATAAGTAAATCAGGACGAGACGAGATGGGACAAAATTCCGACTCGATTTGCGGGTTTTTTGCCCACCGTGCTGCGGCTTTCTAGATTTGCGTCGATGAGTACAGTAGATAGTCTTTTCATCGTCAAATTCTCACATTTTCTCGCAGAAACTCACCGAACCGGTTGCGTTTTGTACGAACGAATCTGCAACAGCCACCCCGTGATTTGTCCCAATTGCAGTTTCCCAGCTTTTCGACTACTGGGCAACATGGGTTACATGAAAGAATAAAACATGTTTCGGTCGCCGTTAAAACGTGGTATGGCATTGTCCGTCGGTGATTTGTGATAAATTCAAACTCAGTCGGAGGCTTCTGTTGTTCAACAGGTCAGCCCGGCAACAATCACATCAAATAAAGATCGAAATCCTCTGAAAAATGAATTATCACGGCAGTCCGAGGGTTAGCAATCTGAACGCGGCACCAAACGACCGATGTCGAGATTGTTGCTGGAAACTTGACAAAACCCATCTAATTCTAGGCGTTGCCATATTTAAAAAATTTACAATTATTTTAAATTGTAAACTAGTAATAAATAACCATTGAGCATTCCTATTAATATTATGTGTGTATTTGGAAATCCTAAACGTTATTATCCTGGTTACGTGTAATTATTATTAAGAATTTTAATTACTTTATCTTGTTTGACAAACATAATGTAATTCATCTTAAATTATATGTCATGTACTCATGTTTAGTTTATAAATTAAATTAAATTAAATTAAAAATATTTTATAAATATTTAAATTAGTACTAGATAAAAAATTACCAATAAAATAAAATTAATAAGATTGAAACATAGTGTTACAAATATATAATTATAAAATCCTAATGTGTAACAGTAACAACATATAATTTCATACTATATTATATATACAAGAAACACTAGTTTGGAAAAAAATTTAAATCAACGCAAATACCTTTATGATTTATTATATCACTACGTCTAAAGTCATAATTTTTATATTTATAATTATTGTATAATAGATTTTATATTAATACAAACAATTTAATTGAATAAAATCATGTCAAATTGAAATAGAGTTTGCATTCATGTTAAATTACACTTATTATTTAGGGCAAAGTAGACAAATGGTCACTAAATTATATCTAAAAATACAAGATGGTCATCAGACTATCAAATATTACATAATAAGTATTAAACTTTAGTTTTTGTTACAAAATGGTCACTGAGTCGTTAACTGTCGTTAATTGGGTGACGTGACAGTTATAGATATTTGAATAATATAATATTTAATCCTCCATATTGACACATTTAATCAATTTATTCCTAATTTAACCCTAATTATTGATGTCTAAAATGATTGAATGTGTAAATATTGAAGATTAAATGTATTATTATTATACAATTTTTGTAACTGTCACATTTCCTAGTTAATGACAACTAACGGCCAGTAGAGGTGGCAAGCGGGTCATTTAGTTCGGTTTTGGTTTAAGTCATTTCGGTTCGGTTCATTTCGGGTCTGACTACATTCGATTTAAATTAGGTTTGGATCTAGTTCGATTTTAGTTCGGGTCTATAATGATTTCGAGATGCGCATCAATACGCGACCGCTGTATCGGTATATATACTCAAAATAGAAAGAGCCGTAGGCATATGTGCATTTCATGTGATCAATGCTCCATATTTTCTTCTGCGGAGACTATGTTGTTGAATCATCTCAATCCTCTTTGAACTCTTTCATTTCTTGTCCTCTGGTTAGTATACTCGACATTTTCACCCCTTCGCATGATGACTTTATTCTTTCACCTTTTTATTGCAGATCAAGGAAATGGGTGGGAGTAGTCGACCTCATGAATCTCTACAAACTACAGAACAACTTGCAGAAAAGAAGAGAGGGTTTGCTGACTGGATGAACAGATTAAAGCCTGGCATTGAGGAGAAATATCATTGGGTAAAAATTAGAGTTGCAAGAAGATTCTATTTTTTCTTTCACCCGCAAATTTCTGGTCAAATAAAAGCATATTTAAATTCCTCCTGGGCTCATGCCCATAATCTTTTTACGGGTTAGGTCCCAGATGAAGTTGTTTCAAATTGCACATCATGCGCAACTGAGTTTGGGCCTTTCTGGCAGAAGGTGCACTTTTCCCCGTGTTTAGGAAAGGCGTTTCATGCTTGTCTTTATTTCTCATTTAAGGGTCCGTTTGTTTCACTGAAAACTGTTTCTGAAAAATGAATTCAGGAAAATGACTACATTTTCTGGAAAACTGATTACAGAAACCATTTTCAGGTGTTTGGATGAAGCTGTGTAAATCATTTTCCGCTGTTTGGTAAATTTTTTTGAAAAAAATAATGTTAAGAATTTGTTTTTAGTGAAATAAACACACATTACAAAGTCTGTTTTCAGTGAAACAAATAAATATTATAATGCTTATTTTTTTTATAAAAGTACATTTTTCTAATTGATATTAATTTGGTTCAATTGATATAAATTTAAAAATTGATTGAAAGTATGTGTTGCTTTTATACCAACATATTATGTGTTGCTTTTATACCAACATATTACTTTGAACAATAATATTATCCAATAACATAATTAGCACTACACCACATTAGAAAATAATATCATCCAAGTACATAATTAGTAGTACACCATAATAATACAACAATATTGTCTTACATAATTAGTACTACAACATATTAAACTACCGATATTGTTGAAGTGCGTAATACAAAATATTAAAACAACGATAATGTCTAAGTACATAACTATTATTCAACATTACATTAAAACTACACACCCTTAACCCTGAGTAAACTTTTGAAGCCAAATTTTTTTATGCTTCGTTTTTTAATCAAGAAAGCTTTGGCTTCAAGTTCATTTTTCATTAAAAAATCAAATACGTTGCAAAGAAATTCTTCATCAAATCCCTCTTTCTCCATCAACATCACTTCTTCATAAAGATGCGGTGTCTTATCCTCATTAAACTTTTTCAATGCTTCAGCTATCTCACCAAGTTTTTCACCCACAAACTGAAGACGATCATCCTCGACACTTTCTTGAGTAATTTTTCTTTTACGTTTTGATGTGCCAGATGAAGATACTTTTGTTCTTTCCTCCTCGGCATCTTCAGTATCAAAATTAAATGGCATTGAACAATCATTATCATCATCCAACTGTATATCAACAAATGTTTTGGCAAAACTCCATGTTGCCATATCTTGACCGACAATCACAGCCATCTCATCATAATTATCAATTTTTTTGTTCAAAAATGATGAGTACTTCGGGTGTGCCTGTTAGATATCATACAAAATTAAAATAACAAGTTAAATAAAATGTTAATAAAAGTTAAAAGAAAAGTATATAAAGATTACCGTCACAGTATCATCGTATGTCCTCGTATCACAGGTTATCATTTTCATGTTGTCATCCCATCCGAATCCACTTTCTCCTCGAATTTGACATATAATCTTCCATGTATTTTTGACTGTCCTCAAATGATTTTCCACATGTTTAGGATCACAAAGAACTTGAAATTTTTCAGAAATAGTTGTGGCAACTCGATTTATAGAAATTGATCTAAAAGTATTAGATGGCTTATTCCCTTTTTCAGCCTCCTCTACAAGTATTTCGAAGAAAATACGTTCCATCGGTTTTGTCCATCTGAAATGTTTTGATGAGCTCCTTTATTTGATTTAAGGTTACTCATCGCTACATTAATAATCATATAAAAATTTAATTAAATAAATAAATCAATTTCCATAACAAACTGTAATATTCAAAAATGAAAAACTGAAATACTATAATAATTTCTATAACCAACCAACTTGGAACATAATTGTTTTAATAGTCAACAAACTTAAACATAATAGTCTCACCATCCAACAAACTTAAAACATAATAATTTTAATATCCAAAGCATAAAACATAATAATCTCAATATCCAACAAACTTAAAACATAATAATCTCAATATCCAACAAGCTTAAAACACAATAATCTCAAATCCAACAAACTTAAAACATTACAATTTTAACGTCTAACTTACATAACATAGAAGTACTCAACCTAAGTTCTAAAGAAAATTAATGTTTCTAGTCATATAATCATTCCACATAGCTTGTGCAATTTCATCTCTCTTAGTAGTCCATTCTATAGCTTATTCTCTCTATTCTCGCGCAGTAAGAGTTGATTTTATCAAATTAGACTCATATTCCTCATATAATCCTTCATTAATTGAATCATTAGGATCAACTCCCATTATATGATTATGAATGATAGTACAAGCTAACACTATATCGACTTGAGTTTGAAAATCCCAAAATGGTTCAGCGTCTAACACACGAAAGCGGTTCTTTAAAATCCCAAAGACTCGCTCAACAGTGGTTCGCAATGATGAATGACGAAGATTAAAGAGTTCCTTTGCATTTTTGGACGATGATCGGTAAATTCTTTTAAATGATATCGAACACCACGATATGGAGAAATAATTCCATTTCTAATGTCATATCCAGCATCAGCAAGATAATATTTACCTACAAGTATACATAATGTTATTATTACTTAACACATTATGACTTTAATTGAACTCTTTTGTATTATTATTGATAATTTTTACCTTCATGAATAATAAATCCTCTTGGACGTCTAAGTGCATCTGTTAAAATACGAGAGTCATGTGCACTGCCTTCCCAACCAGCTAGAACATAAGCAAATTTCAAATCAAAGGTAACCGCAACCAATACATTTTGTGTCGTTCCCCCTTTACGACTACGAAATCTTCCTTGAATGGTAAGTGGAACATATGCACGAACATGAGTTCCATCTAATGCTCCCACACAATCTTTAAAATATGGATAAAACCTTGGACTGTTTCTTATTTCAGGAGGTGTTGACTCATCGGGTAATCTAATGAGTAGTTTATATAATTTCAAAATAGCTCTCAACACTATCTTAAAGTAACGATGAATTGTCTCAGTTGATCTATAATATCTTGATCCAATCACTCGAAACCTTACATTGTGACCAATTATATGTAAGAATATGACCACTTGCTCTCTAACGCTTACCGATCTAGACGAGTGTAACAAATTGTTCCTAGTAAGGATGTCACACAAATTAAAAAAAACAATTGGTCGCATTCTTATTATATTAATGCAATTTTGGTCACCTCTATATAATATACTATTAATATAATTCTCTCTTTCATAATCTCGATTCACATGACATTGACGAGTTATTTGCTTTCTAGATTTTAATGTTTGAATTAAAACGGCCCCAACAGCTAATGCTGAAGCAGCGACTCCCACTATTACATTATGAATTGTGTTACGATCCATCTACAAAAAACCAAAGAAAACATTCAAAGTCATCAATATCAATCGAAACAACAATGTTATTACCATAATTAAACCATGTTTCTATGAGGATCAAACATCATAGAAAAGACTTCAAAACATATCAAACAAAATTCAAGGTCTATGAGATTGATCAAGCTAGCTTCAAAGACCATACAAGAAAGTTAAAACAAAACCCAACTAGCAAGCAAGAACCAAACAACCAAACAACCCACTTACAGACAACATTTTCAGAATTGAGATCAAAACAAACAAACTGAAGAGTACATGTCTAATACAAATATGCTAGTTCTTCTCTAAATTTTTCATATATATAAAGGATTCTTGAAGGGTAATATATCCATACAAACGTGTCTAATGCATGTGAAATGATTGTTTTATAACCTTACCATGAAGAAATATGGATCCAAGAACACTTAAATTATCCACTATTTTGTAAGACTTAATCAGATCTGCCTATGATAAAATATGGTAAAGTCAATTTTGTTGTTCTGCTAGGCATAATACCTAATTTGAAGATGTTTTGCATGGTTTAGGTTTCGGACTAATGCATATGAAGTAATTGTTTGATAACCTAACCAGGAAGAAGAATAGATCAAAGAACACTTAAATTATAGATTGTTTTGTAAGACTTTGTAAGATATGTCTATGATCAAATATGGTAAGGTCTGTAATATGCTATAAGCACGAGACCAAAAATCAGCTACAATGAGACTGAAAAGAATTCAGTACAACAAAAGCCACAATGTGCAGCGAGTCAGCTTATAATGTTACATGCATGACTGTTAAAGTATCGAATATGTAAAGAAATTTACCATTCAAAGATGTCAAATGACTAATAAAATGAAAGGATAGGATGAAAAGCTAAAATAACCACCGAAACATCTAACAAACTGTATCAAAGATGGCATTAATATAAGGCTTTCTTATTCTGTTTTGAGAACATGTAATATGTGCTGAACTTTACTATCTGCAGCTCCTATTTTGAAGATGAAAATATTTTAATATTGGTGTGGTGCTATTAGTAAAAAGAATAAGAAATCTATATATTAATGCCATCTTATTTGTAGGTGGAGGGAGATTCCTCAAAGAGAAAAACTCAGGGATCAAGGTTTGTTCCTATTTGACACTGAAATTCAGACAAAGAACCAACGTTCTGGTTGCTGTGTTAATAGAAACTTTTCTTTTTTTGTCTATATATAGGTATATGGTGTAGAACCGATCAAAAGTGCAGTCTTGAATGGTGGAAAACCTGGTAAGATTTTCAAGTTCCTTTCACCGTTCACCCTTCATTCTCTTTTCTCTTTACTGCCAAAGTTTGATTTCGTTCTATAATTTGTGCAAAATATTGTAATATGAAATTTTCAAACACCCAGATTTCAACAAATTGAGACAAGTACACAACGAGAAAAGCATCTACAAGTCCAGGGAATAAAGAAATCAAAGATTTACAAACAAATCTAAAGATCGCAAACAACAACTTAGGGCAAAAAAATTCAGATAAATAAAGAAGATATAAAGGAAAAACAAATTAGGGCAAAAAATTTCAGAGAATAAATAAAGAAGATGGACGAAAATATATACTCACTTGAGTTACGTCGCCGTCGGTTGTGAGATGCCGATGCTGAAGAGAAAGAGACGCTGAAGTTGGAAATTAGAACCAGGGAACAAAGACGCTTTGTAAAGTGTTTTACGAAAAAAAAAACACGATAATACAAACTACAAGGAAATACAAATATAAAATGGTTGACCGGAAATTATAACTGCATTGACCATTTTTTTTACTTTAATCAAACACCGTAAAATGAGGAAAATGAATTCCGAAGTTGAAATTACGGCTATCAAACACACCCTAAGTTTATGCTTTTTGTTATTTTTTCTTTTCAGCACCACTGTAGGAACTGTAGCGATATTTTCTGTGACAAGTGTACCCGTGGTAGAATCGCTTTAACTGCTGAAGAGGATGCTCAACTGGTTAGGGTTTGTGACCGATGCATGGTATGATACCCGATTGTTTTTCACCATCTTAATTTGTTGGGGTATGAGGTCAACAATATATATTATAATGCTATAAAAATTTTCCATACCCCATATCCACTATATAAAAATCCAGACTCCGTAGCTAATATAGATTAAATATACAACTTACACATGATGCATTGATTAGTAACATAATTTGACTTAATATATTTTACAGTGTTAATATATTTTGCAGTGGTATAGAAATTTCTCATACTCCTTCTCTCACTATATGAAAATTCAGATTCCGTCGCTAATATAGATTAAATATACAACTTACACATGATGCATTGATTAGTAACATAATTTAACTTAATATATTTTACAGTGTTAAAATCAGACTAGAAAAGTATAAGAGAAAATGATCAAATTAGAGTAAAATGACCAAAATCTACTGTGCTTTCATGTGCTTCACAACCACGTAAATATTAACGAACCAAATATTTCGAGAAAAAAAAAAAAATGTCTTGGATTTCGTGGCCAACTTTAGCCCATTCAAACAATCTTTCCACTAAGGGAAAAATTACGGCCAAGTCAACTTCTGGATAAAGGGTGAAAACACAGACAAAGGATTGACTAAAGAAGGAAATAGCCGCCTGCTGTTGCCTTCTCACTTCTCAAAATGGCGCTGTTAATGTTCTACTTAGAGTTTTCCTTTTTGGCAGTTGATTGGGAGCTGCCAAAAACTGCAAAACAACAAGAACCCAGAAATTTTAATCCTATAGACTATGAATCAACCAAATATATATATATATATATATATACATGACTTTATGTACAGTACCTTCTCTTGTTGCCTTCTAAGCTTAGCATTTTCTTCCAGTAAATGAGCAACTTTAAGCTCCAACTCGCTTGTGTAAGCCTGAGGCATTCCATATTTAAAGCAAAATTGTCATAAGAAATACCCAGTAGTATTATTACAATCACTAATTTTCTTTTGGAATTTTCATTCCTTCACCTGTTTTCTTGCTCTTGACCGAGCGGCTGATTCTCTGCACTTCATCTTGCGCTTATGCCGTTGATCCTCGGGGTTTTCATTATTCTCTTGACCCTTATCAGATCCGGAATTCAAGCTCAACAAAATGGCGGACGGCGGTGGCGGAGACCCAAAAAGGGTGGTTTTCTCAGCAAGGGGTTTCCCGTTGGTTGTGTCCAGTGATGTTGTCGGAGGCAGTTCTTTGTTGTTGTTGATGATGGGTGTGGCCAAAAAGTCTTGAAGGATCGTGGTAGGAAAAGTGGGGTGGTTGTTCGAGACGGCGGTTGCCGGTGAGTGATAATTCAGAGGAGGTAGGCTAATATCTTCCCAGACTTCTTCCATGGATTTTTTTTTGGGTGGGGGGGGGGTGTTGAAAGAGATTCTAATCAAAAGTTTGCAGGGAAAGAACTTAGGGATGGTGAAGACAAGACAAGAGGAGGTAGGCTAATACCGGTAGAAATTTTATAACGTAATATTTAAAATAGATATTTTATTTTTTTAAAATTATTTTTTAACAATAATATTAAAAATTGTAATTTTAAAATCACTCTCCAACGTCAATATCAAACTAAGGCATCGTTTAACACCGCTGCGAGAATACATGTTTGAGTCGAGAATTTGCGTTGGCGAAAAAATTAAAATTTCTGACTTCTCCAAGCGTAATTATTATGACCAATCTCGGTAAAAAATTAACGTACGAAAATTTTAAAAACTCATTCAACGCCATTACGATAAAAATTAAAATTTAAGTTCTATCGAACGGAGCCTAAGCTTAACTCCTCCAACTACAAGCTCTGGCCACAACTTTTTCCCGTCTTTTCGTGTTTCTTTTTTTTAACGTTTCAATAAAACTTCTTTAATCAATATTGGGCTGCTTTAAGAATTGGTCTATTAAAATCATGACTTCTTAACATGCTCATTTTTTAATGAAGTTCAAGCGAATGAGGTACTTAGAAGTGGTATGTACAAGATCATTCCTTCACTGTACAATTCATTTTTATTATGTTAAGCGCTTTTGGAATCAATTATATATTTTCGATTTTCTGTTATTGTTTAAACCGTTAAAATTACACAAAATTAGAAATTTCATCCTTTTTATAATAATGATTATTGATTTTTGATTTTTCTTCTTACTCTCCTAAATACAATAGGTATAGTCGAAAATTGTTAAAATTATTAGACATAAAGTCAAAAAATGCTCTCAATATTACATTTTAACCTCTATATATTTTTTGAGCAATTCAACACTCAACGTTTTATTTTGGGTCAAAATGACATTTTTGTGGATGAAAACTGTCAGTCAATTGACGATAAATGACTTAAAATGAAGGGACAAACTTATATATCAGTGCATGCTGACATAACAATATCATATTAACATTTGACTTAAAAACATTACATCAGTCAAAAAATAATTTTATAAAATTATATAAAATATAAATTAATTTTTTCTGCTGACTTATCATTGTGCCAAGACATTTTAAACTGTTTATCGTTAATTTTTTAGCAATTTTTATCCTAGAGGGATCATTTTGACACAAAATAAAACGTTGAAGCTTGAATTGCTCTAAAATAAAATAGGAGTCAAAGTGACTATTCAATTAAACGTTGAGGTATTTTTTGGCTTTATGCCAAATAAGAATAATTCAAAGTTTAATGTTTGAACTAAACAAATTAAACTGTGATGATTAAAATAGAAGTGAGAAAAAAAATTAAGTGAGAAAAATAATATTTTATCTATCTCATTAAAATCGTCACATATTGATATTTTTTAGTCAATTTTTTTAAATTTTAATTTTAATTTAATTAAATATTTTAATTAATTAAAATTTTAAAAATATATATTTAAAAAATTGATTGAAAATTTTTAAAATATATATTTTTTATATTTTTATCAATTATAAAATCTAAATTATAAAAAATTAAAGTTAAAAAGTTTTAATTAAAAATGTGACCTGATAAAAAATAATTAAATAAGAATAAAAATAAAAATGCCAAGAATAGGCATCGGGATTTGGGCACTTTGTAGGAAGGTGTCGCAGATTTTTCGAAATGGACATGGAAAACTTGTGTTGGACTGATACAAAGATCTTTGTTCGGCTTGGTTGCTTAGGGCCTTGTCTTTTGCCATTTTGGCGCTTTGCTTTTGGTTGCACCACCAAATGGACCACTGCGGGGGACGGTGCTTTTACGTCCACCATGCAATCCGTTTATTCTTCTATGAACTGTAAATAAACTGTAATCGTTAAATGCATATTAGACTTCAGAAACTCGTGTTTATCCAAATTATCATCACGGCACAAAAGGAAAAAAATCATTAAATGCATAGTCATCTTACTATTAGATAAGGGAGTGCAAAATAAACTATAATCGCAAATCCTAATCGTTAACATGTATAACTGTAATATTTTATAGTTAATTATTTTAACCGTTAAAATTAAATAGTTTCGATTATACGAATTATTAAAAAAGATGATTAATGGTCAATATATAGGTTAATCTATATGTACCTTTTAAACTAAGGAGTTTGTTTAAAAAATATCTATTTAACTATTTTTTTGAAAATTTTAATATAATATTTATCGGAGAGATAGTTTTATTATTTTTAAAAAAATAGTGAACATGAAAAAAATTGGGTAATTTACAGTTTAAATCATTAAACTTAATATCCACTTTTATTTATATTAAAAATTTAATTTAATCAAATTACATCGTTCAACTTTTATCATTAATAAACTAAATCACTTGTACTAATATCTTTAACTAATTCTAACGGAAAAAAATATAAAATTGACATTTTTACTTAACATGTTTTTTATTTATCACCATCAATTAATTTTTGATCGATAATTTTAATAATTTTTTGTAAGAATTTTATGAAATATTTTATTTGAATAAATTCAAAGGAAAATAACTAAATTTCCTAGAATCCTAACAAAAACATTTAAATAGGAAGTGAAAATTATTTATTGATGATATTCGAAAAATACATTGAATAAAAATGTCAATTTCATTTTTTTCATTTGAATTATTTAATGGTATCAATATAAGTGACTTAATTTGTAAATAATATAAGTTGAATGGTGTAATTTGATTAAATTAAAGGTGCGGCGAAACACTCGTTTGGGCATAAAATCAGGTAAAAATGCTCGTTCAGCGCACTGCTGATACCCATTCGACATTGCTTCTCTGTTGGACACTCCAATGCCCGTCGGAGAAGCATTGTTGAACACACCTTAAATCATGAACTAAAACCTTAACCCTAAATTTAACATGCTTATGGAAATAATTTTTTCGGCATTTTTAGCCAAATATGATGTTTTCTATTTTATTTACGTATTTGAGACCCTAAAATATTAATTTTTGATCTAGCACCTTTGCAGAAACTTATATGGCTGAGATGAAAAGTTCCACCTTTTAATAGAATTGTCATACCAGAATGACGAGTTGTTGCAAAGGGTGGTAGTTCTAAAAAAAATGGGTTTGGGGTGACAAAAACGTAATTAATAATTAAATATGATATATTTGGGTAAAATAGTCATATTTTCACTGTGAATGTATTGAACATTTCAATAGGAATAATGCCCAAAAATGATCATAGCGTTTGATTGAATAGTTAATTTGACCTTTATTTTTTTGAAGCACTAACGTTTCATTTTAGGTCAAAATGGTCCCTCTACGGATGAAAACTGATATTCAGCTAACAGTAAATGACTTAAAATGATGTAACAAACCCACATGATAATGTACACTGACATATAAGTGTCATAAAGACAAAAATACTTACTTGACATAATAACACAATAGTTAAAATATAATTTTATAAAATTATATAAAATATAAAATTATTTTTTATCGATGTATAATTCTATTAAACTATTTTAACTTAAAATAAAGTATTAAAAATAAAAAAACTATCCAATTAAACATAAAACATTAAACCTAATCAATATTTAAACCCTAACAACTTGACGGAATCTAAAAATAATTTGACCAAAAAATTATGATGGGATCCAAGGGCCAATGCCCACTCTCACACCACACGTAGCATCGTCAATGGGCCGGCCATAAATATATAGGGACCCGATTATGAATCAAGTTGGAACCTAGATTTCAATTATGAATTCGTTTTCAATTTGGTGTCTAGGGACCCGATTATGTATTCATTTCTTAAGTGGGTTGACAATGATTAAGCTTTAACGGTTCAACCTAGATTTCTGCAAAGCAAAAACAATTAAGGTGGGACCGCAATAAAACAGAATTAGATTACGTGGCCAACTCCTAATCTCAGATTTAGATATAATAAGAAGATATTAATTTTGTCCATATTCAATTAAGATGATCAGAAGTGGACGCAAGGATCCAAAGATTTACTTGAAATTGGGCAAAGTTTGCTCAGTCTCTGCGCGTATTGTTTTATTATATATGAAGTGTTTCATGTAGGGGGAAATCTCTTCTTCAGCAACTCAAAACAGCTTCTAAAAATAACAGAAAAATAAAATCTTATCTAAATCCAAAATTTATCTTCTTAATCTCTTGGTTTACTTGGACTTCGGAAAAAGGAAATTAAGATTAAGACATAAGCGTAGAACCAATTTTAATCTATAGTAGAGTTTTTTTCTTCTTCGCAAACAATTTTAATCATTTTAATCTACTGTCATGTGTCATTAATTAATATTTAAATAGATAATTAAAGATACATAATGATTACTTAAAACCGTTTTTTGAATAAATTTATTATTACTATGCCAAATAATTATTCATTTATTAAACTATAATTTCTTATACTTGGTTATGGATTGATAGATTTTCTCGAAAAGTTTTATATTTAAAAAAAATAAAAGTTAAAAAATAGTGATATTTGTTAAAATCAAAACATAGCTTAATATTAAATCTAACATAGGATTTATCATGTCAAAAACAATAAATTGAATGCGGAAGCGTATCTAAATCAATTGATATGTCGTAATACTTTAATCTTGATCTTGAAATTTTAAATTGTTGGTTTTGATCTTCTAAGAAATAAGTTTTCTCTTGCCGCAAAACTCTTTGACGGGAGGAGAGAAATAAAGTTAACCTATTTATTAGAGATAGCTACCTCTTTATATAATTAATTATTAAATTTGTTATTAAATATTTATAATTATGTCCCTCATTAAATTATAAATACAACTTATTGCATCACATTTTTATTTTCATTACACTTTGATATGTATAACACGTGGAACATAAACGATCATTTAATTTTGTGTACTTTATAATATAATCAAACAATATTTTAATAGATATTTCATTTTTCCCAAATTAAAATGACATTTAAGAAAAATTGAATAAGGATTTTTATCATCATAAATTTTAATAGAAAAAGTCTTTAGGGCTAACGTATGGTAATCTTCTAATTTTAAACGTGCTTTAAGTTAATAGTTATCATTTAATAAATAATAAAATTACCCTAAAAATTAATGATTCAATTATAACCCCAAAATACAATTTCACCCTAAATCTCCCTAAAAATAATTTCACCCTAAATCTGCATATCCTAATATTATTTTACTCGAGTTGGGACTACCTTATCTGTCACTCATAACATTCTTTTAATATATTGGTGTCTGATATGATTACATGATAATATTTGTTCATATTTTTTAATCCTTTAACAACAAATACCTTACACACATAAGTGCTCAAACTTGAGTCTCTTAAGATAAACATCATCTGCTTTTTTACTATAAATACTCGTTTGGTTCCACAGTCCACCCATAACATATTTTAATGTCGAAAGAAAAATATTAAAACATCCTTAAAAATCAAAATATCCATTAATAATATTCTTCTAATGTATATATTTGAAACATATGAAAATGCCATACATACATACATATATATATATATATATATATCTTTATTTACATTAAAGTGTGTTCGAAAAAACCATAAAGTAATTAGAGTGTAATTATTTGTAATTATTTTGTGTAGATTTTTTTAAACAATTCTTATATAGGGGAGAGAGGAAAATTTGCTCCTACCGAATATTGAACCCACAACTTAAGAGAGAGAGAGTAGAGATGAGAGAAGAAGGTGTCAACTGAGAGCTCTAAACCACATGTTTTAAAAATTGTTGACATTTTGTATAGCATGTTTTGACAATTATTCTAACCAATAATTCTCATAAATGAAATATAATTAAAACATTCCGATTACACTCTTCAATTTTTATATAAATTAAAATAAAAAATACACGAACAAAAAACCACACGTTCTTACAATTATTTCGTAAAAGATCATCATACGTGATACATGTAGAGTTAATATCCCTCTCATCATATATTATTTATTTATTTATTTTTGTAATTGAAACAATAATTAATTTAAAAAAAATTACAATTTGTTAAAAAATATATATAAAAAAAGCTTCAAGTTGAAGCATAAATGACATAATGGTCAGCATCTTCAAAAGTAAGTTTAGAGAACACGTGTATCTAACTTATAGGGTTAGACTTTAAACTTTAAAGCATGATTTACCAGAAAAGGAAAAACAATTTATTTATTTATCTAAAAAACCCAATTAATATTTGATTTAAAATGGATGGATAGATAAATAAAAAAAGAAAGAAAAATTAGACAAATTACTAGCGTACGAGCAAACTTCAAAACTCGTAACCTCCGAGCTTTGCAGCACTATTTCACGATAAGAGCAAGTCTCAAACCATTACACGTAGATAAACAACCGTGACGAGCGACGCTACCGTGTGATCTAAGCTATAAAGTTTCCACCCTCTGATTAAACTGCCATTTGTTCATATTATTTAACCTCTTCAAACCCTTCAAGTCATCCAACTCTATATATATAAAAACTCGCTCAAGCAACCAAAATCCCAATCTTTTTCATTCAAACTGTTTTTACGTGAGAAAGTTTGGAGGGGGAACAGAAAAGAAAAAGGCTTGATGAAGATGATCTGTTTTACGAAGCTAAAATTAGGTCAGTTGATTTATAACATGAATGGATTTCTGGGTTTTGCTTGTTTTTCAGTTTTATGGATCGAAAAGTTGATTAGATTTCTGGGTTTTTGTTTGTTTGTTTCAGGAAGATCGGGGACGAAGAATGGAAGTAACTTGAGTGACAAGACAAACGTTAATGAAGAATACAAGGAAGCTTTTAGAACAAAGTCTTATGTCGAAATGTGGAGTCAAGTTCATGGCTTTGATAAATTACCTTCACCGTCTTCGGTTGCTAATGTTCGTATAAACTTGTCTGACTTCTTGCTTAAACCGAGGCAAGAAACGTTGGACAAGATCGAGAGCTTTAATTTTCATCACCTTCTTCTAGATTATTTCGAAGCCGGTTCGGAAGCTAGTAATTTATGCGAAGTACTCCTTAAAAGCATCCACCAGACGCGAGTTTATTATCAGAGGATTCGGAAGGTGATCAAACTAAGCAAGAGGGTTCAGGAGTTTTCGGATGAACAATGCAGCGTCATACTCAAGGAGCTAACTGGATTTGCATTGCTTAAAAACCCTTTGTCGATCATTACACCGCCGCAGTTCCGGAAGATTCATGAGAACAACCTGGAGTTGTTCCAAAAACTAACGGCGAAATGCGAAAAGATAAGACGAAAAGCGAAATCGAAAAGAATCTCCAAAAAGATTGGGGGTCTTTGTTTAAATAATTTCTCATACTGCTCTTGTGGTTGCATTGCTGATCCTTGCATTCCACAGCATGATCGGCATTATAGCAGCACCGGGGCTTGCAGCCTGGTTCATTTGCATCAGGAAGAAGAATACCCAGTCGTCGTATCATCAGGAAGGGCATAGTACGAGCTTGTTCGAAAGACTAGATGAGCAACTTGATATCTCAGCTAAAGGGATTTACATTTTGATCAACGATTTCGATACCATAAGTAGACTGGTATGGAGACTGTACGACGAGATCGAGCACCGTAAAGCCATTGCTAACATGTGCATTAGAATTGGGAAGATTGAGGTACTGAAGGAGGTTGTAAGAGAATTCCGTATGCACGATTCGAGCTTTTTGGAACAACTGAAAGAGCTTGAAGAACATACAAAGCTATGTTTTCACACAATCAATGGATCAAGAAGGAACGTTATAGAAATAGTTGATTCACAGCCATAGTCTAGCTGTGTCATTCATGTAGAATTCTCTGTAATGCTTATAGAGTAGTGAAAGCATTGAACATGGGTTAATCAGTTCGGCTTTACAGTTATGAAGGTAAAAGAAATTGACTGCAATGGAGATTAGCCATTGCTAGCTCTTTTATTTCCCTGTTGGATGAAGAATTGTTTCATTCTTTGTGTGTGTTTGTGTATGCAGGCTCCAATTAAATCAAAACCTGAAAGTTAGTTCTGCACAGAGAAGTTTGCAAGTTGTCTTTGTAAATGTAAACATCATTAATCATGGGATGGGAAAACAAAACAAAGTTTTGTTGTTGAATTATTTAGCTCAAGGAAATACAAACCGAAGCAGTGCCACATAATTCAACAACCGGAATCTAGGGCAGGAGAAGTTTATTTTGTCGCATTGACGAACTTAACCTGGCAAAAATCCAAAAAAAAAAAAAAAAAAACAGTGATGGAAGTATAGAGCCGGCTTCTCTCGACTTTCTGAAGTTTAAATTCAGCAAAGTGCTCTCAATTTCTTGAATTGTTCAAGGCTCAACAAGGAAGCCTTAACTTTATGCCAATCTGCTGGCTTTGGCATTATAATTGCTATGTATCCTTCTCTATCTGCCTGCAGACAAAAAAAAAAACGGGTTTTCAACAACTGCAGAAACTTCGCCTCACTTAGACAAATTGTCGAACTAAAAGAATTCAATATTAACTCAGCACAGTAAGACAGCCACATAAAATTCTATCAAAGAAGTTTTAAGCAATTATAATTGTGGTATCTAGTAGCAAAAACCATGTGTTATTTTATATCCTTTTATTCGACACGCTCAACCTTTGTCACGAAAAGCTCACAAGCCTTTAGGTCAGAAGCTAACTTGGCACTCCTCTCTATCCCGATTCAGAATGAATAATTTTGGGCATCTCCTTATTAACATTTACACCAATACCATAGGATATATGATTATTTCTTTCTTGTCCACACAGTGCGAAGTATGTAATTGACCAAATTATACCACACTTTAAAAAATTGATCGCCTTTTATCAATAACACATGCCTTTTGAATTATTGGGAAGAACATGGAGTATTTGAGGTGACAAAGACGTGTCACCATAGCAACTCACAAGCATTCAATTTCCTCCACAAAATTCCAATGCTATGAACAAATATGAATTGAGAAACCAGTAAAAAAGAGTAGCTATGTTATACTCACCGACGAATTAAGCAGCTCTGGCTGTTTGATTAATCTTTCATTCACCTCCAAAAGAGAGCCTTTAACACAACACCTGCCCAAAACTGCTATTCATCTCAATGCGAAAAAAGGGGAAACGAGAGGAGGGAGAGATGATGCGTGAAAATAATTATACCCACCTAATAATATATGAATTGTCATTGGTGCAAACTTTACACAAAGCTGTATTGGACTCGAAGTGTTGAGCATTCTACAAGAGCAGAAGATTAAACTTCAATAAGACTCCGTCAAATAACTTTCAAAAAAAGACTCCGTCAAATCTAAATGCTCGAATTCCATGAAAGAAGTTAAACTCTTTGACATCATAATAACAATTGATAATGAATTCTCTATTTGTTTTCACAATTTAAAAGAATTAATAAACGACTTAAACCCCCCAAATTGGAGTTTCGATTATAATAAGGAGTTACCTTCTTTCTCTTTCCGGTGACTTTCATTCCACTGCGATCGGATTTGCCAACATTGAAATCGACGGCAGAGACCCCACCTTTATCCTTAAAAGCCAAGTGAGTCGAAGCCAAGCCAACAACACACAATCTACAAATTTAGATAATTTAAGTTCGTTCAATACAAAATTCTCATTCTTTCAATAAAAGACCAAAGTACGTTTGGAATTCTTACCCATTGGGATGGCGATAAACGTACTGGTCATTCCCTGGATTCATAAAATCTGTAAAATTTAATTTGATTAGAGGACTCACTCAGACACTACAAAAAGGATCAACTGATTCATAGAAAATAACGGAAAAAGGTAATTAACCAATGGATTTAACACAAACCCAGTACTATACATAAGAAAAATCATCTAACTTTAAAGTGCATGAGCCCTAAGGTTTCATTAGCAAAACCCATAAAAAAATTCAGACAATTCAATATGAATTGGAAAAAAAATGGGGGAAACCTGGAGCAAAGTAAGAGGCAAAGTTGGATTCAACAGCAGATGGGGGAG
This sequence comes from Hibiscus mutabilis, assembly GCA_019671005.1. Lineage (NCBI taxonomy): Eukaryota > Viridiplantae > Streptophyta > Magnoliopsida > Malvales > Malvaceae > Hibiscus > Hibiscus mutabilis. The sequence continues at coordinate 16,760,566 of CM033713.1, read as the reverse complement.
TAAGAGGAAGTAGGGTAATGTCGGAAACTAGAAGCTTATGCAACTCTTCATCTTCATATTCTGCATTTTCTCGTACTGGTTGCTGCTGTTGATGATGTTCCTCATCTTCTTTGTGATTTTGCTGTAAGTTGTTTGGGACGGCTGTTTCTTCCGGTTTATGTGTTTGGTCGACCATGATATCCGACATTGATTGAATTAAACGTGGGAGAGAACGAGGGTTTTTCACCCTTTTTAGGCAATTTTGAATTGTTTGCTCCTTAACTGAACTCTATTATTCCAGATTACAGAGATTGGAGTTCTTGCTTGGGCCCTAAATAGCCCCAAATCAAAATTAGTGGGTTCATTTTTTTTTTTAATTCCCAACTGAATTTTGTAAGTATTGACCTAAACATGTCGATTCTAACTCGATTTTAATCTAATTTTATTCTATCATTGAAATGCTAAATGGTGTAATCGAAATAATTTGCACTTAAAACAAGTTAAACTATAAATGATCCGAATTTAAAATGTCATGAACACATAAAATAATCTAAATTAGAAATAATTTAAAATAACCTGAATTCATAAGAATAACTTCAAAAAACCCGAACCTGAAACAAATATATTACAATTTTTTTTATAAAAACAAAAATTAAGTTTAAGGGCGTAAATAGTCCTTAACTTTGCCCGGGGAATCAATTAAGTTTTTAAATTTTTTTGCCCTCAATTAAGTCTTTGAAGCAACAAATTAAATTAATTAAGCTCTTTGATCAATTTTAACTATTAAATTATGACAGTTTTTTAGATATTACTGTCACATGACACACTACAATTCTATCATGTGGTATTTGTAGATTTTTAAAAAAATTATAATTTTTTTTAGAATTTTTAGAAAATTTAAAGAATTTTGTAAATAAAATAAAAAAACTGAAAATGGCAAACGACAATACTATGACACAACACGTTGTACCAATTGATAAAAAAAAACCCCTTAGATTCAACCGTCAATGTTTGCCAAAAGACTTAATTGATTCAATTTATTGATTTAAAGGGTTAATTGAGTGAAAATTCAGAGACTTAATTAATATATTTTTTTAATTCAAAAGTTAGTAGCACTTAAACCTAAAAAAATTATATATAGAATTCATAGAAAGAAAGTTAAATTATAAAACTTCTAAATTTTATTTTAAAATACTACATTTGACGGCTTTATCTAGTTGCAAAGGCTTTTATTATAAAAGCGTATAGATCTGTAGATGTGATATAGGAGACCTCTTGTTAGGATTTCACATTTCATGTATAATCAGGAGAGAGCTAGAGGAGATGAAAATGGAAGCAGGAGAAAGGCGGAAGCGACTGCTAGTTATGGCTGCCATTGTTGAAGCAAATTAACTCAAAACTACTTTGATAGCGGCAAGCAACGTAAAGCAGTGTGTTACAACAAGATTGGAGATTGGCCTTCAAAATAATTACTCATCATTAACATTTTATTTGAGTTTTGCATGTTTGACTTCCATGACGAGGGAAGTCGTTCTTCATAAAATGTAAGCATATAGTCATTTGATTGAACCACGAAAAAAATCAACCTTAATGACAGGATGAATTCAAGAAAGAAAAGTACATTATGACAATTGGTCTGGGTTCGATTCCTGATAGTCAACCAGAACATACGGTTCGTAATCAAGATTCATTCTCTGACATTTTTTTTATCAATACGTGATAGAGATTAAGAGTTCAAATCCAGACAGGAGGCCAAAAGATACGGGGGTTAGAACTTAGAAAAGTGTAGAACCTGCAGAGCTTGAAGATTGGTAGCTTTTAGTGTATTTACAGGGTTCTGAACAAATTAATGGAAGTCCTTTGTTTAAACGCAAGCTATGTGTAGACTAAAGTGTCATTGCTTCGAACAACTGGTAAAGTGTCATTTTCATCAGCCTAAAAATAACAGAACTGTCGAGTTTATATTCTTTAAGCGACTTACAAGTTAAGTATATTTGATTCAATGGTCCATTACATTACATTTACTAACGACCAACTAAAACATCGATACCCAAAAATCAATCAGTTCTTGTGGAAGCATATAGAAGCAATGTTAGGTATAATTTGATTCCTAGATCTAGAGACGGATGTTAGGGCGGAGCGAAGCCGAAGTTCTAGGGTTTGTGTAGTTTAGGTTGAATATGGGAAGAACTAAGAATGGATTTATGGTTTTTTGATCGAGAAAAACAAATATTTGGGAAGGTTTAGGTGTTTATGTGGATCAAAAGGGGTTTTGGATGAACAGGGAAAGAACTTAGGATGATTTTAGGGTTTTGATCGAAGAGAAACATGGATTTAAGGTGTTTGGAGGTTTGTGGCAGATCAAATCGGTTTTTTAGGTTGAATATAGGAAGAACATGGATGAATTTGGGTGTTTTGATCGAAAATGATAGGAGTTTTCTGGGTTTTTGATGTTAGGATTTAGAGGATTTAGAGAGAGGGTGAGATAGCAGAAGTGAAGAGAGAGGGAGCAATTTTGGAATTATGGCCGTTCCAACTCGGATAATTTAGTGATCATTTTATAATTTTTAAAAGTTTGCTGACCATTTTATATTTTTATGGATAATTTAGTGACCATTTGTGTACTTTACCCAAAAATAAATACAAAAAAAACACTTAAAATCCATGGACCGTGTAAATCTGATTCGGAGCTGGGAAATGAAGGAAGCGTTTTTCATGAAAACGTGCTTTTTATTAGTGGTGCCACGTAGGTGGAAAGCGTTTTTAGAGGAAGCGCTGTTCGTAAAGCTTGCTTTACAAGGGACATTTTTGCTGAAAGGGTGTTATTTTGATTAATAATCTAAAAATGATGCTATTTGCTTAAATAAATAATGAAAGGGGTACATTGAGACAATGATGCCTTTGATTCTGAAAATAAAATCTCTTAAAATTAACTGAAATTCTTTTAGTGCAATATGTAATAACTAATTATTTCGTATTAATTTAATTACCGGTTTATAATATTTTCAAAGTTTAATAATTGTTTTGTAATCATTAATATATTAATCAAATTAGGCAGACATATCTGATCAGCCCATTAATATACTGTTAAGGGCATTTAATGATGAAAGTTTAATCTTAATCTTTAACTTTTAAAAATTTAATAATTAAAAAGGATAAATGAAGGATCCCGAAGCTATTCATTACGTGATGAAGTAGAAAGATTTTATGACGGATGACGCATACCGTTGAACATCACTAATACAGTATACTGTTAAATATTATTATTATTTTAATAATTTTTAAATAATTATTAAAAAATTCAAAGGCTCCAATTGTAATTAATTATATTTTAAAATAAAATTAAAAAAATTATTCTATGAATCATTCTCACAATCTCATTCATAGTCGTACCTAATTAAATAAACCTACATCATCATTATGTTTCACATAATATTTTCTTATAAATGAAAATTTACAAATCACCATATTCTTTCTCGTACCTCATATATATGTATATATTTGTTAGTGTTTTTTATTTTAATTTATTTAATTTTGAAACCATTTTCTATTTTCAGTGGAAATGAAAACAGCAAACAGGACCATGTTTACAACAAACCACATCATTAATTTTCGTTGCCACTGGCATCCCTTGAATGCAAAAATTGGGATTAATCCATTAAGATGCTAGGCTACCTATTTTTCCTCCAAAACAACTGTCGTGCATGAAAGAAGTGATGACCATTCCTCTTGTTTTGCCGAACCAAAGCCTTGCCATTTTACTCTACCAAATTTGACAAGCAAGAGAATATACTCAGAAGGTTCAGTATCTTAAGCTCCTTTTAGAAGTAATAATGGTCGCCAAATGAATAAACAATATGTCTGTGAAGAGTCGATCATAGCTTGAGAGTTAGATCTAAATGATAGACAGACTAAAGAGGCTTTAGGGACTCAAAAGTAATTGGCAGCTTTGACTTTCTACCTTCAGAATATATAACATCCACCGCCGGAAACTTCCTTACTGGAATTAAAATCTTATTTGCCATTGCAATCTTACCACCGTGTTGTTTTAGCGCAGACATATCATTCAAATATCCTCTATTCAATTCATCAGCCAGTGCGTTCTTTATCGATTTTTTTCTTGCTAGCAAGCCTGTAAATATCGAAGAACTGATTAGACGACTTCCAAGCGTAATGTTGAGAAGGTAAAGGGCAAATCTTTTGCTCATTATTTAGATTGAGGAGGTATTAACAAGTCCAAACCGATGCTCTCGCCTGGTTTATCACTGGATTTATTCTCAACATTTTTTATTACCGATTCGAATTTTAATTATAATATATATACGAGGTACGAGGAAGAAGATGATGATTTGTAAATTTTAATTTATAAGAAAATATTATGTCGAAAATAAAGATGATGTGAGTTTATTAATTGGCTAGGACCATGAGTGAGATTGTGAGAATAGTTAATGGAATAATTTTTTCTAATTTTATTTTAAAATATGATTCATTACATGTGGAGGCTTTAAGATTTTTAATAATTATCGAAAAGTCATTAAAAAACTAATAGTGTTCGACGGAATATTGCGTTAGTAATGTTTAGCGATGTGCGCCGCTTGTTCTAAACTCATCCAATGAAGTATTACCAAACTTGAGTACAGTTGCGCCAGTTGTCCCATAAGAAAACTTGACACGAATAGCCAATTGTGTTGGCTTGCACCCCATGAACGCTGCTGCTCCATCAAAACCGGAAAAAAGGCAGGGGCGGCTGGCTTTTGCAGGAGTGTCTAAGGAACGGAAGGTTAATATACGGCTAATAAACGGCGGGTTGTTAGAGTCGTTAGATGATTTTTTTTTATTTTCACCGTTAGATTCCAAAAAAAGCACGGAAACGGGAAGAGGTTGTTGCTGGTAAGTTTCGGAACTTTACTAAGTGTATCACAACTTTTTGGGGATAACATTCGAGTTGCAACGTCAAAAAATTAAAATAACGCATTAGTATCAGAATTATGTGATATGTACCTCAACCGGTAGTTAAAAGTATAAATCGAAATTGTTAGTAAAGTTTGCGACAATTAACGTTGGCTGCAGATGTCTCAGAATTTGATAACGAGGACCGAAACTCTCATATGTGAAAGTAACATTTTTAGGGTTAATGCGTAACAGTATACGTTTTTCTCCTGATATCAGAACTTTTGTACACGTTCCGGACCCATAGAAAATGTGTAAACTAGAAATGTTTAAAGTTCTTTTAACAATGCTTGTTTGTTTAGTGTGTTTCGGAACTTAAATATCCATACCGAAACCTAGGGCTTAGTTTGTTGGATACATAAAATTGGACGTAAAAATCGTAAAAGTGGAGGAAGTAGATAACATATTAGGTCGAATCGCTAAGTATCAGAATTCATGAATGCGTCTCGCAACCTAAAGTAGAAGATTATAATATTTTCGGTTAAATAATTCATATTTCTAGTTTTTTTTGTAGGTCACGTTACGCACATAGTCGTTTCGCTACTTGTAGCGATTAAAGCCCTCCGACTCCCTAGAATTGAGAATCGAACTATCATCTGTTTAATAACATTTTAAGTGTTAGAAATCATTTCCCCACTTAAAATCTAGAGATCCTCTAAATTTGGGGAAAACATTTCAGTTATTGTGAAGGATCAAAACCTGAATTTAGGTCTACAATTGAACATGTGCAATCGTCTCCATTGCTAAGGTAGCAAGCAAAACCCTAAGTATACTAAATTGCCTTCCATTAGACACTCCCTGAAATCTAGGGTTTGTGTTACGGAATTTTGGTATAGAATTGCATTTCTTGTTGGAGGAAATCTGTTAAAACTGAATAATTTGTCTTATTTTGTTTTTTTAAAATGTTATCCTTTCCATCTCTTTGAACCTAAAAATGTTAGATTTGTTTGTAATGGGGTTGGGTTATTTTATGAGTGTGTAAGTTTGTTTCTCCACTGATTTATGTGAAGATTTAATTCTCCGGATGACAACTACAAATTTGAATCCCGTTTTTGACGAAGTTGCCGGTCAAGTTGCTAAAGGAGTTGCTGATAAAGATGGTAATAATGAAATTAGTAAATAAGTGGTTGTCGCTGAAGAAGTTGTTGATAAAGATGGTAATGATGAAGTTGATAAAAAAATTTGCTGATAATGGAGTTGCTGGTAAGGAATCTGGGTCTGAGATGTTGGCCATATGTGGTAGTAGGGCGTACGGAAAAAAATGTCTTCCTTACATAAAGTTTTAGTAAGTTGATATTGAAGTATTCTTATTGCATCTCAGAATGAATGATTGAATGTATACCTTTATTTTTTGATGATTTAAGTAAAGGTGAATATATAATGAGAAAGTAAACTGAGGAAAAAGTGACTAATAGGGGTATGTTTCAGTGGTTTATGATATTTGTTATAAGCGTATGTAAAATGTTATGTTCATTTGAATTTGGCATTTGTAGGTTAGAAAAGAGTTAGGCAAGAAATGAGAGAAATGGTGAAGGAAGACAAACGACCTTACATTGATGAAACTCAGAAGGAGAAGGCTGCATACAAAAACTTTAAATCAGGACAGCTGAAGAAGGTAATAACAATATAAAGGCAAACTTTGTTTGATAGATTAAATAGTTTATATTGAGATTGACGTAGGAAGTTGTTATCTTATCCCCTGTAGATAGTTTTTGGCACAAGGTGTAGTCAAAAGCAATTGTATAATTTCATAAAAGAAATGAAGACGATGGAGATTGGTCTTGTTCTTGATGAAATTGGTTTTGGGTCTTTAGATTTTATAAAATCGCGTATTCTTCGACATGATCTATGTAGGGAATTGATGGAAAATTTTGATGTTGAAAGGAATGTTATTGATGTTAGTCCAAATCTTCTGAATCTTCATAATTCTTCTTCAGCTCTCGATGTTGTTGCCCTCCGATTTCTTGTTGGGGGAGAGCCCACTCCTCTTGAACCGCTTTACCTGTGTTCTTTCTGGACAACTATTTGATTAGTCTCTCGCTATTCTCTTTTGTGATTCTATTGTTGTCCAGCCTGGTCCTACATAAACTTTTGTTGTTGCTCATATTGTTGTTTTGAAAGTAATAAAGATTGCTCTATGCTCTTTATCTTTTCCTGTATTTCTATAAATTGTTGGTTGCTGCCCTCCAACGGTGATGCCCCTCGTTTGCTGTGTACCCTGCCCTGCCACAAGCCAAGAAGAGGGCTGGTCCCAAAACTTGCGCCAAAAATTTTGCTAGAACTGTTGTAGCTGTTGCATGGCCGTCGTCGCTGGCTGATCCGTCAAGATATCATCATCTACTATTTTTTTGCTAGATGTTGTCATCGGTTGATCCATCAAGGTATCATCTCCTGTTGTTTTTTTCACTTGGGTCGCCTTGGTTACCTCTACCCATCTCAAGGACTTTCAGGCTTGCAAACGAATTTGAAGGTCACGTGTTTGATCCATGCTCACCACACCAATTGTTGACTGTCAAAGTGAACAAGGACAGGAGACGGTGGTCCGATGGTGATTCGAGTGGTTGTTCCCAGTCGGAGTTCGAATACCACATCCTTAGTGTGGATGAAGATGCCTAGAATGGAAGATTCCCCATTTTCTTTTTTGCATGTTCCCTTTTATACTACTCGGACATGTGTTGTGGTCAAGTTGTCGTGGCATGTTGATGGGATTGGCTATGATTTGACGTCCTAGGTTTGCGTTGTCATCTGCAGCGTCGTAGTCCTGCTTCGTTCGCCATAGGTTGCGAAGGGTACTAGATAGTTCGAGGAAGATCGCACGCGTTGTCATCCGCAGCGATCACGTGCGTTGTCACGTGATCGCTGGGTATCCTTTGTGCGATACCGTTCACAGTCTTGCTTGTTCATCGCGGGCTGCCTGATAATGCTAGCGGGCTACGTGGTCTTGACACACGGCGGTAGGTATTTGTAGGTACTAACAAATTTAATTTACAATAAATATGATTGAAGATTCACTTGGTAAAAGTATGACATGAAAAAAATTAATGAAATGGATGGTTTTTATTGGTTGGGACTATGGATGACGTAGCAAGTTAGGCCTATGATATAATTTCTCCTCCAGCTCTCATTTAGGTCCGCGTCTAATTAAAAATACCAATTCAATCAATTATTTAAATATAGTATGTGGTATTGATTTTTTTATATAAAAAGTAATTAAATATTTTAATTAATTCAGCATATATTAATCCGATATATTTTAAATATAGTATCTGTTTATAAATATTTTTAACCCTTTTACAATGTACACACCTTGCGGAACTGATACAATGCATATTACCCTCCCAATAAATGTACTGTAATTAATCAATTAAAACTTTTTTTATTAAGATAATCAATCAAAACTTGATAATGTATAGTTGGTGAAATTTTTTATAATAATATTAAACGCGAAATACTCACATTAATAATTTATTTTAATGGTAATGACATAATTACACTAAAACATATGATGAAACCAACAATTAATTGGTCTAGTGATATGAGGCCTTAAGTCTCTTAAACAATGTCAAAAGTCCGAATTCTAACGTTGTGAATAGAGATAATATGATTAAGATGGTTGCTCTCATAATATGTATCTACAAGATATCAAGATCTAATTCGAATTAATTGATCAGTAAATCTGATATCAATAGTTATAAAAAAATATGATCAATACAATGAGGTTTGGAGGGAAAACGTTGTCACCATATTTGATGATCGTACAGAGGACTGTCACCATGTCAACGATTGGATAACCACTATTTATATCTTATTTCGAGAGACGAAGCGATGATTGAACTATGAAGGACAGATCGATTAACTTTGAAACGAATATGGTCTTAAAAAATAATTAAATCATAAAATTAAGGGATTTTGTGTTTAATTTTGTAAATTTTAAAATTGAAAGGTCTTACAAAGTAATTAAATAAAAAAATAAGGGGTCAAAGTTTAATTTTATTAATTTTAGATTACAAAGTCCTAAAAAATAATAAACCATAAAAAGTTTGAGAGGGGAAAAAAGACTAGGGCTTAATTGCAATGGTTTTAAAGTCATTAGGGCCAAAAATATAATTAACCCATAAAATTTGGGGACAATTGCTTATTTTATTAGTATTTTCGTATTAAAATATTAATATCGATGCAAGCATATTAATTTAAATATTTGTTTTATTCTATTATTTTTAATAGTTACATAATTTAAAATATTTATTTATTTATCTTGAAACATTTTGTACATTTACCTATCATCGCATTCATGCTTCTTTTTTTTTTTATATCATTTACTATATTTTTTTGTTATATTTGTAATGATGATTGTAATCAATTAAACAATACTAGCTTAGTCTGTTAAGTTTAGTTAATAGGCACTGTATAGGATAGTATAAGATTGAATTTATCTAAAGGTTCAATATCTTTCGACTTAAGGATAGTGATGAGTGTGAGAAGTGTAGTTGTTTTATAAAAATAATATTAAATAATTAATTATTCGTTGATTAAACGACATAATACGTTTAAATCCCTTAAAATATAAGTAGAGGAAGTATAACTTTCCAAGTGCCAACCATGGAGACTGGTTTCCTTCTCCAACCTCTTAACCCATGTATGCTGTCTCTTTATTTAACTTTTTTTTGGAATATTATATATATTGATTTTTTATAGGTTATATTTTTTTACCCTTTCGATTTTTATGGTTTCATTCTGATTAATTTAGATCGATTTGTATCGTACACCTGACTTTGGTAGGTGAATCTCTCGGCGGAGATTTTATGCATACACAACACCTTAAACTTGAGAACTGTTTAAGCGAAACCAAGCTGCTTACCACTTGGGCTAACCATGTTGATATATAGGTTAGACTTTTTAAAAAACTATAATTTTGAAAATTAAATTGACTAAGAAAATATTAACACTGTAATTAATTATTATTATCCATTAATTGTTCATTCAGTGGCAGAATTTAAAGTAAAAGTTGAAAGAACAACTTAAATTTTTTAAAAATTTAGAGGATTGAACAAAAATTTTCAAAAAAAATGAGGATTTAACTAATTTTTTTAATAATTTTAAGAGATTTAACAAAAAAAATTAAAACTGAGAGAATATTCAATTAAAATATTAAAAAATTTAAAACTTAATATAAATTTTTAAAAGTCTAAATTAAAATTTTCAAAGTAAAATTTAAATTTTTCAAAATTTTAAAAGACCGTATCCCATCATTCCCTTAAAACATCCGTCCCTGCTTTATTTTTAAAATGGACGTAATTAAAAGTATTAATTGAAATCGAGGAAAAAATTGAGGCATCTTTTTTTCCTAACAATTATTGAAAAGAGTCATTATGTTTGTAAGTGGCAGAGAAAGGGGGGAAGTGTTTTTCAGAAAACTTTAACCAATCATAGACAAGCACCTGTGGCGGAGTACAAACGAGTCAAATTACTTGCTATTAACGTCTTCTGGTTCAAACGTCGCCAAGTGTCATTTAAGTGGGCCCCCGTTATCTTGAGAATTCAAAGCTGCATTTGTTTTTGTTAGAGCCTTACAGCCGTCGAATCCTCCAAAGCACTAATTTTTTATTTTATCTTAAAAAGAAGACAAAGAAAAAAAAAATAGTAGTAAATATCTTCGCTAGCAAGTAATGAAAATCTATCGTTAAAAGAGCTTTATATTTCTTTAAAGATCTGGTTTAATTTGATTTTAAATATAATTAGTGTTAATGTGATTGTAGGGTACAAACAAAAGTTTTGAATATAAATATACGAGTCAATTATATAATGTCTTCAAACTATGACTCTATTTTAAATTGATCTTTAAACTTTTAAGTATTTCAATTTCATTCTCGAATTATGACTCTCATTCTAAAAATGTTATTAAAATTTTGAATGTTTCAATTTCATCCCCAAACTATGATCCTTATTTTAAGTTAGTCCCCAAATTTTTGAACATTCCAGTCTCATTTTCAAACTATTATTTATGTCACATCATATTATTACATAATATGTATCAATGTTTAAATGACAATCAACAATTTTTATAATTGTTTTATCAACATGAGATATAATTAGCGTATATTGATAATTTGTAATGGAATTAAAATGTTCAAAAGTTTGAGGACTAAATTAGAATGAGGTTCATAGTTTAAGGCTAAAATTGAATTGTTCAAAAGTTTAGATATCAATTTAGAATGAGACTCATAATTTGAAGATTAAATTGAAATATTCAAAAAATTGGAGACCAATTTATAATAGGACTCATATATTAAAACTTATGATACAATTAACTCAATATATATGTAGATAACTAAACAGTTTAAATAAAACAAAAACAATATATGTAAAGAGAGAGAGTTCGGAGAACAGGTGTCCCCTATGGTTTTATGACAAAACACGGGATCATGCCCGCCTTATCTTATACATAGCTTGGAAAAAGCTGGGCTGGATGCGAACTAAAAGGTTACATGCGTGGCAGTTGACGCAATATTTCTTTTGGGGGGAGTGAACCGTAAGTTTGGGGACTTGAATTGATGTCTTGATGATAAAGAATATGATTCCATGCAATATAAGCATTAGAAGTGGGAAGAGAGAAGAATAGTGATGAACTAGGTATAACTATAAGAGATGGGTTTGTACGACAACACCGGGAATCTTGTTGAAGCTCTGACAGATGACGATTCTCAGAAGATTATATCGTCTAAATTTTCTTCTCCTTTGGGTTCCAAAGGCTGTGATTATCTTCTTTCCTCGACGGCTGAAGCTGACCTGGTTGGTTTCCTTTTTATCTTTCAAATTTTCATTTCATGTTCATAGCTTGTTTGATTTCTTTTTTTGCTGGACCATCTGTTCTTTTATCTTCTTCTTCAGTATGTCTACTGTTTCTTTTAGCTGTAAACTTCAAGTTGTGTGGGTGAAACTTGTTTGTATTCGTTTTCATTATTCTGCAAAGTTTTTTGTCCTTTTTCCACCGTCGTCATAGATCCAAAATCCATTTCTTTTCCCATGTTCTTCTTATGGTATATTATTGCAACGATAAAAATGAAGAAAAACATGGGGTTTTCTTTGATAGAACTTGTTTTAATCAAGTAGATCTTATGTTCAAGCCAGCCACACCTGTTTTTTTTTCCTCTCAGTAGGTTGATAATATTGTTCGATCGGTCGGCAAAACGATCGGAAATATGTCGCTGATCGTACTTTAAATTTCTGACTGAGATATTCCTTGTTGCGACCAAAAACATGCCAAAAATATTCCTGTCCTCGTCAAATATCTGATTAGGTTCCCACACGACGGTTGTGCTGAGAACATGTGGCATTGCTGTATCATCGCTTTAGCCTCACGACGAAGCTGCAGCCATAACACACATGGCGCATTATCCTTACAACACCGCATAGCTGGTGGCGCCTCGCTTTCACAAAAGTTTAGTGCGTTGAGTTTTCATGTTAATCATTACTGGCTATAGCAGGTGAAGATTTCGGATCTTGAAGGCAAGGTGATTGGACTTTACTTCTCGGCTAACTGGTATCCACCGTGTAGAAACTTCAACAACTTGTTGGTCGGCGTGTACGAGCAGCTGAAAAGCAATAGGTGCAATTTCGAGGTCGTTTTCGTGTCATCCGACGAAGATTTGGGTGCCTTCAACGGTTACCGGGAAACCATGCCGTGGCTTTCGATTCCATATTCTGATTTGGAGACAAAGAAAGCCTTGAATCGACAATTCGATGTTGAAGGCATTCCTTGCTTGATTATTTTGCAGCCTGATGGTTCGACTTTACACGACGGTGTGGAACTAATTTACAAGTATGGTGTTGAAGCCTTCCCGTTTACTAAAGAAAAGCTGGAGGAATTGCAAAGGGAAGAGAGGATGAAGCATGAGAGCCAGACCTTGACTAATTTATTAACTAATCCCGGGAGAGACTATCTTTTAGATCCAACCTTAACAACAAAGGTCAGTAAAGTCAGAGCTATATCACACCAATGATTTTATGTTAGGTATATTAATGATTTATTTCTCCAGTTTAAATGATAATATATGTAGAATAAAATTATTGGTGTTTCATATGTAAGTAACATATTCTTGTACTCGTACTTGAATGTATCGAGTACCAAACATTGGTAATATAAATTGTTAAATGTGCCTTCAATTTTAAGCTCATGTATTTGCTTTGTAGGTGCCGGTTGATTCCTTGATAGGTAAGACAGTTGGGCTCTATTTCTCGGCGCAATGGTGCGTTCCGTGCGCCAATTTCACTCCCAAACTGATATCCATCTACCACAAAATCAAGCAAAGCTTGGAAGAAAAAGGCGGCAATGACGGTTTCGAGATCGTTTTCTTGTCGTACGATCGAGACCAAAGCGCATTCGTATCATACTACGGTACCATGCCATGGCTAGCGTTGCCGTTTGGAGAACCGACCATAAGAAACCTCGCGAAGTATTTCGACGTGCAAGGCATTCCGTGCTTGATAATCATAGGCCCCGACGGCAAAACCGTGACCAAGCAAGGCAGGAACCTTATAAATCTATACCATGAAAATGCATACCCTTTCACGGATGTGAAACTGGAGTTGCTGGAGAAAGAAATGGAGGAGGAAGCCAAGAGATTACCGAGAACCGATTATCATGCCGGTCATCGCCATGAGCTTACTTTGGTATCTGAAGGGAATGGAGGAGGGCCTTTTATATGCTGCGATTGTGACGAGCAAGGGTCTGGTTGGGCTTACCAGTGTTTGGGGTGTGGCTACGAGGTGCACCCTAGGTGCATGAGAGCTGTGGACCCTGAAAATACTGGCTCGGTTGAAGACAGATGAGGTTTGAGGTGGCTTTTAGATATGCCAAAATTGTTGCTGATTTAGCTTTGATATATGTTATTGTAATTTGTAGCTAATGACATGAACATTATATTTCTACCCGACCCGTAATGTACATAAATGGTTACCGAATGAGAGTTAAACTTTTTATTTTGTTATAAAACCGTAACTTTGTCATTAGTTGCATTTAACTGTCACTTAAGGTAATTTATGGTGTTTTAACGAAGGTAATTTATGTTGTTTTGTTTTAACAATCACATGGAGGGAGGAGGATCCAGTTTTGGTTTCGTTTGGGGAATGTGGAATTCTGAATTCATGCCCATGCTCTGTCGTCAGGGCTTATGTCAGAATCTATTGAGTCGTCAATTTGATGATTTCATGGGTTTGTTTTTGGAGTATGATGCGAAATATTTCCACGTGCAAGGCATTCCTTGTTCGATAAATCGTACGCCCCGGTGGCAAAAGAGTGACCATAAATCTTTACTAGGGAAATGCTTACCCTTTCATTGATGCGAAACCATGAGATTGTCGAGACCTGATTATCATGCGGGCCATCAACACGAGCTTACTTTGGCATGGGAAGGCAAAATGGAGGAGGGTGGTTTATACGTTTCGATTTTGAAGAGCAAGGGTCTGGTTGGGGAATATAATTTGTCTGTTTCTGTTATGTATTCTTTTATATGTTTCATCAAATATTTCATGTCGTGTATTGTCGATTGACTATTGCTTAGCAAAAATGTGAGGATTCAGTGTAATTATGCAAGTAAATAATGTTAAGAATATGCTTTTTTGTGTACAAATATACACAGTCAATAAGTATATATCGTATCCATAGGGATTGTCCATGAATTAAAAGCTACGATAAATACTTGTAAATTAAAATAAATAAGATAATTGATTTCAGTTTTAACTAAGAAAATGATTAAAGAAAAATGAAGTAAGAATTCAGGCAGATTGGCAAACACTTGTGTCACGATGATTGATATGCTTGGCAAGGGATGTTTGGATTTCACGCTACAATGATAGCAATTAATAAAGTTAAACCTTGATTTTAATGTCGAACAAATTTTAAGCTTGTATTGCCTCTGTCGATGACAATACTTTTAAGTCAATTACTTTTAACACCTATATGTCTATAGTGAGCTTCCAAACAATTAACTTGATGAAGATTTAATATTTACTCATAAGGGGTAGATTACTTCAAAAGTAAGTTCATCTACTTGAATATCTTTTGTCGAAGTTTATCTCCTTAGTATTTGACAATTAATCCTTATCTCCTAAGTCTATTAAGATATTAGGGGATAATGAGCATTCAATGCCAACTGTCGTATGACATAAAGTATGATAAAATCAAGCACAACCAAAATAGACAATAAAGCCAAGGTATTCAATTATTAAAAACCCAAAACTAAGCGTTCATTGCAAACACCCCTAGCCAACTTAAAAGATTAGTTCATAACCGGGGAAACCAACAAAACATCATCGTTTTTAAACATCATCACAAAAACATAAATATTTCTAAGAGAAATGGACTAAAGAAGGAGATCTGTCAATGCAATCCTTTAATAGATCCAGAGCTCTCGGCAAACTGTATGGTTGAACCTTGGTTCGCCTCTACCCTCCATCTCTTCCTCACGGCGCAGTCTCCTTTTGCTCATTTGTTGGACTCCTTTATATAAGTGCTTATGTAAACCCTAATTAGGGTTAGGGTTTTGAGAGTTTGTACCACCATTCTCGGTGTATTTTTTTCTCATCAAATTAGGGTTGACCTAGCTCTGACTCACGGTTGTTTGACGGGGTATCAGACTTTTTTCTTTTGCCAACAAAGCTTTACATTCTTCTTTTGCATTTTTCCAATTGCACTCAATATTTCTCTCTCCTGTATTTTGCCACTCCAGACCTTCTAAACCTGCACACCATGACAAAAGACACCCCTTTACTCTGGCAATAATAAATGTGCATTCTTTAACTCGTAGGTGCAAATGCATGAAATAACTGGCAAAATATATTACTATGTATCTGAAGTCAAGCAATAGCATGGCAATATATGCATGAAAAGCATAACTTTTGAGGAGTTAACACTCCCCCAAACCTAGCTCATTGCTTGTCCTCAAGTAATGCAAAACTAAAAACTATAAAGAAAGTAAGCGCATCAGCAAAATTGTTCTGATTAACAACATAAGCTAGCAAGAAAAATCTGGCCGTAGTTTTGTTTTCAGTTATCTCATAATAGTAATGCCAACAGATCAGCAAATTCAAGTGTTGCAATATAACTCTAACCTAAGGTCATAAAGTGTGCATGAAGTGCATGTGGTTTGCATCAAGTATCATTCAACTCCCTTAGTCAAATTTATTATCCAAACTCAGAATTTTTTATTTATTTTTATTCACCAGGGATTTCTCTATTTATTTTTTCATTGGAAATATTTTTAGGTTCACGTCATAATGATATTTGGCATGAGTAGTAAGAGGGGTCATACCACGAATCCCCACGTTAATCTAGACTTCATCACTAAGCTAACCCATTACACTCATTCCTTAAAGATTTTGTTAGTTTGAGAACTAAGTGGGAGCAAACCATGAAGCCCCAAGCTATTTATTGTCCCTAAGGCAAATGAATGTTCTAATTAATTTTTTTTCTTGCCTTTAGCAAACCATTGTTGTCTTATTCTTTATTTTTACTTGGCATTTTTTTAGTTCAGTTTCAAAAATCCTAAGTTTATCTCGAGAACTAGATGCATACTACGTGTTTGAGTGAAACTAAATTTCCCCAAGTTAGAGATCAATTATCAAGCAACTTGTCATTACTAAGTCTATTGGCTCAAGCTAGACTAGAGATTCTAAATTTATCATCAAACAAGGGCATACTAGGGCGAAATCTAGTATGCATGGTTCTACCTAATCTACATGGCAATAACAGAATGCAAACATAAACATAAAAATGAATGCAAGGCAATAAATGTGTTTCAACACATACCCCTAAACCAAAGGTATGCATTGTTCTCAATGCATGAGAACATATATATGTATATATAAATGCAATCAATGCTAAAAATAAAAAATATGAAACTAAGGAGTTAAGGGGATGAAGACTCCCCTAAGAAATATTCTGGATGAGAGATGGGGGTTTTCCTTTTGATGAATGGTCCTCGATTTGGTGTCACTAATTACTTTCTTTTCAACTGTGGCTTCAGAAAAGCAGTAAAAGCCTTCACTTCTTATAGAACCTTTTTAATTACCCTTGTCGGCTCAGATGTGGCAGGAGTAACAAGTGTGGCTGAAGAAGCTAAAGCCACTAGTGGCAAATAAGTCTTGGTAGGCACGTCATCATCAGACTCAGCATCCCTATGCTGGGTATCAATCTGGCAAAATCATCATGGATAGGTGATACTAGTACAGTGGCATCAGATTGCTAGGATAGAGTAGGAGCAAGCTAGGGGCTGGCTAGAGTATGAATTATGGGTTCGAGTATCGATATGAGTTGAACGCATATCAACACCCTATGTTAAAAATACTAAACATGGGCAATTTCTGAAGGGTGTATCGGTACGCCTAAAAAGGGTATCGATACCTTATGTTCTACCAAAATTCTAGTAGCTAGAAAGTGTATCGGTACACTTGGGAGTGTATCAATATCGATAGTGTATCGGTACACGTTCCCCGTGTATCGATATGGGGTTTTTGGTTAAACATTCTTCATATATGAAGCCGAGTATTAGTACTCACTGGGCAATGATCACATAAATGTTGAAATTGAGTTTGAGGGGTTGATCATTCGAGGACTATGGTATAATGGGCTTTCAAGGTAGTAAAATGAATTGTAAAACTGAGGTTTAACCCTCATGGATGAGAATAACGTGTAATAGCTTGGTAAATGATGACTCGATATAACCGTGATGGTTAGTGTTATACCTTAGGGTATTTGTTGATGGCTTGGTTTGGTTCCACTTACCTCTTGGTGAGGTACATGAATTCTTGGGGAATAAGTGCTATCTTATATTATGGTAAAAGAGTTCAGATGTCTTAGAGTCAATTTTACGGTACTTATATAAAGAGATGTTTACTTTGGGTTAAATGATCAAGTACATCTGACGTATTTATGGGCTGAGTAATCCAGGTACGGTCAAAAACCTATCCATGGCTATGGTGAATCGGATAAGGTAAGTAACTCGATGGGCAAAGTGAGCTTGAGTAACCTGGTAGGCTAAGTGACCTCAGGTAAGAACTACTTATGGCTAATGTAATCCAAGTAAGTCTAGGACATATCAGTGGCTATGGTGATCCAGATATGGTCTATTTAACCTAACGACTGTGTGAACATAGGTAACCCAATGGCTACGTGAGCACGGGTAAAGTAGGGCTTCATTACCCACTATGTAAATGATGTATGGATGTGTTTATGTATGCTGTGTGGATGCTATGGATGATAGTTTGTAAATGTATTAACTTGATGGGTTGAGTGAGCTCGAGTAACTCGATAGGCTATGTGACATCGAGTATGGCAAATCTTTGTAGAATATGTAAGACTTCTTGTAGACTTGTTGATTCTTTGAGATATGTGATCTAAGAACTCTAGCTAGTGTAAGCTAGATGATAACTCATAGATAGAAAAACTTTATCTATGCTATCTAGACTGTATTTATCTTGCACGCTTATTTTATGATAATCACAAATTATGGTAGAGTAGAAATGTACCATTAAGCTTTATTAGCTCAACGTGCGAATTTGTTGTTTTTTCGTGCACAGGTTGACAGTTCATCCTATAGAGGAGTACATCGACGAGGATTTCCCAACACCGTGTTTGCTTTAGAGTATAGTACTTGTTATTTAGTTTGGGCTAATGTATTCATATGACCTTACCACTATTTAGTCTATAACTCTATTTGAAATATTATTTTGGTATATGATGTTTTAAACTTGGAGCTCCCATTTTGTAAACTTAATTTTAATGCTTATTTAACTTCATGAAATTATGAATGTTTAATGTTTTAAATGAAGGCTAAACTGTAGTTTTTAAATTGGAAATCAAGATGTTATATTTAGTGGTATAAGAGTTTAGTTTTAGCCAATTCTAGGAAACCCTACAGTGGTATAGAGGTCGTGGAAATGTGTCTAGTGAATACAAGCCCCTAAATTTAAGTTGTACTCTTCTAAGACTGGGAATCCTAATGGTGTTGCCTTGTTTCCTTGTGTTTTTTCAAAAAATTTAATGGCATGTAAAGCCAAACGCTACCAAAAAAGTCGTAAGAAGAGCCATGTATCTCAAGTAGAATACTTCAATAAGAAGTATGTCCTAGATACTGGAGACACGAGCCTTTTAGGAGGTACCAAAAGTGAATGGGTGAACTACCTCTATGATCTTACCTTTGCTCTCTTGCAAGTGGTGTAAGCTATCTCGAGGTAATCTGAGATGCCTCGCAAGACCTCTGTTGAGAGGCTTAATCATTTTAGACCTAAATATTTTAAAGGTTTGGGTGATGATGACCCAATCAAGGTAGACCAGTGGTTAAGAGATACTCAAAAGATTCTAAGACATATAAGGGAGAGTCCAAAGGATAACCTTGATTGTATTATCTTCATTCCTAAGAGTAATGCACATTAGTGATAATAAAATGTTTAGTTAGGACTACAGCCTGTATTTTCGACATGAGATGTTTTCTTGGATGAGTTCAGAAAAAAATACATTAGCGAGGTTTATATAGAGGAGATGAGAGATAGGTTCCTGTATCTAGTTTAAGGGGAAATGACAATGTTTTAGTATGAGCAAATTTTTTTTTACAATTGAGCCGATATGCCCCAAAGTTAGTTGCCGCTAAGAGGTTTAAACATGGGTTGAAGGTTGACCTTCAGATACATGTGACATCAAGTATACTTGGGATATTATCAAAGTTAACTAATACTACAATGGCACTTCAACGACTTTAGGATTCAATACCGAGTTAGACTAAGGACTATAGAGGCTATGTTGTGAGGACCTATGACATCATAAGTCTTTCTCAGGATTTATCTATGAGGTTTCGTGTTTCGAAGGGTTCAAAAAGAGATACTCCAAATTAATTATCGAGGGATGGTCGAGGATTCTGACCAAGAGTTCGTAGGAGTTATTGATCTCTACTCTAGATAAGAGTACTAATGGTTCAGTTGGAGCATCACTTTCAGGCTTGTAAGTATTATGGTCGACATCACCTTAGGGTATGCTTCTTGTTTTGAAGGGTTTGCTATAGGTGCTGGGCACCGAGTCACATGGTAAAGGACTGCCAGTTATGGATGATGATATACCAGTTCAGCCTCAAAGGTTGACTTTTTCTCAGCATGGTCAGGGTTCTAAGAGAATTAGTACTAGGACATTATCTAGGTATCAGGGAAAGGCCTATGAGATCCATCGTTAGAGTTGACGCTCAAGCCATTACTAGGTAGTCTGTCATTTAGGCCAGAGATTACAGCTTTACCACCGATGATATGTTAGGTACATGTGTTTCATTTTGATTTCAGTCGTTGCTTTGATGGAGATATGATTTCTTGTTTATGTAAGGGTATTGATGCTTGTTGAATAAGTGTTATGTTAAGATCTAGATGTTGATGCTGGATTGATTAATTCGTTAGATTCGTAATTTCTTGTATGTAAGGTTTTACCATGAATGGTGGATGGGGATTGAGAGTACTAGTCCCTATAGACTTGTTAGATTTACCCTCTCTCTAGTTAGTGGATGTTACCCTTGGTATAGGCTAGTCGTATGAGTATGATGTATGCCTTGGTTCTCGAGAAAGAGTCTCAAAGTTCGGGGTTTGAAATAAACCAATTCTTTAGTAATGAATGCAAAGAACCATTAACTCTTTTGTGTAGAAGTCGTGTTTTTATAATGTTAGTTCAAGGAGAGCCTTGCAAGTTGCAAGATGTTCTTAGCCCACGTAGTAGATACAAGGGTTGAGAGTCTGAATCTTTAGAATCGCAGTCGTTTAAGAGGTTGCTAAAGTGCTCTACGAGGAATAAGAGAGCTTACCTCTTGATCGTAGAATAGAAATTACGATAGAGGTAACTTCGAGTTTGGTGTTAGTTCCCATCAACTTGTGGTATAACACCGGCTGAACTTTTAGAGTGAGGACTTATTTGCAAAAGTGAGTGAATATGGGTGTTGTCACCAAGTGGTTCACCTTGGGACGTACCTGTGTTGGTATGGTGAAGAGTGGTGGCGTTGGAGATTGTGAGTTAACGTGTAGTGGTGAAGGATTGTTACCTATTTTTGGGGTTAATAATCTTCTAAATGGTTAAAAAGTTTAGGGTTTCTGTATGATCTTTCAAATTTTGAGTATCATAAGTAAAAGTTAAAGAGAAACTATAATAAAGACTGTGTTTGAGGTAATGTTTGGACTTTAAGGACAAGTCGTGAAGTAGTTTAGACTCACAAGTGTGTCGATATAACCTTGAGTTTGATGATTTGAGTGTTTACTCTACAAATCTTTGGACGATTTATCTACAAGGATGGTAAAAACAATATAAAGATTATCAGAGTAGTGCAGCAAAAGTGTGGTTGATCAGTTATGGTTATGTGGAATCATGATTCTTGTGTTGCAATAGATCTTGTGGAAGAACCATTTGGAAATCCTTGAGGACTTGTTAGAGTTTCAGTATAACTATTCGTTGGAATTAAGTGGTTGGGTTAGAAGAGAATGTTCATACTTTTGAGGATAGTTGGGTGAGTATTGATCTATAGTAAGAGTTCGTAAGCAGCATTGATTTTTGGTTGGAAATAAGTGGTTCGAGTAGTGAAATCGCATGTTCATGAGTTAGCCTTCGTTCGAGTTAGGGGTAGGTTCTAGTAAAGTAAAGTGCTAAGTCTCGTCTTGGTTGGCCAAGCCAGGAAAAAGGGTTGTTAATTCAACATAGATGCTAGAGTTAGGATGTTAGAGTTTTACATGTTCTTGAAATGTTTGGTCATGGTTTTGATAATAGACTGAAAACTTTCATAGTGGTATATTTTGGAGAGGTGTCGCGTTCCGAACATGGATGAGGTTTGGGTTCGAGAGTTTTAAATCACAAATTATGGTAGAGGTGATTGTTTACTGGGATAAAACGCATCCGAAGTGAGTTTTTTGGGTTGATGTTTGGATAATATTCTTTGAGGTTATCATAAATTATTCTATTTTAGAGTTCGATATAAGTGCGACTTGATTGTTGAAAGTGAATCTTTGGGGATTCATGAGAGAGACGTCGAGGAATTCAGTGCTACAAGCTTTGGCTAAGGAAGTTTTGGAGATGAATTTAAAAGTCTTGGTGAACGTATGTGAGTTGGGAAATGGTTGGACTTGTGATGGTTGCATCTCTTTTATTCGTTTAAATTTTGAGTATAAAATTTTATTTTAGAAGATGGGAGTTGTAACGACCTAAATTTCCTAGTCAATGATTGGGCGTTGACCCGGGTTTTGGACCTACATGTTGGTTTGGGCTATTGGACCTAGTGGGTTGAGATTGGGCTTTTGGATGAGTATTGAGCATTGGACTTGGCAATAGATTATTTTGAAAAAAAGGTGAGTTAAGGGAAGGGGGCAAGATGGCTTTTGGTAAGGTCACTATTTTCCACTCTTTTCCTCATCTTTCTTCTTCACATTTTCTCTCCAACACTCACGGCTATTTAGATTTAAAAGAGCCAACTTTCATAATCATATTTCTCACCCAAGATTCACGGTTGAAGTACGTTAATCTCATTCCCATGAGCTTTATGAAAAGTGTCTTCTTTTCTCAAATAGGTAAGTCTACCATTTATGGATTTTTATGAGGTTTTAAGCTTTGGAGGTTTCTATAGAGCTTTCTCTTGGCTTTTAAGATTGTAAATTTGTCGTAGATTCTTCCAGAATCTTTGGTCCATGTTTTAATTCATTTTTTACGGTTGTTTGGCTAGAGGAGTTGTTTGGGGGTTACTTCCAAACTTGAGTTGAGAGAGAGTTGAAGGGTTTTTAGTTGGAATGCTTGATTCAGTTTCTTGCTTAAAGGTCAGTACATCTCTGACTCTTAATCTTCCTAATGATCATAAAGTGATTACTTTGCTTGATTTTATGGTTAAGATTGCTAGTTTTGGTGTTAAGGTAGCTTAAAACTTTGTAAATGGTAATTCTAGGATTAAATGTTAGTAAGGTGTAAAAATGGTAGAAACCACTTAAAATACGTTTCATAACTTGTAGGTTCGTTTTGGGGTATTTCTATAAGGGTTTGAGGATGTTGGAGATGATTTGTGAACTTCAGAAAATGAATTCTAGGTTCAAGTATCAATACGGGTTGAACGCGTATCGATAACCTACATTAAAATGTTAAACACAGACGATTCTTGAAGGGTGTATCGGTACACCTAAGGAAGGTATCGATGCTTCTTCTTCTACCAAAATTCTAATAGCTAAAAAGCATATCAATACGCCTAAGGGCGTATCGATACCGATGGGGTATCGGTACACATCATCGTGTATCGGTACATGGTTGTTAGTTGAACCCACTTTACGTGTGAAGCTGTATATCAATACCCACTAGGCAATCAACCCGTAAATATTGATATTGAGTTTGAGGGGTTGATAATTCGAAGACTTTGGTCCAATGGGCTTTTAAGGTAGTAAAATGAATTGTAAAACTAAGAAACCAAGGTTTAACCCTTATGGATGAGAATAACGTGTAATAGCTTGGTAAATGATGACTCGATATAACCGTGATGGTTAGTGCCATGCCTTGGGCCATTTGTTGATGGCTTGGCTTGGTGTCACTTACCTCTTGGTGAGGTGCATGAATGCTCGGGGAACATGTGTTATCTTATGTTGTGGTAAAAGAATCTGGATATCCTAGAGTCATTACTACGGTACTTGTATAAGGGCATGCGTACTTCGGACTTAATGATCAAGTACATCCGACGTACCTACAGATAATATGGTGAACCGAATAAGGTAAGTAACTTAATAGACTGAGTGAGCTCGAGTAACCTGATAGGTTGTGTGACCTCAGGTAATGACTAATTGTGGCTAATATGATCCAAGTATGTCTAGGACGTATCCGT
Organism: Hibiscus mutabilis; assembly: GCA_019671005.1. Taxonomy (NCBI): domain Eukaryota; kingdom Viridiplantae; phylum Streptophyta; class Magnoliopsida; order Malvales; family Malvaceae; genus Hibiscus; species Hibiscus mutabilis. The sequence goes on along the minus strand of CM033713.1, from coordinate 16,736,777 downwards.
GGCTATGGTGATCCGGATATGGTCCACTTAACCTGACGGCTGTGTGAGCATATGTAAAGTAGGGCTTTGTTGGCCATTATGTAGATGATGTATGATGTGTTTATGTATGATGTGTGGATACTATGGATGATAGCTTGTGAATGTATTAACTATATGGGCTGAGTGAGCTCGAGTAGCTCAATAGGTTATGTGACCTCAAGTATGGCAAAGCTTTGATGAACATGTAAGACTTCTTGTAGACTTATTGATGCCTAGAGAATTGAGATAGGCGATCTAAGAACTCTAGCTAGTGTAGGCTAAATGATAACTCATAGATAGAAAAGGCTTATCTATGCTATCTAGACTGTATTTATCTTGCATACTTATTTTATGATAATCACAAATTGTGGTAAAGTAGAAATGTACCACTGAATTTTGTTAGCTCAGCATGTGGATGTGTTGTTTTCCGTGCATAAATTGACAAGTCACCCTTTGAAAGAGCACATCGACGATGATTTCGTAGCACCGCGTTCGCTTCAGGGTACAGTACTTGTTATTTAGTTTGGGCTAATGTATTCATAGGACCTTACCACTCTTGAGTTTGTAACTCTATTTGAAATATTATTTTGATATACGGTGTTTTAAACTTGGAGCTCCCGTTTTGTAAACTTAATTTTAATGCTTATTTACCTTCATGGATTTATGGATGTCTAATGTTTTAAATGATGGCTAAACTGTAGTTTTTAAATTGGAAATTTGATGGGTCAGTTTTTGGGTGACCCGAAATAGTACTTTGAATCCGGATCTAGACCGAAGTGTTACAAAGAGAACCACGAATCTCGAACATAAATTATAAAATAAACATAAAAAGACACAAAAAGAGTATATGATTTTTTTATGGTTGGGCTTACCGGTGCATTGAGGCTATATGCGAACTTGTCAAGCATGCTTAAAATTGTTATTGAACAGCATGACTTATTATGTTTGACTATGTTATGATAACATGTGCTTATATGTTTATTATGGTTTTCATTGAGTTTGAACTTAGCGTACAGTGTTTTTGTACGCAGATTAGGTGGTTAACTCTCAGACGAGTTTTTGTGACCATTGTGTTTTGACAAGAATCAACGTTGTATAATCATGTATATGTTATTCTCTTAACTATTAGTGATATGTACTTAAACTTCAATGTGTTTTCTTTTGGTAGTTGAACATTTGTAATCAGGGATGGACCGAGTGTGGTTGGAGGGGGCGGTCATCCTCTGAAAATTTGAAATTCGTATATGATTTAAAAATTCTTTTAATAATTTTTATGTATTTTCTATTTAAAATCTATTTCTGTTCTTAAAAATTTTATAAGTTTATCCCCTTAAAATCTGTCATGATTGTAACTATTGTCTTTATAAACTTTGATGCAAGGTCATGCATGTATTATGTTTTGGTATAAATACTAAAAAAGGGCAAAAGTTGGTTTGATATGTTATAATGACATAAACACGTGTTTATGGTGTTTGGGACTTGCTCAAATATATAGGAATAGGTTTTAAAATGTTTTGGCGGGAGAAAGAAGATTTTAAGTTGAAAAGGGTTAAAAGTTGTTGTTTGCAAATTTAGTGGGTCAATATCTTTGTTATAAGAAAAAAATGATGATATGTATGAATCTTCATATGGATTCTTATATTTAAAAACTCATGTGTTTTTTAACATCATTTGAGTATGTTGAAAATATTTTTAATCTGATTTTTCTCTAATTCTTGTTTAATAAGTCTCGATGTCGTACGAATGGATATTGATACTTATCGAACAAAAATTACTAAGTTTTTTCACTGTTACAGTTTAGTATTGGTATTGTTTTATCGGTATCGATACAAACCTTGAATATCGACACTCAATGCATGAGTCGTCCCAAATTTCAAGTTTTTAAAAGGAAGATTTTTAAAAGTTTCTTATGCCCTTAAAATTTATGATTATGCCCAAATAAATCCTTTATCAAACAAATGCACATTTTTCACTTTAAATTTTAAGTATTTTTATTCGATGTCCGAATGTAACATCATTTGCTCATCCAAACTTTTGGAACGAGTATGGGATGTTACAATCGAATTGTAAAAAAAATCTTTTTTAAGTAATAAGATATAATTTAAAGGGTAAATATATTATTTAATCTATACTAGTAGGGTTTTCAAAAAATTTCTTCCCATAAATTGGGGGAAATTGTTAAAGGAGATTATTACTATTGTAGAATTCGATACCAAATCAATAATTTTGGGATATAAATAGGACTTTCACGTGGCCGTGGCCATGGCCCTAGAGATGTCGAATTGCTATAGGCTCCACATGAAGAAGAAAAAAATTATAGTGGGACAACTTAACACCTACCGTGGCAACTTCATGTTCTACTACATATGAAACTTCTTTGAAGCTTCCATATTTTGAATTTTTCTTTATTTTATTTTCAGAAAGTTGTATTTTTTGCTTTCAAAATATATGAGCATAATAAACCATTTCTTTTTCTGGGCAGTTAGCACATAGAAATGATTGAAATCAAATGGTCGTCTCTCACCATATAAGTATAACATGATGTTATTTGTAAATAATTGAAATTGTTGATTGATGTTTGTAGCTTGAATTAGAAACGAGCAGAATTTAAGGAGTGGTTTTGATGAAAAAGAAATCAAATTCTTCTTAGATAATTTGATTTTGAATAATATTATTTGTAAAATTATGTAATTTTATTAAATGTTAAAAGCAAAAAATAAAAATAAACTCCATAAAATTGCATTAACAATACTGAAAAAATAGAAACAAACGTATCTTTTGATACCAACCTCATCTTTGTAGCCACGTTGCATTATTAAAAAGAAAACAAGGAAAAATCCATTCATCCATCAATGATAATGATATATATATATATATCGTTTAATTCATTTCTCCTTTTCTTTTTATGGTTTTATTTTTTCTTGTAACACGTTTTTTTTTAAGAGTTAGATTTAACGTTGGTATTTTTTTCATTTATTTTCTCTTGTAACGCATTTTTTTAAGAGTTAGATTTAACGTTGGTACTTTTTCACTTAATACTTATTTATTTAATTAATTTGCTAATCTATCCATGCTTTAAAATTTTGGATGAATATTAATAGCACTCGCAATCATTGAAAATAGGTAACAGTTGAATTATGGTAATACCGATTTGTTAACGACTCATCATTATCGTATGTATTTTTATTTTAGTATTGATTGTGTTTATCATTCACCACTAACAATAGAGTTTGTTTGTGTCTGTCATTTCTTGGAATTGTTTGATAGGAATTTTAATCCTTTATTGGCAGGAAATTAGCCACCTTATGGGTGAGAGGGGGAATTGTCTCTCATTTAATGGGTTAATTGTATTTTAAATCCTAAGAGTTCTAAAAACTATTGCAATTAAACTTTGCCCCTCTTAAAATTTTATGGTTAATTATTTTTTAAGACTCTGTCAATTAAAATTAATAAAATTAAACCTTAATCCTCTTATATTTTTATTTATTTTTTAAGACCTTTTAATTTTAAAATTAATTTATAAAATTAAATATTAACTTCCTTAAATTTTATGGTTTAATTATTTTTTAAGACAATCATTTTAAAGTTAATTAATTTGTCTAGTTCAATCATGGCTCAATCCATATTTATTTGTACGATCATATTTTATTATTAAGTAGCTAGTTTACGCATTTTAATGACTATAAAGAGAAATATTTGATTAACATGATTAGTCTATTTTTATAAACTCTTTTAATCTTATTGTATTTACTTTCTTTTCAATAAAACTAATTGCTATTATTAGTTAAAAATACTTTTTTATAACACTAAACATACACGTCGTGAAAAGGAATTTTTTAATTTATTTTTTAAAATAGTCTAAAGGAGATTATAAGGTAGTTATGTTCATAGATATTATTAACCCTTTGACAATGTACACACCTTACCGATAAAGCAATTAAACTTAAATCTCTTAAGATAAATATCATCCGCTTTTTACTGTAATAACTTATTGAGTTTATATTAATAATTAATTTGATAATAATCTAATTGACATTTACACTCTATTATAGATTAAGGACTACAAAACATAATCATTTAATAGTTAAAGATATTTTTTATATAAAGTAATCAAAATATATCAAATGTCTTATCAAAAATAAATTTATAAAAAAATACTTAGAAGAGAAGTTAATTTTTTATTTTTTTATGATAAAGAAGAGTCGAATTTAAATTATCAAAATTCAGAATTTACTCGTTTGTTACTTATACCGATCCTCATTGGCAATTGCGGACTTCACAATACGGATGAACATTTATCGAGTCAAATAGAGTGAAATTTGAGGAGTTATATTTTATAATTCAAATTTTATTTAATTTTTTTGAGTTAAGTTGAGTCGTGTTCGAGTTTTTTTCACATTTTTTATATGTGATGTATATATATATATACATTAGACATAATTGAGATATTCGACTCTAACTTGAAAAACGATCCACTAATTATTAAAAAAATTTAAGTTATTTAAATTTTCATTTTATATCTCAAATTTTATTTAATTTTTTTGAGCCACCGAGTCTATTAAATTACGACTCCGAGTATTTTTGCGTCGAGTTATTTAAATGGAAAATATTATTTAAACTTATTTTAAATTTTTTTCCTTTTACAAATTATTTGTCAGCTAGTGCTTAAATTCTCGATTTATTTTCATAATCACACATTCACAGTTCTTATCATTTGCTCAGCGGACCTGTCCAACTCAAATTTTGATATATCTTCTCATTTTGGATGAATTTCTCTCATTAGCTCTTTCCAGAATATAATCGAGGTAAGAATGGCGTGTTTTCAACCATTTGTTGATTTGGATTCAATCACCAGTAGCCACCAAAAACGACGGTTGCGTGTTTGGATCTGAAACAACGGTTTCGAATTTTCTGATTTCATTTGATCTGCTTAAAAGACTATTCGATTCAGTGTAGAGAATAATCATATACGTTTCTGATTCTTTTCTTCTTGTTGTTGTTTATGGCTGTAAATTTATAATCAGCTTTGAACTTGAAGATGGGCGCGGAAAAGAATTTCGTTGACATGGAGGAGGGAAATCTGGAGATCGGAATGGGTAACTTATTCATTTTACATTCAAAGCCCTCAATCTGTATTCTGATCATCGCCTAATCTCGAATTCTTTTGATCTATTATCAAATAAATTAATTATGATGTTGGAGTGGTTCCGTTTTCAATCTTTTAGTTGATTGGTTACGTAATACGTTTAAATTCATGAAGTATGTTTTTAATGGTTCGATGTATTAACACATTATTGAGCTTATCAGAATATTTAATTCTTTATTTTCTTAATTAAACATCTACTTTCTGTGTTTTCGTTGATATGATCCGAGGCTAGTGGGATGCTTTGGTGAGAATTTATTGTTATTTAGTTGGTGTGAAGATTATCTAGAAGATTAAACCGTTTTTTTTTTGGTTTACAGAGTATAGAACCGTATCTGGTGTTGCTGGACCGTTGGTCATTCTTGACAAAGTTAAGGTAGGTTTGCTCTTCCATATCTTTATAGTTTGTCTTCGGTGTTGATAGCTTGTTGTTTGACTATATAATGCGGATTTTTTTATTTGTTTCAGGGTCCAAAGTTTCAGGAGATTGTCAATATTCGTTTAGGCGATGGAACAACTCGACGAGGTCAAGTCTTGGAAGTTGATGGAGAGAAAGCAGTTGTGCAGGTATTTGTCCTAGCATATTTTATAGAATGAGAGATCCCAGGATTCGATGGCTGTTGCGGTGTTGCCTGTTTGGCAGATCAGGAAAAGTGAAGGAGAACAATATAGTGAATTAATGATAGAAATGTGTATACATCATTTACTAAATCTAATAATATCTTTACCATGAGAGCATTTGGCGTGAATTGGGTCTGGAATGGCTTTAAGTCTGTTTCGATTGCGGTATGTTTATTCTTTTCCCTTTCTCCATATACAGGTTTTTGAAGGAACATCTGGAATTGATAACAAATACACAACAGTGCAATTTACAGGAGAGGTAATAAGCCTTCTTTTCTTTGGTGCTGTAGGTTTATTTCCATTGTGGCTTGTAAAACTGGTATGGTAGATAGAATTGTTACCTTTGTGGGATCTTTCAAACCTTAGTGTTTTATTTTGAAATGCTAGTTGTGACTTTGTGTTCTTTGATGCTAAACCTTTTTCCCCCTTTTTAACTGATATATTTGCTTGGAGCTGTCTCATTACAATCTTATGGTTAAGAAATGAATAAGGCCGGGATTTCTAAAATACTGACTTTTTTTAATATCCTGTATTTACATCTTGCATCATCATTGTTTGTGATTTTAAACTTTTTACAAAAGTAAAGGTTGTAAAATTATTCATTTTCTTCTGACTTTTGACTGTTGAGCCACTTCTAATGTATGTTTTACAGGTTTTGAAAACGCCTGTCTCATCGGATATGCTGGGTCGCATCTTTAATGGCTCTGGAAAACCCATTGATAATGGCCCTCCTATTTTGCCTGAGGCATATCTAGATATTTCTGGTAAGTGTATTTGGCAAACTTTGGTATTCTAGTAATTTACAGATGAGTAAGTTTATGTTACCGTTGTTAATTTCTGTCCCTTGTCTTTCTCAGGGAGTTCTATCAATCCTAGTGAGCGGACTTACCCTGAAGAGATGATTCAGACAGGGATATCAACAATTGATGTCATGAACTCCATTGCTCGTGGACAGAAAATTCCTCTTTTTTCTGCTGCTGGTCTTCCTCATAATGAGATAGCTGCTCAAATCTGTCGTCAGGCGGGTCTCGTAAAGCGATTGGAAAAGTCTGATAATCTCCTTGATGTATGTCTACACTGTAGCCTATTATGGTATTTGATATAGTTTGACATGACTGCGTGCTTGATGTTCGTGGTTTATTCCACTTTCAAATTTGACCATCCCATTCTGTCGATTGGCTTTTAGGGTCAGCAAGAAGAAGACAATTTTGCCATCGTATTTGCTGCTATGGGGGTGAATATGGAGACAGCTCAATTTTTTAAGAGGGATTTTGAGGAAAATGGATCTATGGAGAGAGTGACCCTTTTCTTGAACCTGGTAATCTCCATTAATTGATCTCATTCTACCTGTATTTTTCTTCTACAGTAAATTGATTGAATTTATATATCCATGTCATTTTGAATTCATTTTCCCATTGAAGACGACCTTTCTTCCCTCTTAAACTGCTCTGTTAATGTGTTTACAGGCAAACGACCCTACAATTGAACGAATTATCACACCTCGAATTGCCCTCACAACTGCAGAGTATTTGGCTTATGAATGTGGGAAACATGTTCTGGTTATATTGACAGATATGAGTTCTTATGCAGATGCTCTTCGTGAGGTACATATGATTTGTAACTGTTTAGCGGGGAGGATATATGTGGCATGCATTTTCGTTCTCAAGTTATTGCTTATTGACAAACAGAGCGTCCTCTATAGTTAACTCAAAAGTCAAAAGCAATGTTGTTTTCTTAAGATCTTCAATAGGTTTCTTTGGAGCTAGAAAGTGACTTTAGAAAGTGAATGTAATCCACTTGACAGGGACTTAGAATTACTTAAATCTGATAAACCACAGAACTGATGCTCCATTAGAATGCAGTGTATACCACCAATGCTAGACTTGTATCATTTGCCATGCTTTGTATGTGCCTCTAGGTATCTGCTGCTCGTGAAGAAGTCCCTGGACGGCGTGGGTATCCTGGTTATATGTATACTGATCTGGCAACAATTTATGAGCGAGCGGGGCGTATAGAAGGAAGAAAAGGCTCCATCACCCAAATTCCTATTTTGACCATGCCTAATGATGGTAAGAGGCATATTGGCACAGTGCAACATTCTTTTTAGTTTTATTGGGTATCTGATATAATTTTTGGTCGATTATTTTGTGTGAACCAGATATTACCCATCCTACACCTGATCTTACTGGTTATATTACTGAGGGGCAGATTTACATTGATCGACAGCTCTATAATAGACAGGTGACTGAAATAATATTCATTATTGTTAATAGAGTGTGTAGTTTTAGAATCTACAGTAGCATGTGAAGTTTTGACATTGCTGAAATATTGCTGTACGAATAAAATTGCTAGCAGTATTGAATTAATAAGAAATCGAGCATACTAAATAAGTTATAAGTTGTCAAATGGTTTTGATTTCCATATGAAATGCCAGTGTCTAAGTTTGAAGATGTGTAATTTTTTTTATCTTATCATTATTTATTTTCTGAACAGATATACCCACCAATTAATGTACTCCCTTCACTTTCTCGATTAATGAAGGTATGACTAATACTAGTTATCATTTCATCTTGCATGAGAAGCAAGTAACTGCATAAATTAGGAGTTTGTGCTAACCTTTTCCTTCTGTTGTGTATGTTTCAGAGTGCTATTGGTGAGGGGATGACTCGTAAAGATCATGCTGATGTGTCCAACCAGGTTTGATTCAGAAGTTCTAAAATGAAAGAAGGGTCCCTCTAGCTTAAGTATTAGTATTATTAATATTCATACTAAAAACCTGCTTTTCTTGATTTCAGCTCTATGCAAATTACGCTATCGGAAAAGATGTCCAAGCAATGAAAGCTGTGGTTGGAGAGGAAGCACTTTCTTCTGAGGATCTGGTTTGCTTCTCACTCTCTCGATTTTGCATGCTCGTGTGTTTTTGAACGGGAAGTTGACACTATGCATGTGCAGCTTTGCATGCATGGGAAAGCTATTTCAAACATAAAGTTGTGTGTTAAGAATTGCATTTTGATTTTCTCCTGGTTATCAATGGTACAGCTTTATCTGGAGTTCCTGGACAAATTTGAGAGGAAATTCGTGACACAAGGTGCGTACGATACTCGCAACATCTTCCAGTCGCTTGATCTAGCATGGACTCTGCTTCGTATCTTTCCTCGTGAACTTCTCCATCGTATACCTGCAAAGACGCTAGACGCGTTCTACAGTCGTGAAGCTTGAATTCAGCAAGCTTCGCCGGTAAAAGCACTTTCATTTGCTGTTGCGCGGCCTCAACCCAGAACACAGTCTCGGTGAATGGCTCCTTTACTACTGCAATGCACGAGATATGTTTAATTTCCTTTTTAGATACAGTTTCATTCAAGTTCATACTCTGTGATTATTTTAGATTCAAGTATTATTTATTTTGAGAAACCCATAAGATTTTCCAAGAACATTATTTTGAGGTTGATATTTTGTTATTCAAACCTTTTGTTATGACTTGGATTGCCAAGAAAGAGACTTGAGTTGTTTAAGTTTATAAATCCGCGGTGTCGGACACAAGTTTTTCCAATAATTAAAATATAACACAAAAAATTGTAGCATGAACATTATAAAACAATGGCATTCTTGTTAACAATGCTCTGCATCGGAGCCTTTCTAGAAAGCCTATATTGGATATCCTTACTGTTGCTTTCGATCCCGGGACGAGCAACAAAACCATGTCATGAAATTGCCGGATTGCTTGGATAAGGGAGTTAATCCGAATATCAAAGCCATGGGAGGTTGTCTTCGTATGACTGCAAATTATTGGGAAGTTAATGTTGTTGAAACATGGAGTGAAGGAATCTTAATCTTAGTTAATATCTATGGATCAATCCGAGTTTATTCTGGATTTTGTATGTGTTACCTTCGGCCTTCTCGAACAATGGTAAAAAAGTGTTGTTGGATGCAGACGACGAGAGATTTGTTCGGTATGATCCGAGAAGCCAAACTGTCAAGAATGCGAGTAACGGTTCATATATGGTGGGGAGCCTTGTCCCTCTTAACGGTAATGGCGCAATGATCGAAAAGAAACAACATGGTAGAGAAAAAGGAAAACGGGAAGGTGAAATTCCTTTCCCTTAATCAGAAGCATTTGGATGGGCATTTTGCATACTTTTATGCAGTTATGTATAACATTTATCTTTGTATTAATTTTACACTATAAAAGTATTAAAATTAAGGGTAAACTACACCAGTAGTCACCGAATTATGGTTTTTTTTCTATTTTGGTTACCAAACTATTTTTTTGGCAAAAATATCACTAACGTTATGTTTCCTTCCTATTTTGGTCACCGACAGTTAAGAATTTTGTTTTATTTTTTTAATTTTCCATGTCATTTCTTCTCTCCTTATAAGCAATATATGTTATTTTATAATATTTTTATTCAAACTAACAGGATGGTGACACGTATCACTGTCTATTAGTGGAATAAAAGGAATGAAAAATCAAGCCCCTTATGCAGCAATAGGATGGTGACACGTGCAACTGCCTAATAGGATGGTGACACGTGTAACTGCCTATTAGTGGAATCTCTCTGGCTGCATAAGGGGCTTGATTTTTCATTCCTTTTATTCCACTAATAGGCAGTGACACGTGTCACCATCATGTTAGTTTGAATAAAATATTATAAAATAATATATATTGCTTATGAGGAGAGAGAATAAATGACATGGAAAATTAAAAAATAAAATAAAATTCCACGTCAGCAAAACCATTAAGTTTTTAACAGCCGGTGACCAAAATAGGAAGGAAATATAACGTTAGTGATGTTTTTGCCAAAAAAATAGTTCGGTGACCAAAATAGGAAAGAAACCATAGTTTAGTGACTATTGATGTAGTTTACCCTAAAATTAACTATGATTTTTATAACTACAATTTTTAAATTTATTAACCATAAAACATGTAAACACCCCAATTTAAATTAATTTTTGTTTAATTGATTTTTGTTACTCGCCCTGGTTTGTAACTAGTTACAATTAAACAATTAATGAAAATAGACGAAGTTGGCTGAATATTGTATTCAAAAATTTTATTTTTTAATCGATTGTATTTGTTGAATTATTTTTGAATCTATAGCACTTTGAATAATATTTGTTGAAGTCGGATCTCTTGCTATCCGTCTTTATAAAAATCCCAAATTTAATATAAATTTTTTTTTGAAGACAACCTGAATGCAATCCGTTTTCATGAAGAAAAGAATTGAAAACCTACTGCTTGCAGTTCATGGACTTTGATGTTGCAGGTTTTGCGCCAAGCATTCATCTTATAATCCACCCTTGCTGACACTGATGAAGACAGATTGGAAGTCAACAATTTTCATATTTTGTTTATGAAGATGGATTGGAAGTAAGTAGTCTTCAAGCTTTTTTTAATCTTAAATATGGAATTTTTATAAGACAGAATGCAAGAGATCAGACTTTAACAAGCACCGTTCAAAGTGCTTGATTAGCTTTGAATTTTCTAATATAATATTATAAAAACATATATTATGTAAATTATAATGTTCGAACTTAAATAACATAAAAAAAAATAACATCATCTTGACTACCGAATGGATTCACATGTATGATTTAGACAAGTAAAAAGTTCATGAATTCCAACATGAAACATGTATAGATTTGAGTTTCCAATGTTAATAAGTAACGCGAACCCCTTGGTATCTCAAAATCTCACCAATAAGTTCTCCTTTCCCAGACCCAACATACCTTCCGCATATCTCACCATCTCTGATGAACAAAAACGTGGGAACCTCCACTACGTCCATGTCCTTCAGAAACTGCATGCAACTCTCGTTCTCATCACCGTTCATCCTCGCGAAAACCACTGAATCCATCTGCTTCGACAGCTTAATCACCGTCGGATACACCTTCACGCACGGCCCACAATGCTTGAGCCCCACGTCAAGAACTATCAGCTTGTGGTCGGCCTTGTGGTCTTCGATCAGCTTTTTCACGTCTTCCCCACAGTGGAGCTGAACCACCGCCGAGTGGCTGTCGCCGTAGTACAACACGTCGCCCATCAGCTGGTCCGGGCCGATACCTTCCTCTTCGTGGATTTTCTCCATGCTTTTGTAGAAGCTGAAGTGTGGGACTTTCTTTATTTCTTCCCTTACGCAGAGCTCCCTTGTCTTGTCCGATTCGTCGCCCATCACGAGGATGAATTCGACGTCGTTGCAGGTCCGGCTGAGTTCCACCATGAATGGGTAGATTTTGCTGCTGTGGTAACTGTGGCTGGCGGCGAATTCGACCACGACGAGCTTGTTTTTAGCCGTTTTAAGTGCTTCGTCGAACTCTTCTATGCTATGGACCTGCTTTACTCTCTCGTCGCTCGGAGCTTTCTTTGTCCCTGGTGCAGCCGTTGCCTTGGTGATGAAGCGACGGGGTTTGCTTGTTTCGAATGATTTTGCTAAGAAATGTCTCGGCTTTGAAACAAAAGGCGGCAGAATGGAACCACGGGAGCTAAGACAAGTAAGTTTTGGGATGAAATGAAGATTGGGGCATGGTGGCTTAGTTACGAAATTTGTAATTGCAGCAGCCATTGAATTCTTTCTTCTCAAGCTGTCAACTGGGGTTCTTCGGGAACAGAAGGGGTTTGGGGTTGGGATTGGGGATTGGGATGTAATAATCTAAAAATCTTGTCGACCAAAAATGGCAACCACTCGTTTTTTTTGGTTTTGCCGGGTTCATTTTATTCACATATCTGGATCTTTTGATGTTCTGCATTATCATTGGTTGTGACTTTTGAGCACTTTAGGATGTTAGATTTGTGGTCAAATTCTTCTATTAGTCCTTCTACTATGCATAAATTTTAGACTTAATCCATGTTCCTTAATTTGGTCATTTGTAGTCTATATAATTTTCGAATTTTAAAACTTCCATACTGTCCCAAACAATAGTCATTAAATCAAAGGCTATTGCTGATAAGTTGTGACAAATCTTTGTGCAGGCAAGTTCCATTTGGATGACATAGATCAATGCTTATATGTTGAAGGGTGTAGATATTTGCAAGTTTCAGTGGCTCAGAATAGTAGTTGGTGCTGAAGAAAATGAAACTAAGACAATTGGCCTAGATTTTTCCATCATTTGCCTTGATTTCTGTATGTCCTTTGCAGTACCAATCATTCTGAGGTTTTTGATAAGACGTGAGAGTTTAAATATCTTACAGGCTGATTAATTGAAATCCACTTGGGAACCTATAAAATGAACCGTTTGGGTTTTTTATTTTAACTTTGAAATTGCAGGCCTGAGGACCAAACTCATACTTTAAAGCCCACCCAAGGTTTTAAACATCACAAAATTTTTCTCCAACATGCTCATTATAACTGCCCAGTAAATTGTAATGTAATATAATCCAAGAGTGGTTACAGTAGAAAAAATAGTAATGTTTATTCTAAGAGACATGAATTCGAGCATATATATGTGCATGTTATCAAATGATTAAGAAAATATATGAACGAATACTATATAATAACAGTATAACACCAATATATTTTAAAAAATTGTAATGAAACAGCAAAATGGGCTATGATTAGAACAGTTCAAGGGTGGGTCTCAACGACTCCTAACAAATTTTAGGTTTGGATAATAAAAAATGAGTTTGGTCTAAAAAAGTAGATCCATTTAAAATATGGTCCAAATTTCAACTTCAGTCCGACCCAATCTATTTTCTATTTTTATAATTTATATAGTACAAAAATTAAGTTTATTATAATGTAAGTGTAAAAAATATATATTAGGTTCTTCAGGTATAAAAGAGTAAAAAGAAAATAAAAAATTATTAAATATGAAATTAAAAAAATATTTTTAAAATTTTATATGTTCGAGTTGAAAGCAAACTTGAGTTAGTCATTTATGAATACATACATACTTGAATAAAATTTAAGGTCTATATTTCGAACATGACCGAGATTGGGTGAACATGGTCCCATGTGTATGCACAGTTCAATTCAGTCCATTCCAATCAATCCAACTAATGAACACCTCTAGGTATGATCTAAAATTCACATAGGCTCAAACAATTAGTACAAGTAACCATATGACACAAGTAGTTAAAGATCAAACACTATCAAAATGTACACTCAACAACTAAGGTTGTAACTTGTAAGGTCAACAACTGGTCCTGAATTACATTAACATGTAAAAAAAACTAATCAAACACACCGATAAGTATCAATCCGACGGTCCAAAAGTTTAAACATAAATCGAACTTCGATTCTCTGCTGTTTGGGATGCCGAAAAATTCTCCTGGTTAACTAATTCAGCTCGGTAATTATTTTTTGGCCTCGGAAATGTATATGCTGCTGTTGGAATAACCTAATGAATAGGACATATGCCTAATTAACCCAGACAATGGGTTGGTTGTGGGTCTATAGATTAGTGACGTTTGAGATACCAATTATTGTTGCTACTGTTGTCCTCGGTTGCTTATCGGATGCAATATATGCTCTAATTCTACTTGTTTCCTCTTCTTTGTTCTATTAGGGATTGATTTGGTTGATTAATCAAATCACGGTTTTTATGAAGGACGGTCCAAGTTTTCATGGAAACATGGAACATGCTCTAATCAACTATAATTAAGGGTCACGGAATCTGGAAATAGCAAAAGGATGGATTTATGGGAAAGCAGAGATACAAATACATGCAATTATAGTTCATGTGACTACTGATGCCCTTTAATCGTTTTTTAGTTTAATAATAATGTTAAGATTTAAAGTTCGAGTTTTATAATGCGAGTTATATCTAAATTTATTTTCTAAATTTATTGTGTCGAACTTTTGGAGATTTATAATTATATTTTTAACTCTTTAAAGAATTAAGCAAAAAGGATATAAAATTAATTGAAGGGTTAATTAAATCATTGATTTGTCTGTTTGTATGTAATTGATCATTCAACTGAATAAGCGTAACTCATGCTTGCACGCTTTGAAGCGTGAACAACCGCTGCACGCTTCGAAGCCAGTGGTCCGTATTCCCCCGTTTTTAGTTTTTATCCCCCACTTTTAAACCATTTCTTCTACGGCTTTGCCGGTAATGTGTGCGGAGCGGGATCATTAAATATACCAAGAAAATGATTAATTTTTTTGGTTGTCCTCGTGACTTTATCTTAACTAATTCGATCCGACCTACGTCGCAAATCTAATTTTGGTAGGTGAGTATTCCAACGAAGAATTTTTACATACACAAAGCCTCTAACTTGAGACATGCTTAAGCGATAACAAATTGTTTACCACTTAGACCAACCTTCGATGCTAAGAAAATGATTAATTTCATTACAAATCTGAATCGAATCATCAAAACATCAGTATTGTATCAATTATATTTTTGTTTAATCTAACTGTAAGTTTGCATGTTAAATGTGAACTCAGACATAACATAGAGTATATTACAGATATTTGGATCAAATTTTAAACACGTTTTATACCTATCACATACACAACTCACATCCGATTAAGTAAGAAATAACATACTTAAGTTTTATTGGCATTGTCAATTCTTAGAACACATTATATCCGAGTTGTCTATCTAGTAATGTGATTATGTTCTAAAAATGTTTTAGATCATATTTAAATAAATTCTAATATTATTTGGAATATATGAATTGTCTCTTTTATTTTGTTCATCGAGAAGATGAATCAAATTTCCAGTGGACCCAACAGCCATAAAACATAGAGTTTGTTCTGATTCGTCCGTCATTTCCACGAAATCAGGTACAACCATCTGTTGTAGGAAAAACGACATAGACAATGTATGAAACATGGATGAATAAAAGGGCAAAGTTTTTGACACTACTTCACTTTGTCTTTAAACCAACGTTGTCCTTGACCGCTTTCTTGCTTTGAAAGTGTTTGCTTGTAGCTTCAGAGATCTTGCTTTACAGTTTTGATTTCTTTCCCCTTCTTTTGTTCCTTTCGGTGCTTCTCCCATTATTTATAGCTTTAGCTTCAGCAGAGTTAAGTTGAGAGAAAAGGAGAGAGCAATGGAGAAAATGTCGGGGCTGAGCCACCTCTTTATGACGATCTTCCTCCATAGCTTCGCCACGTTCATGGTGATTCCCGCCATCACAGATGTTACGATGGCTGCGCTTTGTCCCGGACAAGATGAATGCTCTATCGCCATTTACACCTCCGGGTTACAACATGCGGTAACATTAATGTCTTCTTCCTTTTTTCAAAGTTTTACTTTCTTTCTTGCATTTGGTTATATATAATGTTGCTTACAACTTAATTTATGTTAGATCAACATAAAAGATTGAAAACATCACAAATGTTAACCAATTACTGGATAATTTTGCAGGATAAGGTGTTAGGTCCCTTAAGTAATGTCAGTAGTTCGAATTCTAGCAAACTAAATGTAGTAAGCTGAATTGAAAATATCATCCTTATACTTAACTTTTACAGCGCCTAATTCGCATATACAACTTCGGTCTTGCAACTTGGTTATCACCATTATAATTTGAGCGTCTAGAAGTCCAAGGCATCCTTAATTACATTTAATTAAAATACTTGGCTAATTAATGTTAATTGGAAAGTAGCAAGTAGCTTGAAAAGAAAATTTGAGCAAACTACAATATTAAGCATTAGGAAGCAGCAAGTTCACCGTCCAATCCATGGAGGATGATATATGCCAATGACAAAAGTTTAAAAACTCCATTTGTCTGGCTCATTAGACGAAATTTCCCTTTAAATTTCAGTTTGCTTTTTTACTTTTTAGCCCCTTTTGGGTCCACCCCATAGTAGATGTGGACCAATGGCAAATCTTCCATCCAACTTTATTGTACCATAATTCATCAATGATATAAACTATAACGAATTACGATAAACAACGAGCTCACTCAATTATGGATAAGGTTATATTTGGGTTTTGAGTCACTCAATTATGGGTAAGATTATACTTGGGTCACCCAATTATTAAAAGTTGCACTTGGGTCACTCAAGTATGGGTAAGATTACATTTGGGTCACCCTTCATATTTAAAAGATATATATCAATTTATGTATTAGATTAATTAATGAATTCAAATGAAGTACTTTAGTGTTAACAAGGGTATATAAGTGATTTGGAAGAAAAAAAAATGAAATTGATGTGTTTTTTAAATATGAAGGGTGATCTGAATGTAACCTTACCTATAATTGAGTGACCCAAATATAACCTTTAATAATTGGGTGACCCAAATATAACATTATCCATAATTGAGTGACCCAGGTATAACTTTTAATAATTGGGTGACTCAAATGTAACTTTACCAATAATTGAGTGACCTCCGTTGTAGTTTACCCAAAGAATTAATTAAACTATTCGGTCAACCCCTGTAAATATAAAATTCGTATATAATTTAAATTTTTTACATATTTTTATTAAAAATCTATTTTCACTAACATAAAATCTACGTTCGTACTGGTTAGGTACATGATTTTCTTTTACCTCTAGGCTTGAAATAAGTTTCTTTCTACCATTTATTGAGTCTTTGAAAAAAGGGGAATTGCACAGTCGACTAACACACAAAGAACACAAAAAAATAATGAATAAATGTGTCACTATCGTTTAATAACTTTCAAGTGTTTGCCACGATGCTAATTCAAGCAATTGTAAACGTCAACATCGATGAAATTTTTTGAAATACTCCAATCGAATCATTATCGATTGAGATTTTTAAAAAAATTAACTAATATTAATCAAAATAAATTATTTGACAAAATAATTAAATCGATCCATATTAACTTTAGTTAATTTAATCGATTTCCGTTTAACCAAACTAGTGAACTATTAGTATTTCATAGTTCCTTTAAGTATTTGCTATTTTACGTCTAACTTAAACATTTAGTACTTTTTTTGATACATTTAGTGACAGAACTAAATGTGGTACGAGTGGGGCTATGATCCATAATTTTTTTTGTCGAACTTTACAGGCTTAAATGTAACATAAATTAAAATTTTATTCTCAATTTTCAAATTTAAAAACTTAATAAATCCTTACATTTTATAATTAAAAATTATGTAATATTCAATCAATAACCGGCTGATTAATGTAATTATTTCGGTTCATTCAATTAATTCGATTTTAATCCAACTACACACACCTTACAAAAACAAGCATAAAAATACAAGAATCGGAGTCAATTTTTTCATCGAGTGGGTTGATCCCATGGTTCAACGCCTCTTGGCGCTTCAACCTCGAATCCCCTCGATTGTGGTTTCACTATAACAGTTGAAAAATTGGCATGGACGCTTACGTTGTTAACTTTGAAAAAAGTGTTATAACAAGTGAGGAACCACACATATTTTCTCCCCATTTCCAGCATACTCTTCTTCAAGCTTTTTCCTCTGAATTTTCTAAGCTGCTAGACAAAAACACAGAGAGAGAAAAAATGGTAAAGTTACCGGCTTTCACCCATCTCTGTGTCACAATCTTTCTCCATATCTTTGCGACTTTCATGACGGTTCCCGTCATCGTCGATATCACCATGCTTGCTCTTTGTCCCGGAGAATTCGAATGCTCACTCGCGATTTTCCTCACCGGGTTCCAACAAGCGGTACTCGGTCACAACTCAGTACTCTTCTCATATTTTATTTCTAAACTCATTGCATGCATTCGTGGTAATTTTAGACACTAGTTTACTTTTGGCAAGGCTAGTAGGCCACTGCTCGGCGCTTGCAACCGAATATGTATTTTACTTTTGGCTCCATTTTCCTAGAGGAGTAAAGTAAAAGTTGTGGGGACAATTTTGTTGGAGATTAAGTAAAGGAAACTTCCCCTTGGTTTGAGGGAAGAACATCTTTTTGGGGTCATTTGGTTTTGTCTGTAATTGGTCACATTTTTTTTTTCAATTGTCTTTGTAATGCCCGGCCGGATACACCGCATTGTTTCTTCCTTCCCTTCTCCTGAATCTCGTCTTTTACGAACCGGCAGCGCTTCGGATTTTTTTTTTTTACCATTTACCGTGTTTAAATCACGAGGTTGAACCATTTTATGCAGATAATTGGGCTTGGATCGCTAGTGATGATGCCTCTCATTGGTAACCTCTCTGATAAGTATGGAAGGAAGGCTTTGCTGACAGTCCCCGTTACTCTCGCCATTATTCCATTAGGTAATTAATATGAAGTAGGGATGGCAATGAGTTGGATCTGGACCGGATCCTGCTAGATCCAGATCCAGACCTATTTTTACATTATGGATTTAGACCCGCCCCGGATTCGCGGGTTTAGAAAATTGAGACCCAGATTCAGATCCAATGGATCTCACGGATCCGGGTCTCAAACGGGTCTAAAAAGGTTCTATTAAAAAAAGATCATTCGACCTACTTTTTAACGTAATAAAACTGTCATTGACTAATTTCACATCACATCTCCAATGAAAGAAATATTCATTTCAATACAACTAGTAACAGAATAAATAATAATAAACTAAAGTCTTAAAACAAACTCCAACACAATTACACAAATGTCTTTTGAATAACACAAACATTAAAAAATGTAGATCATGAATTCCATTGTCGCAAGCCGAGTACCGTACTTCTACCTCCTTAGAGTGTTGGTCTTCATCACTACTTAAATCATTAAAATCCTAAAACAAACAACAACCAACCAAAGAGAAAAATTTGTTTAATAAAAATAATATTTGTGAAATTTAAATATTAATATTAAAGTGAGTTTTTCTATAAACGGGTCCAGGTTCGGATCTTAGTGTCAGATCCGAACCCAGATTCGTACTTTAATCAGAGGATCCGGATCCGGCTCGGATCCGTCGGGTCCAAAATTTTAAGACCCATACCCTATAAAAAGAATCTGGATCTACGAGTTCGAGTCGGGTCCAATATCCATTGCCATCCCTAATCTGAAGCTATGTTTTATTAATTTCCCTTTATTTGTTAATTGTTATAAAAAATGGCTTAATTAAAAAATTCCAAACTATATATTTTTTTGCTTTAGGTGTCTAATATTTTTTGGGTTAAAATATAAGTTTTATGATAAAAAAATATGAGTTTAACATTTCATTTTATTATAATTTAAAGTTTTAAAGTTAAAAGATATGTCATCCAATGAATGTATGACATAGGGTCTGTTTTTTTAACCGGCTTTTTAATAAAAAAATCATAAAAACTCTAGCCAAAAATCTTTAAAATCTCTGATTTTTTTTTCATTAACACCCAAATTCCTAACCTCAATCCTTAAATCTTTATATTCATCCTCTAATTCATCGAATTAACCACCCCACTCACCATTTCGCTGCCGGACCCTCACTACTGATTACCCCAATATTTCATCACCGCAAATAAACAAATGAGACATCAATCGGATGTTAAATGACGAATACAAAATAGGTTTGACAAACAACAATTGGACTTTGGAACGAGAAGAAGAGATTTCGTTGTTGCAACGACGGCGTGTTCCCGACATGGATGGTTTGAAGATTTGAGATTATTTAAAAAAAAAATAGAGCTTTGGGTTTTTTTAGAAATTAGATTTTTATTTTTTAAAAATAAAATCCAGTCACGTGTCAAAACAATGACTGGTTGATGAATTTTTTAACAAACCGATTTTAAAATATTTTTATGGAATGAAACATTAGACACTTAAAATGATAACAATATAAACGATAAGCACCTAAAATAATAACGTATAAAAATTAGTCGTCTATTTTAATAAAAAATATTTTATACTTTTAGGTATAGCTTGGGTTTTTTTAAATGTCAAAGTACTTTAGCTACTCTAAATTAAATTAAATTAAATTAGAGTGGATTAAATTTATTTCATTTTAGAAATTGTTTGAAACTTAATGCTCTTCGTTTGATTTTTTCCAACATTTCGGATAAAATTAAAAATAAATTATATAGGGAATAAGGGAAATGATTCCCTTTTTTGTAATTGAGAAGAACAAAGACAAATGTAATGCGTGCTGGGAAATTAAACTATACGTACGGAAAATATAAAAAAGCTGGAATTGACATGATTGGCGGTTATTTAAAAATGTAAAGTCGGGGCGGGTATTTAAAAATGTAAATTCGGGGCGGGGCGGGGCGGGGCGGGTTCGAGTATGATATAAAAATTCTTCGCCCCGTCCCGCCCCGATATTTTTTTATTATTTTTATTTATTTTTATTATATTTATAAAAATATCACTATATATAAATACTTTTAGGAGTTTCAAGCTATTTTTTTAGTTTTTGTTTATCGTAAATTTTTGTTAGATATTGTTCGAATTTTAATATATCTGATTCTAAAAGTCAATGGTCGAGTTTATTTTTTTAAATATGTATTTTTTTCTTCATATGAGTAATTTAATTGGTTTTATTTTATTTTTTATATAGTTTAAAGTCTGTGAAATTTATATTTTGTAAATATAATGGTCGTTCGATCGAATTTAACATTTATCGTCGGCATATATTTTTTTACATTTTCGTATCGGGTCGAGGTCGAATTTATGGTTTATAAATCGGAGCAGGGCGGGACGGATAAATTAATATTTTATTTTCGAGACGGAACATGGTCGGGTTTTGAGATTAATATATCGGGGTGAGTTCGGGGCAGCAAAAAACCCGGCCTGTTGCCATCCCTAGCATGGAGGAGTGTCAACAAAGCATTAGCAATCCCCTTTTGTTTTATAAGTCAAAAGTGCCTTAAATGGCCTACACAATGATGCAACTTGTTTTTCTTGTAGTCTCTAGGTCATGGTCCGTTTTTTTTCTTTTAATCTTGTTATCCAATTGAAATTGAATTATTTACGAAATGTTTTTATTTTGATTCGACTGAGTTTAACATTTGAATAAATCTAGTTGGATTCGATATTTAGACTGTAATTTTGGAAATAGATAAAGACCCGAAATTGTCACATGATGCGTAATTGCAGTTGCTGAAGATAGAAATTGAATGAGATGTTTTATCCTTTTGTTGGCAGCCATATTGGCCTACAGCAGAAGCAGGAACTTCTTTTATGCCTACTATATCCTCAAGATTCTCACTGCCATGTTTTGCGAAGGAAGCGTACATTGTCTATCCCTTGCTTATGTGGTAAACCTCTGTCTCTTTTTCTTTTTACGAGAAAATGAAATTGAATAATTCATAATCAAATTTGTTGAAACACTGTTTATTAAAAAATCTAAAAATACTCAAATTTTAAAAATATTTATTTAAAATTATTCGAATCCAAATTAATAGTACAAGATAATTTCTCGCTAAAAGATTGGGCCATTTCTAAAGTTGAAAGAGGGGCTGCCTCTGTAAAAGTAGGCTGAAATTGTAGTACGGACCAGATCCAAGCCTGTTTTGTTCTTAGACCCAAGCCTGTATATGTTTTTAGGCTGATTCTTAGCATGAGTTTAGGGTCGTGAGTTTCTGTCAACTTTTTTTTTCAATAGTAATAAAATAATTTTTTTTGGAAAAAATAAAATTAGTTCTATAGTCTTTTCGATTTTTTAAAATCTTATTATAGTTTTTTTAAAATGTTTAATCTCATTATGGCCCCTTATAAAATTTTAGTTACGCCCCTGCTATCGGGTATGGGTTTTGTCCCTTGGATATATCTGTTTTGTTTGTTAATAGCGTTTTAAAGTTACCAACAATAAGTTGATGTGAGATGAGACATTAAGTTGCAAGTAAAGTCGGGAGTTCGAATTATGTGGAAGGAAGAAAATTGGACGAGGCTTTAGTTCCTTCTTGCCATCTAATGCTTTTCAGTGTCTGAGATTTGAGTTGTTTATTACAGGCAGACAATGTTCCGGAAGGTCGACGAGCTTCGGCTTTCGGGATTCTTTCAGGCATCGGGTCTTGTGCCTTTGTCTGCGGAACTCTGTCTACTCGTTTTCTCTCTACTGCTTCCACCTTCCAGGTTTCTATCCTTTGATCTCTAATGTAAATTCCTTTCACATGAACCGCATTTGATTATCTCCATTTCACCAGGTTGCGACCGCAATGGCGATGCTTGCAGCAGTTTACATGAGGGTTTTCCTCCCGGATTCGATAGTAAACGATAGCCTTTCCACACCAATTATGTCGGAAGGAAAACTCAAAGGCACTGTTAATCAGGACGAAGAGTCCAACAAGAAAGTGCAGATGTTTAAAACCATGCCTTCAATCGAGGATATGCTTGCCTTGTTGAAGACCAGCTTAACATTTTCACAAGCAGCAATCGTTTCATTTTTTGCCACTCTCGCCGATGTCGGCCTCCATGCTTCATTGCTGGTACATTTCCAATGCCGTATGAACCATGATTGCCGATGTTACTATTTCAACTTTTGTGATCTTAATAAGATGAACAAGTTGAACTTTTCTTTGCAGTACTATTTAAAGGCCAGGTTTCACTTCAACAAAAACCAGTTTGCTGATTTAATGGTCATTACTGGAGTTGCAGGGACTGTTTCCCAGGCATGTGACAATCTTTTTTCAGTCATTCGATTCATATTTATTTGCAATCTGTTGATCTGAAATTCAAAGCAATCTTTTCAGCTCCTTCTCATGCCCATACTGGTTCCTATTCTTGGTGAAGAGAAATTGCTGGCCATAGGGCTTTTCTTTAACTGTGCACATGTAAGCTTACATGTTCCATTCTTATCTGATACATTTATTGTTTGATCATATGATTATTATCAAAACTCTTTATTAATAATTTCCGGGGTCGAATGCAGATGATCGTTTACAGCATCGCATGGTCTTTCTGGGTAATTCTCGAAACTTAAAACTAACAATCTAAACTTTATTCCCCTTCAATGTCAATATGATCAACTCTGTGTTTTTTCTTTGCTTCAACTAGCTTAAGTTATATATCTTAATATGGCTATTATTTTTTTTCTTTTGTAAAATGACAGGTTCCTTATGCAGCAGCTATGTTTTCCTTGGCATATGTTTTTTCACAGCCATGTGTGAGTTATTCACTTCATTTAATGATACAAAATCTTCAAAAATTCTTCTTCTGCCATGTTTTTAACATACTTTTTGCTTTGAAATTTGCAGATTAGGAGCATCGTGTCTAAACAAGTCGGGCCCTGTGAGCAGGTAGAAGCCTTTTCCTTTAATCTTGTTTTCATATGTCTAAATAGGTGTCGGACACGAATACTTGTTTGTTGAAAACAGACTAATGCCTGTTTCATTTCTGACTCTTTTCTCAGGGGAAGGCTCAAGGGTTCATATCAGGCATAGGTTCCTTCGCCAATGTTGCTTCTCCCTTAGTTTTTTCTCCTCTAACAGGTTAACTAAAACTCGACTTGACTTCTTCTGCAGTCTCATTCTAACTCTAGACTGACAGTTTATTCATTAATCTTCCAGCTTTGTTCCTGTCGGATACAGCACCGTTTTATTTCCCCGGTTTCAGTATCATGTGCGTCGGGTTCGCCTCGGTAAGAACATTGTTTGATCATGATCAGTATTCTTTTCATCAACGCAGTAGGTCGACCGTAAAAATGTTATGGGAAAAATATAATGCAGCCCTTCATTCCATTTTTAAATGCTTTCGAGCTGGCCTATGTTAAAGCGTTGGATAGCGGCGTGTACCCGGCACAAATATGTTCTGTTTTTTTTTCAAGAATTCCATGTATTGGGAGTAGTTCTATTTCCATTCTCTTGTCCAGATACGCAACAGACTCGATTATGTTCGATTGAGGTTGCAGATTTAGTTATTAATTAGAAATTCTTTTGATGCAGATGATAGCCTTTGTCCAGAGTCTAATGATAAGGGCAGTTCCTCCAATTTCGAGCCAAAGAGTAGGCGACCTCCACTAAATGGTGATAAGCCAAGCAAGGTCTGAATTATTACTTACTGAACTTTGCATTATACGTATATACGTGTATGCGTATTAGCAACCAGTAGAAATGTTGAAGTACGACCTCTCAAGTCGAAATGGTGTCGACCAGTGCTGCAGAAAGGAGCCTTGTCCCGGTTGCATCTGCAAGGAACACTGAACGTTGCTTCCTCGTCCGAAAAGCATATGAATTGTGATTTTTCTTAGTTTTTTTATTCATTATGTAGCATTAATGTCTTTATATGGTATTAAAACTGGGAATTATGATCCCTTGAACTCTGTCATATAAGTCAGTTTTTAGTTGGTAGCTAGAGAGAAACAAGCATGTTTGGTTGGCATGAAATGAAGCTTTCCTGCAGGAGCAGTGAAAGAAATTTGGGACAGCCAAATTTTAAGGATGTTTTTGTCTATTTAGACTATTTTCCAATGTTGCATTTCACTGAAAGTAGGACTTCTACCTATGTCAGAAAGCCTAACAAACCAACTGACAATAGATGAAACATGAGAATAAAAAAATTATCGCATGGTTCTAAGTAGATACATAAGAAGAACGTTCAAATATAATGCTTACCAAATATTAGTGCAATGTCACTTCCAAAAGATAATTTAATATTTTTCTAAGTTTAATTCTACCTCGATTGATAATATATAAAATAAGTCATTCAAATTTAAGATTTAGAATTTAAAGTCAAGAGTTTATGTTTTTGAATTTATGATTTAGGGTTTTAGGATAATGAATTTAGATTTTATTGTTTAAATAAGAATATTTGTATAAAGTTTTTTTACTCATATTATGTATTAAAATTTAACTCTTATTGAATTCAAATATTAACGTTGTGAATGAAAAAAATTAGGTTGGGAGAGTGTCTCCGTATTGGGTCTCTGCAAAACTCAATCTGAATTAGTTGATCAATGAATCAAATATCGGTGTCCCCCATACTGAGTCTCTGCAAAATTTAATCTGAATTATTCGACCAATGAATGGAATATCGGTGATTAAACCAAATATAACTCTTACTTAATACACTATTTAAAAAAATGAATATATTAGCAAATAATAATAAAATACGTTATACTCACTAAATAAGATCAATAATTACAATAATTAATGAAAAATCATATCGCAAGCTCTCCTTATTATATAGGGAGTTAATTGTACCACATGTTCCTAAATTATGACCCTCATTTTAAATTGGTCCATAAACTTTAAAATATTCTAATTTCATCCTCAAACTATGACATTTATTCTAAATTGGTCCCCAAACTTTTGAGTATTTTAGTTTCATCCTCAAACTATAATTCTCATTCTAAATTGATCCTCAAACTTTTTGAATGTTCTAATTTCATCCTCGAATTATCATTTATATCACATCATATTATTACATAATACTCATAAATATTTCATGACAATTAACAATTTTTTGCAATGGTTTTATTAACAAAATATATGATTAGCATATATTGATAATTTGAGGATAAAATTAGAACGTTCAAAAAGTTTGAGGACTAATTTAGAATGAGAGTGAAATTTTAAGGATGAAACTGGAATGCTCAAAAGTTTAGGAGCCAATTTAGAATGAAAGTCATAGTTTAAGGATGAAATTAGAATGCTTTAAAGTTTATGGACTAATTTAAAATGAGTGTCATAGTTTGGGGACGTGTGGTGCAATTAACTCTTATATAGGTTATTCCAACCGCTAAGAACTACTTATTTTATCATTTTCTTCGGGTTATAATAGTAATTTTAAAAATTAATGTGAAAAAAAACATAGACTAGATTTACTAATTAAAATATTGATATTTAAAAAATGAAATCGAACATTTTTTTAGGTCAGTACTTAAGAGTATAATTAATGTAGCCAAGAAAATCCTATAACTTTTTATAATTTTAGAGCAAACACATTTAATCAATTAGTTAAACTATTTATTTATAATTTGTTAAAAAAAATCGTAAATTAAAAGAATTAAGAAAAAATGGTGTAGCTTAAACAACGGGAAATCCAGGCGTAAATCGTAATTGAACTGTCACGTGTATCTTAAAAAATAACTTTTTCCTCGCTTTCTACTTACAGCATAAATAAGAAGAAAAAAAACATCGAACACAACCAGAAAGAAACAAAAACAGTCAAGTTCCTCGTTTTGTGTACCCCCGTCAGAGCCTTCGGGTTTCGCTGTTGGCTTTCGTCGGAGAAAACAAACGGAATTCCGCTGCCTTGACATTAACGTCTCTTCTACAGCACGCGGCAGTAAAGTTTGTTTGTTCTCCGGTTATTGCCAACGCGGGAATTGAACGCCATTTTAAAGACGAAGGAAAAAGCACACCTTTTTACCAGTAACCTAACTTACCTACATTTTACATTACTATTTAGCATTATTGATTTCCTCAGATTTCGTGCCTTTTGAGTAAATGTTCTTATCTGGGTCTGATTCAATGGAGGAAGACGTTTCGCATCCCGTTGTGTTCTTGCATGGCGACCTTGATTTGAAAATCATTGAAGCTCGATATTTGCCGAACATGGATTTGGTGTCGGAGCGTCTCCGGCAATGTTTCATGGCGTTCCGATCCCCGTGTACTGGAGGAAATAAGAAGAAGAAGCACCGCCACCATAAGATCATCACCAGCGACCCTTACGTGACGGTTTGGGTAGGGGGTGCCACGGTTGCGCGGACGCGCGTGATTTTGAATTCCCAGGACCCGGTTTGGAACGAGCGTTTCAAAATACCCCTTGTCCACCCGACGCCTTACATCGGGTTTTACGTTAAGGACAATGACTTGTTCGGCGCTGATTTCATAGGGATGACGACGGTGCCTGCGGTTAAAGTACTCTCCGGTGAAACGATTAGCGGGTGGTTCCCTATAATCGGTTATTACGGGAAGCCGCCAAAACCCGACTGCGCGATTCACGTTGAAATGAGATTCGTCAAATGCGAGGAAATGCCGTCTTACATATATGGTATGGCGGCAAATCCGACGGAATTCGCAATCAGGAACTGTTATTTCGCACGGGGGTTCCGTTACTTTGTACCAAGACGCGCACACCCATGAATCGTCTATGCCGAAGATTGAATTGGAGAATGGGACCGAGTTTAAGCACGAGTCGTGTTGGGAAGATATCTGTCATGCAATTTTAGAAGCACATCACTTGATTTATATCGTCGGATGGTCGATTTATGCTCAGGTGAAGCTTGTAAGAGAGCCGACACGGCCGCTGCCAAACGGTGGGAATTTGAGTTTGGGGGATTTGCTCAAGTACAAATCGGAAGAAGGGGTCAGAGTTTTG